>CP139508.1:21181408-21781408 GCA_021014915.2 Artemisia tridentata subsp. tridentata | reverse complement strand
ATGCAAGCCAATCCCTAGTCTTTCGTTAAGTGTTCCTAGGTAATGGTTTACTACTACTAGCAGTGCCTTGTAATGTTGTAGAATTCATCACCCTAGGTTTTGTACCTAAAATTTCGTCTTTTTGAATCTGTGCCTTTTGCCTAGCTTTTTCTAGATAGTCATTGTGGACCATGTCGTTGGTTTGAATCTGTTCCTTTTGCCTAGCTTTTTCTAGATAGTCATTGTGGACCATGTCGTTAGAACCAACAGATTCTTTAACAGTTTTTGTGGTCACATTCGGTGAGCTATTCTAAGAAAGATCATGTGTAATGACTTGTGCTTCCTCGACAAACACTTTTTCTTTTTCAACACCTTTTTCATCAATCTTTAATATTCTTTTCTTGATAGCCAAGGAATGTGGAGTGACTGATTTTGACAAATCATTTTTCTCATCGACTTTTGGAACAATCTGAGAAATAGACATTTGTGGTTTTTCAACCGGTTTTGAAGCATTTGGTTTCTCCGGAGTCGATGGTTTTGCAACCTTAATATCCACACCCTTCTCTTTTAGACTTTGCAGCTGAGCTCTCAAAAGATCATTTTACTCTTGCATGTCCTTGTAGGCACGCTCATACGACAGTTTGTCATACTTGCATTCCTCGGTTTTTTGATCAAGTTGTTTAAAATATGACACATTTTCTTTTTCAAGTTTAATAAGAGCATTTTCATATTTTGAAACAATTGCAGAGGTCTCAGCTCGCAGTCTTTCATCGTCTTCAACAGAATATGTTTGTAAACTGATGGACATAATATGAGTCGACACAACTGCTTCGAAGAGAGAATCATTTATGTTTTCCAAAACTTTGATGTTTTCAATATTTTCATTAGCTTCCTTAGATTTGTGGTCCTTGACAAAGTCGGCTGTTTCTTTCAAAAATGCTTGTTCAAAATGAATTACTCTCGCATGGATGCTTTTCAGTATAGGAGTAATATCTGTTTCAAACACTTTTTTCATATCTACATGAAAACTTGAATGCAATTTGTTGATACTGATATTTGTTTTGGATGCAACAATACTTTGAAGTGTTTTAGTTCTCTTTTTAAGATCATCCAAATATCTTTTAGCATCACTTGTGTTAAAAGGATTGCTTGAGGACATTTGTTCCAAGTTTGAAAGATTTTTAGAAACAACTTTTTTGTTTATTCAAAACAACTAGTTTTTTGGAAACCTTTGGTGTTTGTTTTTGTTGAACAAAATTTACTCTAGAAAGTATGTTGAGTTTGTTATAATCAATTGGTTTTTTTTCTGGGTTCTTTTGTTTCATTTTGATTCGACTCTCTTCAGCAAGCTCAATTGTTTCATCAGAATCCCGAACAGCAGGGGGATCATGTTTAGCATATATCACATTACCATTGTACAAAACATTTTGTTCTTTCTGAGCTTTCTTGAGAGTATAAGGGTTTTCAAAACCGATAGCAATTTTCTTCATTGTATGTAAAAGCGGGTTTGGATCTTTAATTATCATATGAATGGTTTGAGCAGAATGACCTGTTTTCACAAGCAAATCTTCCAACTTTTTAATTGTTTCTTGTTTCTCAATGATTTCGCCAAGAAGATCATTTTCTCTTTTTGTAAAATCTGTTTTCAACTGTTTCTTTTCTTTTTCAAGATCAGAACAAGTTGATTTTTGTTTAGAAAGTTGGTTTTTCAAATCAGAAATTTCCGCGTTTAAGGATTTTATTTTCATGTTTAAATTAACATCAAGTGTGTCAAACTTGATTTTCAATTGTTTTTCTCTTAAAATGGAATTTCGATAATCAGTTTCTAATTCTGACTGTCGTTTGTTATTAAATTCAAAAGCTTTTTCATTTTCCTTATACCTCTCAAGCTCAGCGGTCATTTTCACATTCGCGGCCTTAAATTTGCGATTGACCTTTTTCACTTTTTCAATCTCAATGCTACAATTATTCAGTAATGATTCAAAGAAAGCACGGGTTTCCTCATCATTAACACCATTTTGTGCAACTTGAACTTCACTAGGATCCATATCTGGAGTTTCATAGTTAATATCGCGATTAACTTGCTCCCCCACATATGTGTCATAATTAGGTTCAGGAGGCACAAAATGTGGCTTTTCATGAGCAAACGGATTAGCATCATTACTGTTAATGCTTATATGAAACAACCTATATCACTACAACTACAACTATAAAACCGTGACACTCAAACTAACTAGAGAAGAAATATACAGATGAGAAGAGGATGTATGTGGATCGTATGAAATGATTAATAGCCGAATGTTATATAACTTGGAAAGAAAAATAACAATACAATCTTTAGAGAAAACACACATACCTACACACTCTCACCTACACTAGTCTTTGAGGCACACTAAATGAGGTGGTGAGAGTGTGTATAAATACTACATGAGTGACGCCCTAAGTGTCTTTTTACATAATAACCTTAGTCCAACCATAAGCCTTTACATACTATTCTTTTAACTAGTAATCGACACACTAAAAAGATAACAAAGGGAAAATGACCATCACTTCAACTTATAATTTTAATGCTAACAATCTCCCCTTAAGGGATGGTCATTTCAATGATGCTCCCGGTGATAGGTCTTTTGTCTTCGTCGTCTTGAAATTTGTATGTCGATGTAGAATAGTCTTCATTTTTCATTCCTTCATGCACAGTAATCTTCATTGTAATCGCCTTTTGGTGGTTCTTGCCTTGATCAATATCTTCGTGTGATGATGCGTCGTGTCCTCCAACATACTCATACATCTTGGACTTTATACATATGTTAACAATCTCCCCTTATTCTTTCCACATCTGATAAATGAACTTGTTCTTGACATCTTGATTAGCTTTTTGACTTTGTCATTACACTTCGCCTTTAACTTGATCATTTTGTCTTGAACTTTTACATTTGATTTTTGTTGAGGATGATGTTCATAAGTATGAGTATGCTGAGGTGAAGATGTTTGATGAATGATGATGGTTGTTGGATGTTTATAGGTAGCTGCATAAAACCGTTAGTGATAGATCATCCAAAACTTAAGGGTTAGGACTTCGAGATCGACAACATCATAATGTGAAGACTTTCTCTAATCCTTGCCCAAGCCGTTCTGAATCGGATACCCCCGAAAGGGCTTACTCCGACACACTGAAGTGCACCCACGATTCAGTGAGTCGCTGGAGATCACCCCACAACTGTAGACCGTTTGAAGCATAGTAACCATCAAGATATAAATGGCAAGATCCGAAGATCTCATTAAGACTCTTGTACACCTTGTGTCCTTTTTGATGAACACAAGGGTATTCTTATGGAAGTGTTCCTAAGAGATATTTGATGAATCTCATGGCTCTAGACACGATAGTGCGTTTTAGTTTTAGTAGTAGGAGGCATGGAGCAGAGTGCCACCTTTTCAATATCAACACATCTCGGAATGAGAGGCCGATAGATTATGTAGTGTTCTCTGTGAGAGATGAAACAAATATCTTTTAAGAGATATCTGAGTGGCTAGGAGGGGTGGTGCAGCGCGTCACTGGGTCCATGACGTCTTGTCTTCAATATCAGTATCACCTTAGTGAAAACCGATAGCAAATGTATTGACCCGTTTTCTGCCCTAAGTTTTCATGGAGGGCTATTTCTTTTCACCCTTTCATTAAACTTTTCTTTTTTGTTCTTCAACCCCTTCTTTCTCCTTTCTCATTTTACTCCTTTTTTCAATCTTACCTAAGGACTTCTAATTCTAATCTATTGGAATTGTCCTTGGGTAGATCCCTCCGGCTCTGGAGAATCATAGGACATAACCTAACCATAATCACCTTATCACTCCATGATTATCCTAGGTTTCTTGATCACTTTGCCATAAAACCTTTTGTGAAAATCTCTCAAAGTGTTTATGAATAAGCACATTTTAGTTATCACTTCGAGAGTTTTGCATTTTTGAAATACTCCCCCTTCACATGTGCTCATGCATTTTTGATATAAATTTGCACATGTTGGGTAGAGTTCGCACTTTTGAAATGATTGATTTTCAATGAACATGACCTTTGCTAGACACGTTTACATCACTAGTTAGACTAGCTTGAAATTATTACCCGTCCTGGTCATATTCAATGATCATCTCTCGAATTGGTACATTCTACTCAGACAAGTCCTTTGCGAGACACGTTTACATCACTGGATAACCAGCTTGAAATTATTACCCGTCCCGGACAAGTCTTTTCGATAACGGACATTTAGTTTCGTCAATTCGAGGGTTAAAACTGAGTCTTGAGATTCAATCCATGATTATTTGATCACATTTAATCACGTCTTCTCCCCCTTGTACCTAATCTCCCCCTCAAAAATAGCACGTAGTGATATTTTTGATATCATCTTCATTAAATGAGTTTCCTTGTGAAGAGGTAGACGGATTTGCATGAAGTTGGTATATGTTGTTGTTGATTACGAGTTCTGATCAGCAATAATCAGAAGTCATCCTTTAAGTGCGGGTTTCGTACTAATATATATGAAAGCCATCGTTGAAGTGCGGGTTTCGTACTGAAGTATACGAAAACCATAGTGAAGATATTGAGAGAAGATATGTGTTCGTTCAAGCATTTGTACATGTCTGTATCATTGTTGAATGACATTTCTAGACACGTACAAAATATTGATTTATACGTGACATATCGGAAAAGAATATACATCATTTTTCTTTTATTTATTTTATTTTATTTTTTTTTTTTTATTTTTTTTTATTTTTTATCTATCTATCTATCTATTTTTTTTAAAACTATATCTATATCTATCTATCTATATCTATATATTTACAACAAAATTGTTTCAAGAAGTTTCGAGAAGACTTTCTAACTCTTCGAGAGTTATGCTTCGCATGCCAATTCGTTGAACTAAATTGTCGAATCTCTCTTTTGAATGAGCTTTAGTGAACAGATCGACGAGTTGGTATTCGGTCTTCACGAAAAATAGTTCCACAGTACCCTCTTCTACGTTTTCCTTTTTGAAGTGATAGAGGACTCTAATATGCTTGGTTTTGGAGTGTTGAACTGGATTGCACGAGATGGCTACGACTCTTTTCGAGTCACAATATATAGGAATGCGGTCGAAAGAGTAGCCATAATCTGTGAGTTGTGTCCTCATCCATAGAACTTGGGCACAACACACAGATAGAGACACATACTCGGCTTCTGCGGTTGATAACGCCATACAGTGTTGTTTCCTCGATGACTAGCCTACTAGCTTCTCTCCCAAGAATTGTGCTCCCCCGGGTGTTCTTTTTACAGTGACTTAGCATCCAGCATGGTCAGCATCTGAAAAGGCTGTTAGTTTAAACTCCGAATCCTTCGGATACCAAAGTCCCATGTTAATGGTTCTCCATAGGTACCAAAAGATCCGTTTAACCTCTTTGAGGTGAAGTTCGGTAGGCCTTGCCTGAAACCATGCTAATAAACCGACAGCAAAATGTATATCGAGTCGACTAGCAGTTAAGTACATGAGAGAACCGATCATGCTCTGGTATTTCTTCGGATCGATGGGTTTCCCATATAAGTCTGCACCTATTTTGGGTGAAGTGACCATTGGTGTACCAATAGAGTCACAATTTTCCATTCCTTGTTTCTTTAAAATCTCAATTGTATATTTAGCTTGATTTATAAAAATACCACGATGGGATTGATGGATTTGAAGTCCAAGGAAGAGTTTTAATTCGCCCATCATAGACATTTCAAATTTACTTTTCATTAGATTTTCAAAATGTTTTGAATGTTTCGGATTAGTGGACCCAAAGATTATGTCGTCCACGTAAATCTGAACAATCAAATTGTCATCTTTGAATCTCTTAGTAAACAAGGTCGGGTCAATTGTTCCTTTGGTGAAATTATTAAGAAGTAGGAAAGATGATAATTCGTCATACCACGCCCTTGGGGCTTGTTTCAAACAGTAGATAGCCTTCTTTAGCTTGTAGACGTAGTCGGGATGATCTTTGTCAACGAATCTGTCTGGCTGACTCACGTACACTTCTCCTTTCGGAGTTCCATTCAAGAATGCCATCTTGATATCCATATGATAGATTGTGATGTTTTTGTGAGCTGCATATGCTAAGAAAATCCTGGCCGCCTCAAGCCTAGCTACTGGCGCGAATGACTCTTCAAAATCTATTCCCTCTTCCTGTCTGAATCCCTTGGCCACGAGACGAGCTTTGTTGCGAATGACTGTCATCTCTTTATACTTTTTGTTTTCCATAACCACTTAAGATCAATGATGAGTTTGTCGAGTGGTCTCGGCACTAAATCCCAAGTCTCATGTAATTGATATTGGAGAAGTTCTTCCTGCATTGCTTCAATCCAAGCATTATCTGACATCGCCTCCCGAATGTTCTTTGGCTCTTTTAAACTGACTGAACAGGCATAGATGCACATATCACAATCGGTGGCGAGTTGTCTTCTCGTCTGTACTGGCCTTGAAGGTTCACCAATAACGTGATCTATTGGATGGTCTTTAGTCAACTATAACGTAGAAGGGTACCTTGGATTTAACGAATGCGTGTTGGATGGTTCTTGTAACCTAGAAGAAGATTCAGCAGATTCCATTGCAAATGGGTTTTTAAATGGTTCTTCTTCTAATACAACATCATTTTGTTGTTGTTCTTCTTAAATTTGTGTGGTTTGGTTTTGCTCATCAACTCTTGGTAAAACAATCTCAATAACAGGAGTTGCTGGAGTAGATGTTGATGACGTTGAGGGAGTTGGTGCGCCAGCTTCGATTGTTGTAGATGCATCTTGTGGTGGTGGTGGTGGTGGTTAATGTTGTTGAATGGGTGCAGCGGAACGTTGTTGTGATGCACTTGTCGAATCACCACCATAGTACTCATCATACATAAACTCGAAGAAACTTTCCAGTTCTTGATTTGTTGGTTTTTCGGTGTTAGTTGACTGAGCTCCTTGGGGGTACGAGTCCTGAACTGATATGTCCAGAAGTTTGACTGTTTGGTGCGGGTCCTAATCCGATATGATTAGAAGCCATAGGGTTAAGCGCGGGTTCTAGAGTGAGTCTCTCAGAAGCCATTTGTGAAATCTCGTCAAATTTCACATTCATCGTCTCCATTATCCTTTTCGTTCTTCTATTATACACCCTGAATGCCCTCGAGTTTTCTGAATTACCAATGAAGATACCAATATCACCCTTAGCTTTCAGCTTCCCCAGATCTTCTCTGTCGTTCGTTGGATAGCACAAAGCGCTAAATACGTGAAGGTAAGAGATGTCGGGTTTTCTGTTGTTCACTAATTCATAGGGGGTTTTAATGAATCTTGGATGGATTAGGGATCGGTTTTGAGTGGAACAAGTAGTGGCAACAGCATCAGCCCATAAGAATAACGGTGCACTGGAATAAATCAGCATTGTGCGAGCAGCTTCCACAAGCGTTCTATTTCTTCTTTCAACTACCCCGTTCTGCTGTGGGGTTCTAACAGCTAATGTCTGGTGAGTAATTCCAGTCTCATCAAAATATGCTCTTAACTCCTGATTTGTGAATTCCGTGCCATTGTCTGTTCTTACTATCCTAACTGGAGCTTGAAGTAGGACTTGTATGCGCTTCAGAAAGGTGATGATGATGCCTGGTGCTTCGTCTTTTGACCTCAAAAACTTTACCCATGTATATCTTGAATAGTCATCGATAATAACAGGAATATACTTCTTCCCATTGATACTTTTAACTCTCATTGGGCCACATAAGTCCATATGCAACAAATGTAACTTATCGACCGAACTGGGCACGATTTTAGGTTTATATGTTGCCCGTTTGCTTTTCCCTTCCTCACAGGATGGACATAGGTGATCTTTGGTGTATTTGAATTTTGGGAGACCGGTGATGATGTTGTCTTTGGCAAGCTTGGTTAAGGTTTCGAAGTTGAGATGGGATAAATGTCTGTGCCACAACCAGGACTTTGTTTCAGAAGCTCTTGTCATGAGACAAATAGGTGATGAAGAGGCCATTTAGTTGATGTCGATAGCATAGAGATTGGTTCCACGATTTCTGGTTAAGAGATCATCTCCAATAAAATTCCTAACGAAGCAAGTGTTTCTCCTAAATGCAACCTCTAAATCTGCGTCACAAAACTGCCCGAGTGAAAATAGATTGTGTCCCAATCCTTCGACATAGTAAACCCGAGTGATTAAGAAATTCCCGAACTGAAGATCTCCATAACCCAGAATAGCTACTACATGATCATTTCCAAATCGAACTGTTCCCATGAATTTCCATACAAAGTTGATCAGCAGCTTCAGATTCCCGGTCATGTGCTTGGAGCAACCCGAGTCGACGATCCAAAGACAAATTTTGATAACCTGCCAATAACAGATGATTTTGCATTTGGAAATCGTTTATCATTTCACTAGTACAGATTTGGCCTACGGTCACACCAAAAATGTGTGACTATATGCATATAGTCACACACGTTTTTTTGGGTGTGTGTGACAAAAAGTCGCGCCACCGTAGGTGCTATATGGTCACATTGTTTAGTTTGTGACCGTTTTCATTGAAAAAGAGTGACCAAAACCCGAATATGTGTGACTAATTAGGCACAAGTTTTGTTGGATTTATCAGTATGTGTGACTATTTCTCATCCTATGGCCACATGAATATATAATAAATGTGACGTTTATGATGATTTAGTCACACAACGTGTGTTGTTTTTTTCGAGTTAGTCACATACAATTTAAAAAACGGTGGCTAAAAGTGTGAATAAGTGTGACCATATGCTGTTTAAAGTGAAGAAATGTGTATTTTGTGTGACTATTGTTCATCCAATGGCCACGTGAATTTTATGTTTGTGTGGCCTTTTGTAATATTTAGTCACACAAAGCATGTTTGTTTTGGGTATTTAGTCACATACAATTAAGAATAAAGTGGCCAAAAGTGTTAATAAGTGTGACCATATGCTGTTTAAAGTGAAAAATATGTATTTTGTGTGACTATTGATCATCCAATAGCCACATGAATTTTTTTTTGGGTGTGGCCTTTTGTAATATTTAGTCACACAAACCATGTTTGTTTTGGGTATTTAGTCACATACAATTCAGTATAAAGTGACCAAAAGTATTAATAAGTAGGACCATATGCTGTTTAAATTGAAGAAATTTGTATTTTGTGTGACTATTGATCATCCAATTGCCACATGAATTTTTTTTTGTGTGGCCTTTTGTAATATTTAGTCACACAACGAATTAAGCAAACAGTGACCAAAAGTGTTAATAAGTGTGACTATATAAATCTTTTAGTCACATTTAAGAAATCAATATATATAAAAACAAATTCAATTATATATCAAAACAAATTCAAATACAATAAAATTGGAATGTATATAATTGAACCAAATATAAAATTGGATCTCCTTTTATACACCAAGGAGTACTAGTCAGCTACAATACGTTCCTAAGTATCTATAATCTTTTCCATAAACAACTAATACATATCATATAAGCAATACTAACTATATGAACCAACACTACTAACTTATAACTAACAGTTGTAACTAATACACTAGCAGTATTAACCTCAACACGCCCACCTGAAGCAGCAGAAAGTGCTGATCTTTGGCTTGCAGCAGCTTTTTCATTTCCACTTCCTCTACGACTACCAGGGTTGTGAAGAGCATTAAGTTCCAACTCGTCTTCAAGCCATTTAACCGAGCTAACAACCTGACCAAGACATCATTTTTACAAGACTCAAGTTACTAGAAAATACCATCGTGTCAAAACAATATATACAACGTTTCAAGTAAATGCCAACTCACCAAAGGCGGGGTCCCTTGAGAAATACGATTGACAGCAGAACATTGAAGACGGGTCTTTTGAGACACTGCTTTGATATTAGGAACTGATGCCATATTTGGTAAAACCTGCAAATCAGTAACATTGAAGGTGAGACAACCTTGACATAATTTAGACAAAGTGTTAAATGTGTATATGTGGTGCACTGACCATCAAGTTAACCAGTTTGCTAAACTTGTAGTGATCCTTTTTTGCTTCAATCTGATACTTTTAGATGTAACCTGATCGAGCTTATAATATCCTTCTTTATCAGTGATAGATTTCTCAACGCCATCCAGCACAATGTTTACACCATCTACTCCGTTTCCATTAGAATCAACAATACGACCCCCAACAGAAAAACCAGTGACCTAATCAAGTTTAGATACGCATGAGTTAGTCTATTTAATTCAAGAAATTTCAAAACACTTAAACTAGTGACGATTGAGCTTTGACCAGAAATTTACAGAATGCCAGAGAACGGTAAACATGACATGATTTAGCAGGATTTTGTAGTAATGATGATAAGTTACTATCACATGTTAATGTACCTGAAACTTTTCTGATATTGTTGCATGATCATGCTGAACAGTCACAACAGCAGAGGGAGGGGAAACATCAAAAACTGTGTTTTCGCCCTTATAGTAAGGTATAAGCTTATAAACCCCTGCAGGTATATCACAAAATGAAGTACAATGATACAATTAGCAAAAAAACAATATAAAAAAACATACACTACAATGAGAGTTTTAGCTAACAGTGACTAAAAATATACTATACATTCCATTTCGGATTTCATCATATTCTTTACCAGGCTAAATAAATACAACATCTTCTTTATTGATTAAGCAACAAAACTCTGTGCCATCGATATGTATACAAGTGAGAAGTAGGGAATACAGTATATTACCGCATGGAATCGACTTAAATTTAAATGTTCCATCAGCATCAGATATGGCATGACAAAGTGCAGTTTTATCTCTAGAGGCATCACCGGAACCCTGTGGGCAGTGAACTTCCTTGAGCAGACCGTTTGAGATAAAAATCAATCCTAATAAACAATTAATATCCTTTTCGCTAAGTTTCCCGGGTTTAACCAAAACCAACAGTCAAGTCTTAAATAATAAAAGGACCAGTGGCATGCCATCTACCTGAATCCCCAGCTCGCAACTGCATCGATCGTACACATGGTGCAGCCTTCAAGTCTTGGAAAACAAGGCGACAGCCTTCAGGCATAGTAATTTGAGGGAAGTGTGCCTGTACGAGAACAACATATTGGCATTTGAAAATCGTTGATCAGTTAGACATACTTCACACATTCACAAGGTTCATATAACATGACCAGGAAACAAATCTTATATAGTAAAATTATAATGATACGAGTACATAGCTAGGCATAAATAATGATGTATACTTACCTCGGCACATCTCTTTGGTAGCACCAATCGCCCTATCCTGTTAACGTCGCTAGCACTTAACTGTTTCTCAAACAAAGGAGTGACCTTCACATTTGATCTAAGACAGGGTTAAAGAGTGCAACAAACCTTTGTGCTCAATAACAAAAACTGCTAATCGTTCACTTATGAAAATGATGACTAGTGTAAATATTTGCATGCTGATATCATAGGATCATCATCAGAAAATATTTAAATCGATAGTGCCCTTATATGCTACTAACCACAAGTAAACATTAATAATAATAGTGGCATTCAAAAGTAGGATACCCTCCAGAAATCTGTTGTAGTTCTTGATCCGTTGCTCTGGGACAGTGTTGGAGAAGTATCTGTATCTCACCTCGAGCCTTTGCAGAGTGAGCCTGAGCTTCAAGAGATGGACCAGCTCCATTATTACTAGGGCAAGAAAGTGGAGTGAGCCTCGAGCCTTTGCAGAGTGAGCCTGAGCATCAAGAAAGTGGAGTGACAGTGGGATTGAAGAAAGATCGGCAAGAAACATCTTTAAACAAATCACGTTGCCATTCATACTGGATATCTGAATCCCCAGCTCGCAACTGCATCGATCAGAAAATCTTGGAGTAACAGATGCACTGATGGAACTGCTTTGAGATACAATATATGCGTGATTTCAAGAAGCAAATCAGTGAGTATCAATAGTCCTCAAGAACCCAAAATCCTATATACTAGCTTCGTGTAATGATTACTAACAGGCAGAAAACAAAGTTGGAAGTGAACAATTACTTAAAAGCATGTAAAAGATATTACTCAATAGGTCAAATCAGTTACTTAAACTTGAATTTGGTTTTCTGAAAAGCGTATATTTTCCAATCCTATCTCAATGTGCGAATAAAAAGGTTCTTTAAAACTAATTTCAGGCGTCATCCTCTTTCAAGAACAAACTTAATATATGAAATGGTGAAAAAAGCAAACTCACCAACAAAAGGAGTATTGCTAATATAGCAGCTTCCAGCAAAAATACCATTTAGTCCTCATAGGGAAATGCGGTTGGTGAGCTGTTGTATGGGGTTTTTAGCTAGTTGTTGTAAAGGGAGATTGGCTACATCTTCTTTCTTCAAATGCTCCTTGCACACACCAACCAACAAAAAAATAGTCATGACCACTATCAAGCAAACATAGTAAAAAAAACATACTTGTTTTGTGGTCACTGCCACTAATAGTTTCTAATTGTTTACCTTTGTTGTAGTAAGTGATTTGTGGATCACAGACACAAACCGGACCAACAATACATCAAACTTTGATTGGCTCAAGTGCCTAAATTAACAAAAACCATAATTATTTCATTTCTTAAAGTGTGTCATTTCTACATCTACTGTAAATGACATAACAAAATGTAGATATTACAGTTAGTAGGTAACAAAAAATAAGAGTCATGTACCTATAATTGAAGAATCAGTATCCCTCATACATCATCCCTCTCACATATCGTAGGAACATGATTGACTTGTGAACAAAGCACAGGTTCATTAATCGCAGGCTACTCATAACTCTAGGTTGATCAGGTTGCGATTGATGATGGCGGATAAGGCCGGTGCTGACGACAGCCATGACGAGCATCTCCTACCCGCGACACGCAACATCTTTCTTCTTCTAATTTTAGTGGATTTTGGGGAAATGAAATGAAATGGTGTTGCCAGTGTGTGGGAGTAGTGAAAATAGTGGGCGGGAGTAGTGAAAATAGGTGACCTAGTTACTATGGAGGGATGATGAAAATGTAAATTTGATTTTGGGGGAAAAATGTGGGCGGGAGTACTGAAAATATGTGAGGTAGATATCAAAAATTGAGTAATATTGTAAAGTCAGTTTATAAAACATTTGATCTGTAAAAGCAAAAGTGTGACTATAGATAACATTTAGTCACACTGTTCAAGTGTGTGACATATATTTGTCACTTTTAAATGCATATCGTGACTAATACTTCAAACTTACTTTTTAGTTGTCACACATTTCAAATTCATATGTGGCTAAATTTTCAACAAAAACTAGCAGTCACGTTTAAATAATGTGTGACAAACTTGAGTATATGATTTAGCCGCATACACAATTACTTCGTGTGACCATATATGGATTTTGGTCACACGTTTCAATTGTGTGACATATATTGGTCACACGTGTATATATATAGTGTGACTAATGTTACAAACTTATTTGTATCCGTCACACGTCCCAAATTATAAGTGACTAAAAAATCAAAAAAAAAAATTACCAGATACGTATAGTCACGAAAATATTCAAATGTGTAGCTGTAGCCTCAGATGTAATTCCAAAATGGTCACACAAGTCGGATCAAGTGTGGCTATTTATTTTATTCTGATACATTTAGTCACATAAAAAAGTTAGTGTGTGGCCGTTCGAAAAACTGCATGTGTGACTAAATCCCATTTTTGTACTAGTGTTTGGTTCCATTGGGTTAGGGGTAACAAATGAATCACACTCATAGAAGGTTTCTACTTTCTCTTTTGGAGCCAATTGTAATTTACCATTCACTAGTGTAAACTTTCTACCTCTTGGTTTCCAAATGCACAACTTAAGATAGTTCCTAGGCAATATTCTACTAGTGGTTGACCTAGATTTTGCAATAAGTCTTTGAATATATCTAGTCTTAGCACTAGTTCCTGAAGGAACATCTTTCTGTTCAGGCTTATCATTCACAGTCACATTATCAGAAACAATATCATCACAAGCATTTTTAGATAACGATTTCTGGTACATTAAACAAATAGAGTCATTACATGCACTCGAAATAGTGTTCTTAATATTACATCCAGATGACATATATTTCTTATTTGAAAGCGATAAATTCCTAGGGTGTTCTTCTACTTCTTCCATTTTGTTCTTGTTTTCACTCTCAAAGGCAGGCGGGAATATATTGTTCCTTGTATTGCTCCTAGGCTTTAGTCTGCTGCTCCTAGAGGTACTTTCTACTCCTGTAGAAGGTAAGGCACACACATTAGGATTTATCTTGTTGTCATTTGAATCTGTTTTAGCATTCCTAGTTTCTTTTGGATTATCTTTCACACTTTTGTCTATCGCCCTATATGTTTGAGATGTAGAGGTAGACGCAGTAGTGGTACTAATCCTATAAAGTCCAGGTGCTATCACATTTGGTGTTTGGACAACTGCTTTCTCTTTTCCTTTCTCACTTACTTTAGGCAAGGGTGTTGGAACACATTAAGAAATAGACATTTTTGGTTTAACACTCTGATTGTCCTTTGTTTCCTCACCCTTCCATTTTAGACTCTCTAGCTGAGACTTCAACTGATCATTTTGCTCTTTCATGTTTTTATATGCACGTTCATACGACAATTTATCATACTTAGCAAGCGCATTTTCAATGTGACATTTTCCTTTTCTAACTTAGCAAGCGCATTTTCATATTTTAAAACAATTTGAGAAGTCTCAGCTCGAAGTATTTCATCGTCCTCTACATAATATGCTTGATAAATAATGGACATAATATCAGTTGACAGAGCTACTTCAAAGAGAGTGTCATTGTGTCTTTCCAAAACTTTGATGTGTTCAATGTTTTCATTAGCTTCCTTTACCAGGGATTTGTGGTCCTTGACAAAGTCGGTTGATTCTTTCATAAGAGCATTTTCAACATTAAGAACTACCGCATAAATTGCAGTAATTATAGGATTGATTTCTGTTTCAAACATCTTTTTGTATTCTGAATGAAAACTTGAATACCAGTCGTTGATTTTAATATTTGTTTTGGATGACACAATCGATTGAAGTGTTTCAACTCACCTTTTAAGATCATCCAAATATCGTCTAGCATCACTTGTGTTAAGAGTGTTGCTAGAGGACATTTGTTCGATGTTAGAAAGATGTTTTGAAACAACTTTTCATTTTGAGACAACCACTGGTTTTTTTGAAAAACATTGGTGACTCTTTTTGAACAAGATGTACGCCAGAAATTGTATTAAGCTTATTATAATCAATTGGTTTAATTTTTGGGTTCATTTGTCTCATTTTGTTTCGACTCTCTTCGGCAAGCTCAATCGTTTCATAAGAATCCCGAACCTCGGGAGGATCATGTTTATCATTTAGCACACTACCATTATATAACACATTCTGTTCTTTCTGAGCTTTCTTGAGATGATAAGGGTTTTCACAACCGATAGCCATTTTCTTCATTGCATCGTTAATTAGCAGATTGATTGTTTGTGAAGAGTGACCTGTTTTTACAAGCAAGAATTCTAACTTTTTAATGGTTTCTTGTTTTTCAATGATTTCATCAAGAAGATCAATTTACCTTGCATTCAACTCTTTCTTTTCTTTTTCAAGATCAGAACAAGTTGATTTTTGTTTAGAAAGTTCATTGGTTAATTCTGAAATTTCCGTGTTTAAGGATTTTATTTTCATGTTCAAATTAACATCAAGTGTGTCATATTTGATTTGCAAATGTTTTTCTCTTAAAACAGAATCTCTATAACCAATTTCTAGTTCTGACTGTCGTTTGTTATTAAATTCAAAAGCTTGTTCATTCACCTTATATCTCTCAAGCTCAGCGGTCAATTTTTCATTCGCGGCCTTAACATCGCGATTGATCTTTTTGACCTTTTCAATTTCAATACTACAGTTATTCAATAATATTTCAAATAAAGCACGTGTTTCCTCATCATTCTCAGTATTCTGGGACTCGAGGCCTCCATTAGGATCCATATCTGGAGTAGCCAAATTAGTATTGCTACAACTTGGGGAGCCCATATATGTATCATAATTGGGTGCAGGAGTCGCAAGATGCTGTTCAATTTGAGGTGACATATCAAACATTTCATTATTGTAACATGTAGCATATGGTGATACTTCAGAGATTCCATTGATATCATAAGAAGGAGGTGCTTCAGAATCCGTGTCGTATTTAACCTCCTGAAGATTGGCCATGAAAAATGCAGTTGGCATCGATGTGCTCAAGATCTTCCATATCATCCATATGTGCCATGAAGTCATTCTCCTCATCATTCAACTGAAACCCTGCCTTTTCCTTCTGAGCTAAGAGCACTGCTTTTTGAAGATACTCCAGATCTTTCTTCTTTGGCTTCGTGGGACAGTTCCTTGCCATGTGACCAATTCCTTGACAGTTGAAACACTTTAACAAATTTCCCTGATTCATATTCCCAGCATTCCCAGCAACTGGAGCAGCAACATTCCCCAACTGATTACCAACATTCTAAACCCTTTGGTTTCCAACAACTTGGCCCATCTGATTCCCTATATACTGATTTCCAACATACTGCCCTTGATTACCCATCTGAAACCTTGTAGCATATCCTTGCTGATTCCCATAAACTCCAACCATTTGTCCTTGATGACCCATGTTGAAACTCAACTGTGCAATCTGCCTGTTACGAGTATTCGATGAAATCCTTTGGTTGTTGTTATTTGTTGTGGAATAGCGTCCTTGGAATACCTTTGATGAAAGAGTAAATGTTTGAGTCAAAGCAGCACTATCATCATTGTCATTGTATTCTAGTTTTGGGTATTGTGGTTATTATGGTTGTGGAATGTCTTGTAGTTGTTGTGGGTAGAATGTTTGTTGTGGAATGTATTGTTGTTGCATGAAGTTCTGAGTGGAAGATGATGATGGTTGTGTGTTCACTGTTGTAGGTGTTGGTGTTTGAGCAATCAATGCAAGAGGATCATGTTGCTTGGCTAGCTTCTCTTTCCTAACTTCATCTGCCTCTTTCTGGTTTTGCTTTAGAAAGTCATAGAGCTGATCATAGTTCACCTCGTGAAGGTTCTTTGTTTGATTAACAATTGTGACATACCGTCCTTATTCTTCAGGTAAATTGTTGATGAACTTGATGCTTTGAAGGATTGGTTTTGGTGTCAACTTGTTTCTGATGAGCTCGGTCATTAAGGTGCAAAACCTGGTGTAGTAAGATTCTGTTGGTTCAGCTGGGGTTGATGTGAACTTCTCCCATTCAGTTAGAAGCTTGTTTTCAATATCTTGTTGCCCAATTTCAGTACCGTGACAAAGCCTTCTAACTCTCTCCCACATATCATAAGCTGTCTCATAGCTGTCAACAGCAGCAAAGATCTCTCTTGGTAAACCAAGTTGAATTAAGTGCATAGCTAAATCATCAGCTTTAATTTGCTTCCAATCTTCTGCTGTGTATTCTTCTTCTTCTTGATCACGAAAGGACGGTTGGATGGGAGGTGTTGCATTTGGATTACCCGGTTCTTAAATCTGACGAGGCTTGAATGGTCATTTTTGGATGGAGTTAAGCAAGAGTCTACCTTAACCATTAGGTTTGGTTTTGATGTATCGGATCATACGACTTGTCCATGGGAGATAACCACCTTTTTCAAGCATTGAAGTCGGTTTTCTGCACCTGCTGCATGGATATCTTGTTGAGTTGCCATTGATGATGTTGTATGATAAGGTTGATTCAAGATCATTGCAACGAAATAGGAGTTGTGGTTGTTGAAGGTTAAACTTAGTTGATGTTGTGAAGTCTTGGTCCTTTGTTGATGATCGTTTGAAGTTACTTGTAATTTGGATAAACTATTACAATTTAGATAAACATAGCAAATTAAATAAAGTTACTAAATTTGACAAGACTATAATTTGGACAAAATCAAAAATTCACAAATTCAACAAAGTTATGTAAATTACAATTTAGATAAAATGACAATTTCTATAGAAATTTCAATTTAAACCAAAATTTATACAAATTATGGCAAAATTTCAATTTATATAGAATTATGCAATTTATATAAATTGGCAATTTATATAAGCGATCTAACTAATTTATACAAATTAGTAGATATTCCTTTGTCGAAGTATTCGTAACACTTATACAAGCGATAGTATACCGAGTCCGCGATCTTTGATGTTGTAGAAATTAAAAGTTCAAATCGAATTTATAAAAATTATTTAAGTTGGTACAGTTTATGTTAATTGCGATAGAGGACCACTTTTGACAGTTTGCGAAAGAACTTCAAGACATAATTGCGATAAGGGACCACTTTTGACAATATGCGAAAGAAGGCTTTAGACAATTGCGATAAGGACTGCTTTTGAGAATTTGCCAAAGAAGGCTTTAGAAAATTGCGATAAAGAGTGCTCGGCACAATTGCGATAAAAGCTGGAACAATTGCGATAAAATTCTCTCGGGACAATTGCAATAAACTTTGTGACAATTTCGAAAAAACTGCTCTTGACAATTGCGATAAAATGGCTGCTGGTCCACAATTTCGATAACTATCACAATTTCTATAGAAATTTACAATTTCTATAAACCCTCTTTTATAGAAATTGTCAAACACAACAATTCCTATAAACCCCTTTTAATCTAAATTCTTATACAAGAAAATAGATTATTTTTATGTCGATGTAGCTCCTTTTTATCAAATTTCTTATAGAAGAAATGGATAAAGATCGCAACACAATGAAGAGTCGAACCGCAAGATCTGTAGTCTTCTTTTTTCTCGATCAAAACTTCAAACAATCGAATAAACTGATAAAGCTATACCCTTTTGTCACCAAAATGATGTATACCGAATTTATTTCGACACAAAAGATGAACTTTCTACTATCAAAACTACCAAAATTCACGTAAAAAACTAAGAAAGTTACCACCTTTAACTTAAAACCTCATGTAGAAATCAAATGATAGACAAAAGTACATGTATTTTTTTAACAAAAACACAACTTTTAACCTTAGATTTAATCCTAATGAGACACTACAAACTCCTATCTTGTTGTATGGCGTATTGATACCACTTGTTAATGCTTATATGAAACAACCTATATCACTACAACTACAATTATAAAACCATGACACTCAAACTAACTAGATAAGAAATATATAGATGAGAAGAGGATGTATGTGGATCGTATGAAATGATTATAACTTGGAAAGAAAGATAACAATACAAACTTTAAAGAAAACACACACACCTACACACTCTCACCTACACTAGTATTTGAAGCACACTAAATGAGGTGGTGAGAGTGTGTATAAATACTCCATGAGACCCTAAGTGGCTTATCATGGGCTTTGGTGGGCTTTGGTTGGACTTGACAATACATGGACATTTATGACTTGTCTTTTTACATAATAACCTTAGTCCAACCATAAGCCTTTACATACTATTCTTTTAACTAGTAATCGACAAACTACAAAGATAACAAAGGGAAAATGGCCATCACTTCAACTTATTATTTTAATGCTAACAATTACTATAATTTGGTACCTCATGGAGTGGTTCTGACCGGATCTAAACACACTCCTTGTGTTAGATAGATACTTTGAATAATGTTAACTAGCACGCGGAATTTACTAGCAAACAATTATAAGATTTTAGTATTGAGAATGAATGGAACAGTGTATTGTGTATATGAACAAGAGACAATTACTTCAACGATTCAATATTATTGATTAATAATACGAGTACTCTTACTAGTACTAGGGTTTACAACCTTGAATCTTCACAACTTGTATATTCTAAACTTTAACCTAGGATATCCTTTTATACACCAAGGATTCCTGTACAAGATAACTATAATTTATTCAAGTAGGATATACACAAAATCCTTTCTATAATTATCTACTATACGATTACAAAAACATAAGAAGTACTAACTTTCTAATGTGAGCAGTACTAACTGACTTAGTACTGTCAGTGTTGTCTTCAATCTCTTCAGCAGTACCAACTTATATACTAACAGTTCCAACAGTTAACCTTAATTCCCAACAATCCTCCCCTAAACTTATGATTTCTATGCAAATAACTAAGTTTCTTCGAATTAAGCTTCATCTTTCTATGATGGGGGGATTCTTCCAAACACTAAGTAATTCTCTTAGATCCAGCTTTTATTTGTTCTGCAAGATTGAATATCTTCGTTACTAACAAATCTGCCATCTCATACTCTCCTTCAACCTTGAGTGTGACTAATAGCATAGCCATTAAAACACTTGATCTGAGTGGATAATATTTTTCAACCAGCATATAAATTTCTATTCCATCTTTGGTAGAAACTCTGTGCACTCCACATGTATCAAATAATTTCCAAGTGACTTCCCTGAGTTGTACTTGAAACCTCCACATTGATTCTCCACCATCAGGTTCATAAATCCTCTTCAGTTGCACCCATAGTTCTTTATCTTTATCTTCAATTGGATCTGCAACTCTGAACTTTGCTTGTACCAAATTCCACAACTGATTAAGATCTTCCCTATCAAATCCTCTGAGTAAATCTTCAAACAGCTTGTATCTTTCAGTAATTCCACTAAGTCTCATAATCTTCCACCCTTTCATCCTACCTTCTCTGAATACTTCCCAGTCAATGATTGGATGTCTTGCTTGTAAAGGCTTGATGTTTGAGGGTTCTGGGACTATCACCATCATGCTCTTGAGTTGTTCATCAGCCAATCCTTCAGCTCCCTTCTTTTGTTTCTTTTCTGCATCAGATTCTAACAACTCTGCATCTCTTTTTCTTCCTTTTGTGGTATCCCTTGCAATTGGTGTGTTCAGTCTTGCATAAGCTTCATAATAAGCTTTTTCAATTTCATCATCTCATCTATTCTTGAAATAACTTGGTTTCCAGAATGCCTGATTCTTCAAATAACTTTTAATAAAACTGATTTGTTCTTTCTTTGTAGGCATCTTTGTCTTGTATCCTTTCTTTTGCCTATCTCTAATTTTCTGCATAAGATCATTCCAAGCTACTTCTCTGTTCTTAGATAGAATAAAACTTTTGAGCTTTTCTGACTTCTCTTCTTCACTTAAGTCCTTATCTTTAAGAATAAGCACTGCTTGCGCTCTCACAATTAAGTCTGATTCTAACAAATATTGTAGCTGTTCATTGAATTGTTCTTGATCAACCTCAGCATTGGAAACTACCTTTTCTAACTTTGTTCTCTCCATAAACTCAGCTATATTTTGTACATCATCCTCAGCCATCTTTCTTGCTAACTCTGCATCTTGATCAATCTGAGCTTGTTCTTTTGCTTCTAAATCCTCTTGAAGCTTCTTTGCCACATCAACATCCAAGTCAATTTGCATCTGAGTTCTTGGCTTTATTTTCTTCATTTTCTCAACTTTTTGCTTAGCTTCTTCAATTGTCATTGGTTTCTTTCCCTTTGCTGCCCTTTTTCTTTCATACTCTGCCTCAGCAGTACCTGGATGTGAACTAGCAGTTTGTACGGTTTCATGTTCTGTCTCAGCCGTTTGAACTGCTTCAGCCGTTTGAACTGTTTCTTCATTCTCAGCAGTTTCTTGTGCCTGTTCTTGAACATCCATATCAGCAGCATCACCAGTACCTTCATCATGCCTCCCCTGAGTTTCTGATCTCTCCCCCTTATCTTTTTCTGATTTCCTCCCCTGTTTGGGAGAATCACCACCATCATCATCTGAATCATCATCTGAATAATCACCATCAGAAGAATCTTCATCCAATATAGCTCTAGCTCTTTTCCTCTTGAGATGATCTTCCAGCTTCTTCACCCTAAGAGTCAACCTTGTGTAGACTTTGGCAAAATTTTCTTTGTGACTTTTAAGCTCCTCCTCTAAAGATTCTACCTTAGCAGTTAACTTGGTACATAAAGCCATCAATTCATTTTGTCCAGAACTACCCTCATCACTTCTAGCTGTGTTACCTGCTAGGAGAGGTGAATCATGGGGCAAGGATCTAGTTGCCACTCTAGTTAGACTAGGTGTGGTCCTTCTCCTATAAGTGGTGATAATTGGGGGTGTTTGGGTTCTTTCAGTGGAACGAATGGGTGTGTGATGGGGATCAGTTGGGTTGACTGACCCTTCACCCAATTCAATTTGAAGCATTTCTGGAAAGAGAGGTATTACTACCCCAGAAAACAATCTACTTGCCATAGCCATGTTTTGAAAAACCTTTTGTTGCAGGCTAGGAGTAGGAAAAGTTTCTTTATGTTTCTTAAGCAAATTCTTTTTCTTATTCAGAAAGGTTTGAATAAATCTTGGGTACATAAGAAACTTTGTTTTGCTGTTTACATTTGCAGCCATACTCTCAAATATGAACTTTGAGAAATTAAAAACCTTGTTTGTTGACAGACATATGAGAGCAATAGCAATATTGCTACTGAATTGCTCCCATGCTGTCTTTTTGGGGCTTAAACAATGTAAGAGAGTATGTATCAAAAATCTCCATTGTGGGGAGAAACATCCCTTTTGGATGAGATTCTACAAAAAAAGAAAAATAGAACGAGCAGTAAGGAAAATAAAGACCAACCTTTATTGAATCATTCAATCTCAACAACAGATCGTGACTGACTGATAGTCTAGTTTTTGACAATAAGGACTTCAAAATATGATCATTTTTTCCAAATGAGTAAGCACGTCAAAATTACTGTTTCTATGTATAGGAAAAAATTTCCACGTATCAATCAATATCAAAGTTAACAGTAGTTTTTCCCTAATATTTTTATTCGGTTTTATGTTGTCAAGTCAAGTTTATATAGACAGCATCAAAATCACCTGTCTTAATCAAATGTGTGAATTGGTCGACCTTGGAGTTAGAGTCTTCATTCATACATCGCTGATAAATGGATGTCCCTTTTTTCTATGCCAGCTAACTTCAGCAGACCGTCGTCTCGCTTCTAGAAGGTTTGATATTCGCATCGCTTGTTATCACTAATCAATGAACAAAGTAAATCACAACATCAATGACAAGATTATCAATTAAACCAGTCTCTGCGGCCAGCATTTCAGGGAACATATTAAAGGTAATCACAGCACAGACAATACATATTGTTGAATTGTGGTTAATAAATAAATACGTAAATGTCTAGTATCGAACCCGAGACCTCGGGATTGCACACATTACAAATGAGTATTAAGGAATAATAATAAATGTATTTTATATATTTATTATTAACACGAGAACTTAACGACCGTTAGTGTTTTCAGTTAAATGACTAACGACCGTTAGACGAAAATAAGGAAAGTGTGTTTATATGTAATTAGGAAACAAGGAAAAGTTCTAGAACCCTAAGGGTTGTATGGATCGGCCGACTAATGGGTATGTCGACCCATATGGCTTGCTTTTCCTTCAAGATTTCTAAATACTATATAAACAAACTCAAGGGTAATTGTTTGGTTAATCTTTTGTGCACACAATTATCCCTAAAACCTTTTCTTCTCTTTTGTCTTGGTATAGCCGATCGTATACCCCCTCCAAAGGGTTATAGGATCGATTTTTGTATATCAAAAATCTTTCTTGTGTTTTACTTGCATAACCTTAATACGGTTTAATTTGTGTGTACAAGAACGAGGTAATAACTCACTATAGTTATTATCAAGAGATCGATAAACAAAAACGGTAAGGGGTTTATCATTGATCTAATAATCTTCAATTGTTCAAGAATTAATTGAAGTGCATCGGGTATGTTTTCTATTTAATGTTTATGTTAATAATTATATGTTATACTAATTGTTACACGCTTCCGCTATATGTGTACTTTGATTATGGAGTTTTATGATTGTCATGCTATGTAAATTCCAACAGTGGCATCAAGAGCCATGTATAACATGTAATTGATTACTTAAACAATAAAAAACGTATCTTTTAAATTGTTTAGAATATACATGATTGTTTTTCTAGGGTTTTGATTATTAAAATTTGTTTTTTTTTTAATAAAAGTCGAACCCTAACCCTATTGAGGGGGGGGGGTGTCGAATTTATCCATGAACCCTAATTAGGGTTTGTGATTTTAATAATTAATTGTGATTAATTAGAAACCCTAGGTCTTTAAACAATCGTTGTGTTATGAATCTTGTGACCTATTTGTTATTTGATATGCATGAATTCGTGACTATTTATGCATAATTAGTCACGGATTAAAATTACTTGAATTAAATTGTTTAGATGTTTGCTACATGTTTAAATAAATCAAGAATTAGGGAAGACCTAATATATATTAAATTAATGAATCGGTTATGTGCAACGTGGTATATTATCATTAAAACTTACGCGGCCAATTGTTGGTGTCTGTGGTCCATTGGGTACAATGCGCTCGAAAACCAATGGGAGTTTTATTGATTCTATACATAATAATTCACATATAGATTATTAATAGGTTTTGTTTAAAAAGATGCATGTGGCTAGATGTTTCAATTACAATTAAATTGTTTTAATTGTTTTATTATTAGTTGATTATTTGTTTTCTTTTAATTACTTGTTTATTGTTTTTTTTTATATGTGATATGTTAAAGTAAGCAATAAAAAGGGTAATTTTCAAAGAAAAATTAAATTGGACTAATAATGGTGAAACATCGGTAATAAAGTAAGGATCTTGCGGTGTCTTATGTGCCGACAGTGGTTCGCTTCGCACGGTAATTGGCTCCCAGGCGAGACTAGCAAGATCTAAACTTTGTTATTTATTTCTAAGACTAAGATCATAAACTTTTGCTTGATTGATGTTTTTGTACAATAGTGTGTGAAAGGCGGACCAAAGTTGACAAACTGTGTGGGGGGTTTAACTGGAGAGGGGTTTTTTAAGAGATTCGCTCCTACCGGCTCTCCGGGCCCGCTTGTGCGTCAACTGCGACTTACCTATATCACTATTTACGTACACTATCATCTTAAGGGTGATTTACCTCAATTCCACGCACCACTTTTGTGGCAAATATCCGAATAACATGTAAGTAGTAGGATATGTGGGCGATAATTGTTGGTACTTCTTTAATTGGTGAACCCAATACCTCAAGTAAATAGTTTTGGTTTACTCTTAACTAATTGGTAAATAAAAATTGTTTTGAAAACTAATGATACAAAGATGAGTGCATGCATCTTTGTACATGTTTTTGTCACATCAAAAACTAAATACCCTAAAATTTAAGTTACGTGCCATCTAACTATAAGGAACACTTGAAGTTAATTTTGGGTATGCGTGAGACCTGGACCAAAATTAATGACAAGGTAAATTTCCGAGTGTGAGTGAGACCACACATGGATGAATTTGCAGTTTCTAAGTTAGACAACTTAATTAAGCTGATGCGTGAGACCTAGAGCTTAAGGCATGAGATGGGATGAAACATGCTTACGTGACATATTGATGAATCAATGTGTAGTAAATCCCATAAATTATCTAGGAATTGGAAAATTTGTTTGCCAATTATTGTACGACAGATTACCATCTTTTGTATTTCCACTACTAGCAGATCAACTGATGTAGTGGAACTATGTAAAGTTGGATCCTAGATTTTCAAGGAAATTAAGTTGGTTATATGAATATATCCATGGGTATTATATTTTCTTGAGAATAATTATTATCGAAAATACTAATGTTTGAACTTTTCTATTTCTGTAGAATGGCTCAACCCGATAACTCCATGTATGCTGCTTTCAAGAGTCATCTTGAAAGAGCCAAATTGACTGGGAAAAACTTCAATGATTGGCACAGATCGCTCAGAATTGTCTTGAGGGCGACTGGTAAGCTCAATTACTTGAATACTCCTTGCCCTGATGAGCCTGCTGCGGACGCCTCTGATGAGGATAAAGCAGCATGGAAAATTGAGCATGCTAAGTACAATGAAATTGGGTGCTTAATGCTTCAAAGTATGGAACCAATGATGCAAAAGAAGTTTGAGTATCATTTTCCATATGACATGCTCAATGACCTAAAAAAGGCTTATGCAAAATCCCCTGAAGTTGAATTGTATGAGTCTCTTGACAAGTTACACAGCTGCAAGCATAATGATGGCAAACCAGTTGAAGACTATGTTAATGAGATGAAGGAATTCTTTGATCAACTTCAAAGAGGTGGTTTTGAATACCCCGAGAATGTTCAAGTTAACCTAATCAACAGATCCCTTAACAAGGATTTTGGTGGTTTCGTTCAGAACTTCAACATGCATTGCTCGGGGAAGACAGTTTCTGAGTTACTCGCATTGCTTGTTGACTATGAGAAACACTTACCAAATAAGGGCAAGGCTCCTACTCCCCAAGTGTTGGCAATTCAAGGAGGTAGGATCCAGAAAAAATCGCATGTGAACAAGGGTAAGGGTAAAGTTGATAAAGGCAAGCAAGTTATGGGCTATCAACCAAATCCTAAGGTGAATCAACACCAGCCCAAGAAGAACAAGGTGAGTCCTCCAGGAAAGAAGGATCAGGCTTGTCACCACTGTCATGAAGTAGGGCACTGGAAGAGGAACTGTCCACTCTACATCAATGACTTGCGACTGAAGAAGCAAAAGAGTGAAGCTGGTAAACCCAGCTCTTCAGGTGCGTTCTTTATGATTGAATTATTTACTCTAACTCATAAGTTAAATTCCTGGGTATATGATACGGGATGTGGTATTCATATTTGCAATACTATGCAGGGGTTTAGAGTTGAGAGAAAGCTGGCCTATGGACAACAATTCTTGCACGTGGGTAATGGAGCACATGCAGCAGTTGAAGCTATAGGCGTATTTGATTTAGTGTTGCCTTCGGGCCTAGTACTATCTTTAAATAATTGTCATTATGCACCGTCAATTGTTAGAGGTGTTATTTCATTTTCATGTTTGTTGAACCTTGGTTTTGAACATACTATTAATAGCAATGGAATTTCTGTTTCTTTAAATGGTGTATTTTATTTTAAAGCTATTGCTGTGAATGGTATTTTTGAACTTGATATGAATGATAATGATAATGCTTGTGTTAAAAATAATTCGATGTATAGCATCAACAATAAGAGAATCAAGAAAAGTCTGGATTCATCTTATCTTTGGCATTGTCGTCTTGCACACATAAGCAAGGATCGCATGAAAAAGCTGCAACATGATGTGCTTTTAGAAAAGATCAATGATGAATCATTTGATAAGTGCGAGTCTTGTATTAGTGGGAAGATGACAAAGAAACCCTTTAATAATAGGATTGAAAGGGCTACTGATCTACTTGGTCTTATTCATACAGATGTGTGTGGACCACTTAGACATGTGTCAAGGAGAGGTGCTAGCTACTTCTTAACATTTACGGATGATTTCAGCCGTTATGGGTATGTTTATTTACTTAAACATAAACATGAGGTGTTTGAAACATTCAAAGTGTTTAAAGCTGAAGTAGAGTTGCAACTTGGAAAGAAGATTAAAGCTCTTCGATCCGATAGAGGTGGTGAATACCTGAGTCAAGAGTTTGTGGATTATCTAGCTAAGGAAGGAATTGTCCAGCACCTTACTTCTCCATATACACCACAACAAAATGGTGTATCTGAGAGAAGAAATCGTACATTGCAAGACATGATACGATCTATGTTTAATCTAACAACTCTTCCCTTCTCATTCTGGGATTATGCCTTGGAGTCTGCTGTTCGCATTCTTAACATGGTTCCCACAAAGAAGGTAGATAAGACACCATATGAGTTATGGACTGGAAATGCTCCTAATTTGTCTTATCTTAAGGTCTGGGGTTGCGAGGCGTACGTTAAGCGTGACTCGGGCGACAAGCTCCAACAAAGATCTGTAAAATGTATCTTCGTAGGATACCCAAAGGAAACAATGGGTTACTACTTTTATTATCCTCCTGAGAACAAAGTATTCGTTGCTAGGTATGGAGACTTCTTGGAGAAGGATCTCATATCTCAAGAATTAAGTGGGAGGATATATGATCTTGAAGAAGATCAAGATGATGCATTACCTTCTGAAAACACTAACCAACTTCCTGAAGAACCAGATAGTCTGGGTCCTCCACCAGAAGTTGAAGTGGTTCCCATTCGCAGATCCGCAAGGACTGTAAAAGCTCCTGAACGTCTATGTCTTAACGTAGAATGTGAGGAATATATACTAGGGGATCTTGATGAACCGCCTAGTTATAAAGCTGCCATTAATAGTCCTGAAAAGGAAAAATGGTTGGTTGCTATGAATGGGGAAATGCAATCCATGAGAGATAATGAAGTCTGGATTGAAGTAGACCTTCCTCCTAATGCCAAGGTAGTTGGGAGTAAGTGGCTCTTCAAGAAGAAAACTGACATGGATGGCAATGTACACACCTATAAAGCCCGTTTGGTAGCTAAAGGCTTTACTCAAACGTATGGTGTTGACTACGAGGAGACCTTTTCTCCTGTAGCTGACATTAGGGCTATTAGGATTCTCATAGCCATAGCTGCATACTATGATTATGAGATTTGGCAGATGGATGTCAAAACCGCCTTCTTAAATGGTCGCCTAGATGAGGATATCTACATGGCGAAGCCTGAGGGGTTTGTGAATCCAAAGTTTCCAAATCGTGTATGCAAACTTCAAAGATCCATTTATGGATTGAAGCAAGCATCACGACAATGGAACAAAAGGTTTGATAGTGAAATAAAGAAGTTTGGTTTTACTCAAAATCTTGATGAGCCATGTGTATACCACAAAGTTAGTGGGAGTGAAGTAATTTTCCTTATATTATATGTCGATGACATATTGATCATGGGAAAAGACATTCCAAGTTTGCATGAAGTCAAGGCATATCTTGGAAAGTGTTTTTCTATGAAAGATTTAGGGGAAGCTGCTTTCATTCTGGGAATTAAGATATATAGAGATAGATCTCAGCGATTAATTGGATTAAGCCAAAGTGCTTACATCGATAAAATATTGAAGAGATTCAATATGCAAGATTCCAAGAAGGGATATTTGCCGATGCAAGAACAACATGGCTTGAGCAAGAAAGTTTGTGCTTCAACACCTGAAGAGGTGAAACGCATGGCAAAAGTTCCTTATGCTTCGGCTGTAGGATCTATTATGTATGCGGTTAAAAGCACAAGGCCAGATGTGGCGTTTGCTCATAACTTAACCAGTCGATATCAGCAGGATACCGGTGAAGCTCACTGGACTGCTGTTAAGAATATTCTTAAGTACCTTAGGGCTACTAAAGATTTGTTCTTAGTTTATGGGGGTGATCCACAAGCAGAACTTGATGTTACAGGTTACTGCGATGCTTCATGGAAAAGTGATAAGGATGATATGAAGTCTCAGACTGGATACGTCTTTGTCATTAATGGAGGAGCTGTGGATTGGAGGAGCAAGAAGCAGAGTACATTAGCGATGTCTGCAGCAAAAAGTGAGTACATAGCTGCATCAGATGCTGCAATGGAAGCCGTCTGGATTAGGAAGTTTGTATCAAGGCTTGGAGTTATGCCTTCGATTCAACGACCTATAAAAATGTATTGTGACAATTCAGCTGCAATTACATTTGCCAATGAACCTGGAATCATGAAGGGCACCAGACATTATCCGATCAAATATCACTATGTGCGAGAGCAAATAGAGATTGGGCAGATCGAAGTACTCAAAGTTCACACAGATGATAACTTGGCAGATCAATTGACGAAAGCTCTTCCTGGCACTAAGCTTTATAAGTTAGCTGAAGGAATAGGTCTTCGTAAGGCTGAAAGTTTCATGCCCATTTGTGATTAGTATTTGGATAAAGGATGTAATAGACAATTATTGATTTTATGAAATAAAGTATTGTTTATGTTTATTGTCTTGTTGAAATATACATATATCCTGTTTTGCATGTTTATATCCTTGAATAATTTTATTATTCTAAATTTGTCCATTGTCGGTTAATGATATGGGAATATCATTAAATTAAGACAAATGTGAATGTTGGTGAGAATATACTTGAAAGTATATTGATGCGTAGTCATATCAAATTCACATGATATTCTAAGTGTAGAGTATAGGACTTATCCCAACTAAACATGAGATTACTTAATGGATCTTGTCATCAAGTAATTCATGAAATAGTTATCCTCAGACTTGAGATACCAGATAAGAGTCATGGATGTAGTGCATTTTTGTAAAGCAATCTACCGCTTACCGTAACTGGAAGTTATAAGGATTGTTTTCAGAAGTGTTGCAAAGTTCATGGGTTATTCCTGTAGTCAAGAAAGAATTTGTTCCTTCAAGAATTTGTTTGAAGTATAATACTGCTGGGCCCCTCGTAGGGTTGACAAAATGTTTGCGTGGCCACGCCCAAAGTCTATCTGGAATACGTTCAGATGTTTTGGTAATTTTGTTCAATCAATAACAACGAGAAACAGAAACATTAATAAAGAGTGACTTAGATCCATTTCTTTATTAATAGAGTATTAGTAACAAAAGGATAATAATAATGATGAATCATTAAAGATTTTCCAGGAAATCTAGCTCGAGTCGGACTAGGGGCATTGGAGTGTTGCAAGACGCCAAGCAATGTCATTTTACTATTAATTAATTAACCAAGTGGGAGTTGTTGAATTGTGGTTAATAAATAAATACGTAAATGTCTAGTATCGAACCCGAGACCTCGGGATTGCACACATTACAAATGAGTATTAAGGAATAATAATAAATGTATTTTATATATTTATTATTAGCACGAGAACTTAACGACCGTTAGTGTTTTCAGTTAAATGACTAACGACCGTTAGACGAAAATAAGGAAAGTGTGTTTATATGTAATTAGGAAACAAGGAAAAGTTCTAGAACCCTAAGGGTTGTATGGATCGGCCGACTAATGGGTATGTCGACCCATATGGCTTGCTTTTCCTTCAAGATTTCTAAATACTATATAAACAAACTCAAGGGTAATTGTTTGGTTAATCTTTTGTGCACACAATTATCCCTAAAACCTTTTCTTCTCTTTTGTCTTGGTACAGCCGATCGTATACCCCCTCCAAAGGGTTATAGGATCGATTTTTGTATATCAAAAATCTTTCTTGTGTTTTACTTGCATAACCTTTATACGGTTTAATTTGTGTGTACAAGAACGAGGTAATAACTCACTATAGTTATTATCAAGAGATCGATAAACAAAAACGGTAAGGGGTTTATCATTGATCTAATAATCTTCAATTGTTCAAGAATTAATTGAAGTGCATCGGGTATGTTTTCTATTTAATGTTTATGTTAATAATTATATGTTATACTAATTGTTACACGCTTCCGCTATATGTGTACTTTGATTATGGAGTTTTATGATTGTCATGCTATGTAAATTCCAACACATATCTGTAGTATTTCACGCGTAAAGTCACATTAATACACATAAAACAGGGACATATACACAGATAGAGACATAAGACCATCAGAAACGATGAAAACTTGATCAAATTCACTTAAAAACCAGTAGCATACAATATAGTTAAAAAGTAAAACCCAATACCAAACAAGACAAGTACGGGACCAAACTGGTACTGGCAGACCTTATTAAGCTAACAAGAGCTACTTTACAATATTGATTTGTTGAAGGTGTACGCATGTGTGAAAATCGTGAGCATATGTTTGTGCAAATTCGTGTTGAAGTTTTCCCTTTTTATGTGCTTCATTGACTAGTTTTCCCTTATTATTGGTAAAGACTAAAGGCTAAATATAGTTTACCAGGAGGGAAGACCAAATAAGTTTTACTAATCACCTTTCTAAAGTGCGAATGTTAAATTCATATAATAGCAAGATACTTTTAAAAATGTACAAATATCATACGTGAACTTTAAAATATACCAATATCGTACACGTACTTTCAAAATCCGTTATGTTATCATCACAAACTTATTTTTCATACGCCAAAGTCCACATTTTATGTACATGACATGTCACTCATTCACTGCTATGTTGAATTTTGTATAGTGTATATTTAGTTACATTCTTTAAATCGCTTCACCATCTACTTATGCTACTCGAAGTGCATTTTTATGTACCCGATTTGTGTTTTCTATAACGTAGTGGAACTTGGTTTTACTACAAGTAATAATTATATTGAACAAATGAATAACATGAGATATTTTATCTGTCATTAAAATTATTCAAACGAATAATAAACAAATTGATAATCATTAAGCAAGAATATTTATTGTTTCTCCTTCAATTTTTTGATCGCATCGATTTATGATTATTAGAACTCATATTTGTCTATATAAAGTGTTTGTAACGATATTATACGGAAAAATATAAGTAAAATATAATAAACATTCAGAGTAATCTTCACATCATCAATAAAAATCATTAACAATATCATGTCATTAATTTAACCGAACTAAGGTATGATATCGAGACGAATTTTGCAAGTACGTATACGATATTGATATTTTACAAAGTTCGCGTACGATATTTGAACATTTTGAAAAGTATCTTGCTATTATATGAACTTAACCCTTCTATTAAAGTATATATGAATCATGAGAAGAGTCCATGTAGTCAACCTAAAATCCATCAATAAAAGTTAGCATTATGCATCAAGGAAAATAAATTTGGGGAGAATGAGTTGTATATTGATCTGTTTTGGGCTAACCAGCAATTTCAAGTACTATTAACCAAAACTATGGCAAACATAAACTTGTGAAATAATTATTATGTGCAGTTATATGCCCGGATTTCATTCATCATTCACCTACAGTTGTGTTGTTAACGCATTATTTATGAGGGCTAGTATGATAGCTAGGCATCAGTGTAATCAATTGTTAGCGGGTCATTTCTTAGTGACCGTGTCTATGGGGTTTCTATGTATAGGCAAAATTTTCCACATACCAATCAATGTCAGAGTTTTATTCCGTTTTATGTGCTCAAGTCAAGTTTATATAGACAGCATTAAAATCACCTATCTTTATCACATGTGTGAATTGGTCAACCTTGGAGTTAGAGTCTTCATTCATACATCGTTAATAAATGGATGTCCCTTTTTTCTATGCCTGCTAACTTCAGCAGGCTGTCGTCTCACTTCAAAAAGGTTTGATATTCGCATCGCTTGTTATCACTAATCAATGAACATAGTAAATCACAACATCAATGACTAGTTATCAATTAAACCAATCTCTGCGGCCAGCATTTCAGGGAACATATTAAAGGTAATCACAGCACAGACAATACATATCTGTAGTATTTCACGCGTGAAGTCACATAAATACACATAAAACAGGGACATATACACAGATAGAGACATAAGACCATCAGAAATGATGAAAACTTGATCAAATTCACTTAAAAACCAGTAGCATACAATACAGATAAAAAGTAAAACCCAATACCAAACAAGTACGGGACCAAACTGGTACTGGCAGACCTTATTAAGCTAACAAGAGCTACTTTGCAATATTGATTTGTTGAAGGTGTACGCATGTGTAAAAATCGTGAGCATATGTTTGTGCAAATTCGTGTTGAAGATTGGTAATCTGGTATATTGATGGAGTGGTGATGAGTGATGACACCCATGATAAAGAAATGAAAGATTTGTCAGTAGACCTAAAGGATAGTCCCATGGAAAGCCTTGCTTATCTTGATGAACAAGATGTTCTGAAAAGGTATCGAGACTTCAAGAAGTTTGGTGTAGTCGAAGACTATTCAGATCATCTTTTTGGAGCTCATATGAGGCAGGCAAGTTCGTGTGTTTATTCATTTGATATAATAACAACGTTAGTAAGTACGATGATTATAATTATTGTTAAGAATACAAGATATTAATTGACATGTTTTGTTCAGGAGTATGTAAGCGCTAAAAAGATAGAAAAGGAATGGAAGATTCTTAAGGAAAACTTGCCTGGTACCTTCATTATTATAATTCGTATTAGTATTATTGTTTTCTTGTTTCTTCAAGAAACAAATTAGACATTCGACTTTCCCTTTATTCTGTGACAGAGAAAATATTTGTGAGGGCTTACAAACCGATGAGGGAATTATTAAGAGCTGTAATCATCGGAGCAGAAGGTGTTGGAATATTTGAATCATAACCATAAACAAATAGACACATAACATCAAGTACACGCAGCGGAAAAACAAGATCTACAATACATGTAATTAATTAACTAAAATAAAAGGAATGCGTACCTTATTTGGTTTCTAGCAAGAACAAGAAACCCGAATCTCCAAGAACGAGATAAACCCTAAATTGGGTTTAATATGGATCGACCTATAATAAATCGAATTGGGGAAATCACGAGCTAAAGGAAGCTTGTTCTTCGTTCTTGTACACACGTATTACTAGCGTCTCAATGTGAAAAGCTAGGTTCTATTTCACAAAACAATTCCAACACTTATGTATAAGCAAGATCGAAAATCCCAAGGGGTTTGGGATGGAAATCCGATCGGCCAAGACAAGAGGGAGAGAAGAAAGAAGTTTGATTGCTAGGGAATTACAAATACAAGGGGTTTGTATTTAATTATAGGCTCCCAATAAATTGTTCCCTACTCCAAGCAACCAAAACCCTAACCCTAACGGGAGGGTCGGCCGAACATATGTATTAGGAAGGATTCTAGATCCTTCTTGATCCCTATTTTCATCTCTAGTCCTTGTAGTTAATATTTAACGACCGTTAATCAAACTCCGTTAAATACTAACGACCGTTAAGTGTTTGTTTGTGAAATGAATAAATAAATCATAAATCTATATTTAATTATTCAAACCATTGAGACTCATACGTAATGTGTGCAATCCTGAAGTCTCGTATTCGAAACTGGACATACTTATATTAATTTATATCCATAAACTCTAACAGCTCCCACTTGGATATTCATTAATATAATAATGACATGGGTTAGTCTAGCTTAACACCCCCAATGCCCCCAGATCGACCCTGAGCCTGAGTATGGTTTCCTGGAAAAAAACAACCATGTGATGATTAATCATCATACTTATCCTTTTGTTTCTAATACCGCATTAATATGGATATGGATCTAAGTCATTCCATAATTAACTATTCTGTTTCTCGTTTATTAATAATTGATCAAGATTACCAAAACATCTGAACGTATTCCAGATAGACTTTGGGTATGGCCATACAAACATCTTGTCAATCCTACGAGGGGCCCAGCAGTATTATACTTCAAAACAAATTTGAAGGAACAAATCATTTCTTGACTACGAGCATAACCCTCGAACTTTGCATCACCTCCGAAAATAGCCCTTATAATTACCAGTTACGGATAGTGTTAGACTAACTTATAGAAAATGAGCTACATCCTCGGCAGTTATCTGGTATCTCAAGTCTGAGGATAAATATTCATGATTTACTTAATGATAAAGATCCATAAAGTACAATCATTTGGTTGGGATAAGTCCTATATTCAATTTATCCAATATTGAATATCATCTGAATTTGGCATGCCCACGCATCAATATACTTTAAGTATATTCTACCAACACTCAGATTTGCCTTAATTCAATAATACTCCCATATTATTGATTGACAACGGACTATTAGAATAACACAAGTTATTCATGGATTTAAACATGCAAATATAGGATACAATTTATTATTAAAGAAAACAAACGTACCACATACTTTAATTCATTTTAAATAATAATTGCTTAACATCCCTTATCCAAATATTAAACAGATCAATGCATGATAATTCCCATTAATGAATTATGCCTCAAGTCATGTTCCACATACTTGTTGACAAGGCATAAATCAACTAATTTTGATCTATCGGAATTTTGAGAATACTTATTTCAAGAATGAAATTCTTGTATGTGTGCATTCATCTATCTGGATATTGCCACATACTATTTCATAAATTGCGAGACATCCTCAACCGCAAATTTATGATAATTAAACTACTAACCTTTATAGTTTAAAGTATTCTAATTCTTTAATGTATAATGCAACTATGTTTATAGTTAAGCATAACTAGTATACATGGCCTTTAACAATGATAAACTCCCACCATGACTAGTATTGAGTGTCATCTCAATCTTACTAGCATCATTATATCCAAACAACAATATGCTCTTTTAAAATTCCCGTAAACTTTAATATCCATCATGTAATGTTTGATATCTTCAAATCTTTCAAGATTTGTCATCTATATCAACATCTTGCCATATGGTTCATATTTAGAATTTAGGAGCAATTCCAGAATGAGGATGTTAATTCTAAATCCAACCATATCCATTACACTTAACTATCTAATAACTTACAATTAGATATTAATGTTGTCAATCATCTTTCATTCAAGCATGATACAACAATCAACATGATGTACATGAATAATCCTTTCGTCAACCTTAGATTTATTCATGTGATATCTTTTCAAAGATATGTTTCTATCTAGCCTTTCTAATAGAATCTCATGTTTATTAGAATCCTTTATTTTACCGCTAATGTTTATTAACAATAAACATATATTTCAAGGTTTTATTTTCTAAATTTCCATGTGAAGTTTCATTCCAAACTAAGACTTAACATATAAATGTTAATGGAATGTTACTTTCTATATGTTATACAACATATATGAAATAAGAAAATAAATATAGCACTCCCACTAGCTTTCAGAAATATTAAGAAATATCTTATTTAATTATAAATCAACACTAGGATTTAATAACTAAACATAGTATATTTCCTAGATGCATGCATTAATCTATTCACAAATGATTTGCACTTTGTATACAGCTAAAGATTATTTGAATTCAAATACTCATTTCAATTACTTTTCGTCCTCGCACAAGTAATTACCCTAGAAAGAGTTTTGATATTCCATTATTAATTTCATATAAATGAAACTAAGGATGATAATTATAATCTTTATACATTTAATGTGCTTAGAAAGAATTTCAATCACATTTAATTGCTTAAGTGTGATTGATAATCTTTTCACACATTAAACATGTATACAAATTTTGTCCATTATGATTTCTACACAAGAATTTAAATCTCTAGGATTTTCATTTCCTTTGTCGAAATTCATCTCCATTCTATAGTGTAACTATAGAGTTTAAGATCAACAACGTTTCCAAACTAGTTATCTTCTTGGACTACATCTAATTATTCATAGTATGAATAATTTGCCAAATCCAATGTTTGCAATTTATCAACAGGTTCATCATAATCCTGTTACTCATAATCCTCAACATATTATCCAAATATTTGAGATATCCTTACAGATCTATGAATAAGACTTCCATCATCTTGAGATTTAACATTAACATGTTTAATCCTTATTATGATTTTGCTAGTGTATTATTATTAGAAGATTATGTATCTTGTAATCTTATCTTTTCAAGATAAAACTCCCACCTGCCTTTTACAATTTATAGACTATCTATAAATTCTTAGCCAATAGAGCAACACAAACTTGTTCCCTTTTGGGACTTTACAAATACATATTGACAGTTCCTAACATTAATTTACTAATAACCTACTCATAAGCAGTTTAACAAATTCCGAACTTCAATTTTTAAGACATAATGTGATTCATAACATACCATAATAAATGGTGTCTTATTAATCATCTAGGTTGGAGTCTAATTGAGTATATACTTCCCTACTCAATTTTCTAACCTTGATAGCTTTTGGAAGAATATAAGATATAGTTATCTCAAATCAAACAATATAACAAGAGTTTGATTCTCCTAACTGAACATACCATAAACACTATGTATTTCATTAGGATTAATATTGTAAGTTAATCTTACAATATGTGAGATAAATATATTTCATTTTGGCTTACCTATTTACCATCCAAATCAAGTTATTGGTATAATAGAATTTCCAAGCCAATTGCATGCTTTATGTAAACCACTAAATCTACTCGAACCAACCTATCACTACAACTAAACAATAAGAGAACTCGTGACACTCAAAAGGAATAAAGTAAAGATGAGAAGAGTAGAAGAAGATGTGGCGTAATACTTTAAGTCGAATGATTCATTAACATACCTTGAGAGAACAAACTTACAAAAGATAAACACACACAAATACTTCACATACACTCTCACCTATACTAACAATGAGGCACACCCTAAAAATGAGAGAGTGTGTGGTATTTATAATGCAATGGCCGGTGCCCTAGATGCTTCTAAGGTGGGCTTGGTGGGCTTTGTGTTGGACTTGGGCTTTTGTCTATTACATGTGCATTACTTAACAAAGTCCAACACAAAGTTTACATTTCTTTTCTACCTACACGACACACTAACTAAAATATTACAAATGACCATCACTTGACAAAAATATAAATGCTAACAATCTCCCCCTAAAGGATGGTCATTTCCATGATGCTCCCAGTGATTGGTCTTTTGTCTTCAACGTCTTGATCTTTGTGTGTCGTTGTAGAATAGTCTTCAATCAATGTTCCTTCTTGCAATTGTGATCTTCAAAGTATAGTCTTTTGTGGATGTACTTGCCTTGATCAATATCTTCTTGTGATGATGCGTCTTGTCCTCCAACATACTCATACATCTTGGACTGTAAACTTCTGCTAACAATCTTCCCTTGCTAACAATCTCCCCTTAATCTTTCATCATTTGACATATGAACTTGTTCTTGACATCTTGATTAGTGTTTTGACTTTGTTGTTACACTCTGTCTTAAACTTGATCCTTTTGTCTTGAACTTTTTACACTTAAGCTTTGTTGGAGATGTTCTTCATAAGTATGAGTATGCTGAGGTGAAAATGTTTGATGTATCTGATGATGGTTGATGGATGTTTAAGGTAGCTGCAAAAAACTGTCAGTAATAATTATCCAGCGCTTACGGGTTAGGACTTCGAGATCGTCAACAGCATAGTGTGTAGACTTTCTCTAATCTCCCCCAGGCCATTCTGAACCGGATACCCCCGAGAGGGCTTACACGGACACACCGAAATGCACCCACGATTCAGTGAGTCGCTGAAGATCACCCCACGACTGTAGACCATTTGAAGCATGGTAACCATCATGATATAAATGGCAAGATCCTTGGATCTCATTAAGACTCATGTACACCTTGTGTCCTTTTTTGGTGAACACAAGGGTATTCTTATGGAAGTGTCCCTAAGAGAATTTTGATGAATCTCATGGCTCTAGACTCGATAGTGCGTTTTGGTTTTAGTAGTCGGAGGCATGGAGCAGAGTGCCACCTTTTCAATATCAACACATCTCGGAGTGAGAGGCCGATAGATTATGTAGTGTTTTCCGTGAGAAATGAAACAAATATCTTTTAAGAGATATCTGAGTGGCTAGGAGGGGTTTGTGCAGTGCGTCACTGGGTCCATGACGTCTTGTCTTCAATATCAGTATCACCTTAGTGAATACCGATAGCAGATGTATTGACCCGGTTTCTGCCCCAAGTTTTTATGGAGGGCTATTTCTTTTCACCCTTTCATTAAACTTTTTTTTTTTTTTTAATTCTTCAACCCCTTATTCCCTTTCTCATTTACTCCTTTTTTTTTCAATCTTACCTAAGGACTTCTAATTCTAATCTATTGGAATTGTCCTTGGGTAGATCCCTCCTGCTCTGGCGGATCATTGGACATAAACCTAACCATAATCATCTTATTACTCCATGATTATCCTAGATGTATTTATCATATGCCATAAACCTTTTGTGAAAATCTCTCGAAGTGTTTATGAAGAAACACATTTAGATAACACATCAAGAGTTTTTGCATTTTTTGAAATACTCCCCCTTCACATGTGCTCATGCATTTTTCTTAAAATTGCACATGTTGGGTGGAGTTCGCACATTTTGAATAGATCGATTTTCAATGAACATGACCTTTGCGAGACACGTTTACATCACTAGTTAGACTAGCTTGAAATTATTACTCGTCCATGTCATATTCAATGATCATCTCTCAAATTGGTACATTCTACTCAGACAAGTCCTTCGCGAGACACGCTTACATCACTGGAAAACCAGCTTGAAATTATTACCTGTCCCGGACAAGTCTTTTATATAACAGACATTTAGTTTCGTCAATTCGAGGGTTCATGCTGAGTCTTTTTGAAGAGCTCATTTGAGATTCTATCCACGATCTTTGAACATTTTGATCACATTTTAATCACGTCCTCTCCCCCTTATACTTAATCTCCCCCTCAAAAATAGCACGAAGTGAGATTTTTTATATCAAGTGATTAAAATGAGAACTTTTTGGAGGGAAAGACCAATCATTTTTGCACGATTTGGAATATTTTGTTTTTCTTTTTATACTCCCCCTTAAATAAAGCATATTGTTTAAACGTTTGAGTTTAAAATCATTTAAGGGTATAGAGGGAGTTTATTTTTTGGAGAATCTTGAGCACAGAATTTTGGAGAAAGATTTTGAAAATTTTTTTTGAAAAATCTTGATCATGTGCTCAATGATTCTTTGTTTGCTTTTGCCGTTAACAATGCGAGTCCTGATCAGATATAACCAGAAGTCATCATTGTAGCGTGGGTTTCGTACAGAAATATACGAAAGCCGTCATTGGAGCGCGGGTTTTGGACTGATTTGTACAAAAACCATTTAGATTTTTAGGATAAGTGCTCGAAAAATTATTTAAAACTTTTGTTTTGATGAAGCACTTTCCTTTCTTTGAAGCTCGGGTCCGAAACTGAATTGTTCCGAAGCCATTATTTAAGAAATTTTTGAGAAACGACATGTTTTAGAAAACATTTAAATGAACTCTCGCTCAAGCATCTGTACATGCCCGTATCATTGTTGAATGACATTTCTAGGTACGTACAGAATATTGATTTATACGAGAGACATGTCGTGAGAAGAATATTTTTGGCTTTTTAATTTTATAATGTTTTTGTATTTTTGAAATTTTCTATTTTTGTATTTTGTTTTTGTTGGTTTTTCAAATTTTGAATTTTGTTTTTTGAAAAATATTTACATGCGAAGCTTTTTGAGATAAATCAAGAAGATTCGAGAAGACTTTCTAACTCTTCGGGAGTTAGGCTTCGCATTCCAATTCGTCGAACTAAGTTATCAAAGCTCTCTTTTGGGAGGGCTTTAGTAAATAGATCGACGAGTTGGTATTCAGTCTTCACGAAAAATAATTCAACAGTACCCTCTTCGACGTGTTCCTTGATGAAGTGATAGCGGACTCTAATATGCTTGGTCTTTGAGTGTTGCACTGGATTGCACGAGATGGCTATGGCACTTTTCGAGTCACAATACAAAAGTATGCGGTTCAAAGTAAAGCCATAATATGTGAGTTGTGTCCTCATCCAAAGAACTTGGGTACAACACGCAGATAGCGACACATACTCGGCTTCTGCGATTGATAATGCCGTACAGTCTTGTTTCCTTGATGACCAGCCTACTAGCTTCTCTCCCAAAAATTGTGCTCCCCCGGATGTACTTTTTGTGGTAACTTGGCATCCAGCATGGTCGGCATCTGAAAAGGCTGTTAGTGTAAACTCCGAATCCTTCGGATACCAAAGTCCCATGTTAATGGTTCTTCGTAGGTACCGGAAGATCCGTTTAACCTCTTGGAGGTGAAGTTCGGTAGGCCTTGCCTGAAACCGTGCTAATAAACAGACAGCAAAATGTATATCGGGTCGACTAGCAGTTAAGTACATGAGAGAACCAATCATGCTCCGATATTTCTTCGGATCCATGGGTTTCCCATATAAATCAGCACCAATTTTGGGTGAAGTGACCATTGGAGTACCAACAGAGTCACAATTTTCCATTCCATGTTTCTTTAAAATCTCAATCGTATATTTAGCTTGATTTATAAAAATACCACGTGGGGTTTGATGAATTTGTAAACCCAAAAAGAATTTTAATTCCCCCATCATGGACATTTCAAATTTGCTTTTCATGAGATTTTCAAAAAGTTTTGAATGTTTCAGATTAGTGGACCCAAAGATTATGTCGTCCACGTAAATCTGAACAATCAAAATGTCATCTTTAAATTTCTTAGTAAACAAGGTCGGGTCAATTGTTCCTTTGGTGAAATTATTATTCAGCAAGAATGATGAGAGTTCATCATACCATGCCCTTGGGGCTTGTTTCAAACCATAGATAGCCTTACTGAGCTTGTAGACGTAATCCGGATGATCTTTGTCAACGAATCCATCTGGCTGACTCACGTACACCTCTTCCTTCAGAGTTCCATTTAAGAATGTTGTCCTGACATCCATCTGATAGACCCTGATGTTCTTGTGAGCCACATATGCTAAGAAAATACTAACTGCCTCAAGTCTAGCTACTGGCGCAAATGACTCATCAAAATCTATACCCTCTTCCTGTCTGAATCCCTTGGCCACAAGACGAGCTTTGTTGCGAATGACAATCATCTCTTCATCCTTTTTGTTCTTCCATAACCACTTAAGATCAATGACGAGTTTGTCGATTGGTCTCGGCACTAAATCCCAAGTGTCATGTAATTGATATTAGAGAAGTTCTTCTTGCATCGATTCAATCCATGCATTGTCTGCCATTGCTTCCCGAATGTTCTTTGGTTCTTTTAGACTGACAGAGCAGGCAAAGATGCACATATCACAATCGGTGGCGAGCTATTTTCTTGTCTGAACTGGCCGTGAGGGTTCACCAATGACTTGTTCTATTGGATGGTCTTTAGTTCACTGTAACGTAGAAGGGTACCTTGGATTTGACGAATGCGTGTTAGATGGTTCATGTAACCTTGAGGAAGAAGATTCAGCAGAATCCGTTGCAAATGGGTTTTCGAATGGTTCTTCTTCTAACACAGCATCGTTTTGTTGTTGTTCTTCTTGAATTGGTGTATTGTGGTTTTGCTCATCAACTCTTGGTAACACAATCTCAATTACTGGAGTCGCTGGAGTTGATGTTGATGATGTTGAGGGAGTTGGTGCGTCAGCTTCGATTGTGGTTGATGCATCTTGTGGTGGTGGTGGTGGTTGATGTTGTTGAGCGGGTGCAGCGGAACGTTGTTGTGATGCATTTGTCGAAGTGCCACCATAGTACTCATCATACATAAACTCGAAGAAATTATCTAGTTCTTGAGTTTTTGGTTTTTCAGTTGTAGTTGACTGAGCTCCTTGGGATACGAGTCCTGAACTGATATGTCCAGAAATTTGACTTTGTGGTGCGGGTCCTAATCCGATACGATTAGAAGCCATAGGTTTAAGCGCGGGTTCTAGAGCGAGTCTCTCAGAAGCCATATGTGAAATCTCATCAAATTTCACATTCATCGTCTCCATTACTCTTTTCGTTCTTCTGTTATACACCTGAATGCCCTCGAGTTGTCTGAATAACCAATGAAGATTCCAATATCACCCTTAGCTTTCAACTTCCCTAGATCCTCTCTGTCATTCGTAGGATAGCACAGAGTGCCAAATACATGAAGGTAATAGATATCGGGTTTTCTGTTGTTCACTAATTCGTATGGGGTTTTATTGAATCTTGGATGGATTAGGGATCGGTTCTGAGTAAAACAAGAAGTGGAAACAGCATCAACCCATAAGAATAATGGTGCACTGGAATAAATCAGCACTGTGCGAGCAGCTTCCACAAGAGTTCTGTTTCTTTTTTCAACTACCCCATTCTGCTGTGGAGTTCTAACCGCTGATGTCTGGTGAGTAATTCCAGATTCTTCAAAGTATGTTCGTAACTCCTGATTCATGAATTCCGTGCCATTGTCAGTTCTTACAATCCTTGCTGGAGCTTGAAGTAGAACTTGAATTCGCTTCAGAAAGGTGATGATGATGCCTGGTGCTTCGTCTTTTGATCTCAAAAACCTTACCCATGTATATCTTGAATAATCATCGACAATCACAAGAATATACTTTTTCCCATTGATACTCTCTACTCTCATTGGGCCACATAAGTCCATGTGCAACATATGTAACTTATCAACCGAACTGGGAACGGTTTTGGGTTTATAAGTTGCCTGTTTGCTTTTGCCTTGCTCACAGGATGGACATAAGTGTTCTTTGGTGTATTTGAATTTTGGGAGACCGGTGACGATGTTGTCTTTGGCAAGCTTTGTTATTGTGTCGAAGTTGAGATGGGATAGACGTCTGTGCCACAACCAGGACTTAGTTTCGTCAGCTCTTGTCATAAGACAAATTGGTGATGAAGAGGCCATTTGGTTAATGTCGATAGCATAGAGATTGGTTCCATGATTTCCGGTTAAGAGATCATCTCCAATCAAATTCTGCATCACAAAATTGTCCGACTGAAAACAGTTTGTGTCCCAATCCTTCGACATAGTAAACCCGAGTGATTAGAAAATTCCCAAACTGTAGATCTCCATAACCCAGAATAGCTGCTACATGATCATTTCCAAACCGAACTGTTCCCATGAACTTCCATACAAAGTTGATCAGCAGCTTCAGATTCCCGGTCATGTGCTTGGAGCAACCCGAGTCGACGATCCAAAGACAAATTTCAATGACCTGCGTAAAACAGATGGTTTTGTATATGGAAACCGTTTAACATTTGGTTCCAGGGGGTTAGATGTAACAGGTATATCACACTTAGAGATGGTTTCTATTTGTTCTTTTGAAGCAATATCTAATGTGCTATCCTTAGGTGTAAACTTTCTACCCATTGGTTTCCATGTGCAAAACTTAAGATGGTCCTTGGGCAATAGGTTACTAGATGTTGACCTAGCTTTTGCAATAAGTCTTTTGATATATCTAGACCTAGCACTAGTTCCTGAGGGCACATCTTTCTGTTTAGGCACACCATTCACATTCACATCATTAGAAACAATATCATCACAAATATTTTCAGACAAAGATTTCTTTCTCATTAAACAAACAAATTCATTACAAGCACTTGAAATATTGTCCTTACCATTACATCCAGATGACATATGTTTCTTATTCGAAAGCAATAAAATCCTAAGGTGTTCTTCTACTCCTTCCGTTTTATTCTTGATTTCACTCCTAGGTGCAGACGAGACTCTATTGTTCCTTGTATTGCTCCTAGGCTTTAGTCCGCTGCTCCTAGAGGTACTTTCTACTCCTGTAGAAGTTAAGGCACACACATTAGGATTTATCTTGTTGTCCTTTGAAATTTTAGCATCCCTAGTCTCTTTTGGATTTTGTTTCACACTTTTGTCTATCGCCCTATATGTTTTAGATGTAGAGGTAGACGCAGTAGTGGTACTAATCCTATAAAGTCCAGGTGCTATCACATTTGGTGTTTCGACAACTGCTTTCCCTTTTCCTTTTTCATTTTCTTTAGGCAAGGGTGTTGGAGTGACTTGAACACATTGAGAAATTGACATTTTTGGTTTAACCACAGATTTGTCCTTAGTTTCCTCACCCTTCCTATTTTGACTTTCAAGCTGAGACTTCAAAAGATCAATTTGTTTTTGCATTTCTCATACTTGCATTCTTCCTTCTTTCGATCAAGTTGTTTAAAATATGTTATATTCTCCTTTTCAATCTTAGCAAATGCATTTTCATATTTTTCAACAATTGCAGAAGTCTCAGCTCTCAGTCTTTCATCATCCTCTACAGAATATGTTTGATAAATAATGGACATAATTTCAGTCGATAGAGCTACTTCAGAGAGTATGTCATTGTGTCTTTCCAAAACTTTTATGTGTTCAATGTTTTCATTAGCTTCCTTCACCAGGGATTTGTGGTCCTTGACAAAGTCAGCTGTTTCTTGCAGAAGACATCTTTCAACATTAAGAACTACCGCATAAATTGCAGATAGTGGAGGAATGATATCTTTTTCAAACATCTTTTTCTGTTCTGTATGAAAACTTTGAAACCAATCATTGACATTATTGTTTGTTTTGGATGTCATAGTAGATTGAAGTGTTTCAATTCTCCTTATAAGATCGGCCAAAAATTGTCTAGTTTCACTTGTGTTACAAGTGTTCTTAGAGAATATTTGTTCGATGTTAGAAAGATGTTTCGAAACAACTTTTCTCTTTGTAACAGCCACTGGTTTTTTGAAAAACAATGGTGACTCTCTTTGAACCTGATACACTCCAAATATTTTGTTAAGCTCATTATAATCAATTGGTCTGATATCTGGGTGTTTCTTGCTCATTTTGACACGAGTCTCTTTAGATAGCTCAATCGTTTCATAAGAATCCCGAACGTCGGGAGGGTCATGATTATCATTTAGCACATTACCATTATGTAACACATTCTGTTCTTTCTGGGCTTTCTTGAGAGTATAAGGGTTTTCACAACCGATAGCCATTTTCTTCATTGTATGTAAAATCAGGTTTGGATCGTTGATTAGCATGTTTTGAGTTTGAGCGGACTGACCCGTTTTTACAAGCAATTCTTCCAACTTTTTAATGCTTTCTTGTTTGTCAATCATTTCATCAAGAAGATCATTTTCTCATTTTGAAAACTTAGCAATCAATTCTTTCTTCTCTTTTTCAAGATCAGAACAAATTGATTTTTGTTTAGAAAGTTGGGTGGTTAATTCAGAAATTTCCTTGTTTAGGGATTTTATTTGCATGTTCAACTTTACATCTAGAGTGTCGTATTTGATTTGCAAATGTTTCTCCCTTAACATAGAATCTCTATAACCAGTTTCAAGTTCTGACTGTCATTTGTTATTAAATTCAAAAGCGTGTTCATTCACCTTATATCTCTCAAGCTCAGCGGTCAATTTTTCATTCGTGGCCTTAATATCGCGATTGACTTGGTTGACCTTTTCAATTTCAAAACTACAGTTATTCAATAATGATTCAAATAAAGCACGTGTTTTCTCATCATTCATAGTATGCTGTGACTCGAGGCCTCCATTAGGAAATCTGGAGTGGCCAAATTAGTATTGCTACAACTTGGGGAGCCCATATATGTATCGTAAGTGGGTGCAGGAGTCGCAGGATGTTGTTTATTCTGAGGTGACATTTCAAACATTTCATTATTGTGACATGTAGCATATGGTTGTACCTCAGAGATTCCATTGATATCATAAACAGGAGGTGCTTCAGAATCCGTGTCATATTTAACCTCCTGAAGATTAGCCATGAAAATGCAGTTGGCATCGATATCTTCCAGATCTTCCGTGTCATCCATTAGTGCCATGAAGTCATGCTCTTCTGCATTCCACTGAAACCCTGCCTTTTGTTTCTGAGCTAAGAGTAATGCTTTCTGAAGATACTCCGGATCTTGCTTCTTTGGCTTGGAAGGACAGTTTCTTGCCATGTGACCCGTTCCTTGACAGTTGAAACACTTTACCAAATTCCCTTGATTCATATTTCCAACATTCCCAGCTACTGGAGCAGCAACATTTCCCAACTGATTCCCCATATTCTGACCCCGTCGATTTCCAGCAACTTGACCCAACTGATTCTGATTACCCATCTGATTGCCTGCATACTGCCCTTGATTACCCATCTGAAACCCAGTAGCATATCCCTGCGGATTCCCATAAACTCCAACCATTTGTCCATGATTACCCATATTAAAACTCGGCTGTGCAATCTGCCTGTTGCGAGTGTTCGATGAGATCCTTTGATTGTTGTTGGTTGGTGTGGAATAGCGTCCTTGGTATGCTTTTGTCATTAGAACAAATGCATGTGTCATAGCTGCCATAACTTCATCTTGGTCAGTGATTTCAGGTTCTTGGAATAGTGGATTCTGTTGTTGTTATGGGTAGAATGGTTGTTGTTGTGGTATGGTAGTGGTTTGAGGAACGTGTTGTTGTTGCATGTAGTTTTGATTGGGAGTGGGTGATGATGGTTGTGTATTCACTGTGGTAGGTGTTAGTGATTGAGCAATTAATGCTAGGGGATCATGTTGTTTGGCTAACTTCTCTTTCCTAACTTCATCTGCCACTTTCTGGTTTTGTTTCAAAAAGTCATACAGCTGATCATAGTTCACCTCATGAAGATTCTTTGTTTGGTTAACGATTGTGACATATCGTCCCCATTCCTCTGGAAGGTTGTTGATGAACTTGATGTTTTTAACAATTTGCCTTGGAGCCAACTTGTTCTTGATGAGCTCGTTCATGAGAGTGGTGTTCTGAAAGGCTCAAGGCGCACTAAGGCGCGAAGGGGCAAAGAGCCTCGAGTCGACGCGCATTCCAAGGCACGGGATTCATGAATGCGAGGCGCACTAAAAGCATTAAGTTTTTTATAACATATGTGACCATTTATGTATAGCTTAAATAACACAAAATAACATTAAAATACTTAATACATGACACATATTGCCATTATAAATATTAAAATGGATCAGTTGTCACATCTAAAACGGATCAACTCTTTGGTTCGATGACCTATATAGAGATTAAAATCCATATCAGACTAAATATGTTTGTGTCCTACACTTGTAGCTTACATCTAACAAAGCTCACAATTTAACCCAAAATATCAAGCAAGCAACATATTAATATTCAAGGCACAATGCCATATTTTCATGAAAATATGTCGTAAAGAAAATACTTAATGAAACAAAGTAACTTCTTAAAGAAAATTTCAATCAATAAAATAAACATAAAATTAATTAAAATTTACAAATCATACAAATACTCACCCTATGACTTAAAAGGCCCATGTATCTTATCTTAATATTAAAAAAAAAAAAAAAATGTTACATCTCCTAGGCGCAAAAAGCCCCAAGGCGCAAAAAGCCCCTAAAGCGCGCACTTTTTGTGGGATTCATGCATGTCGTGAGCCTCGATCTGAAAAAAGCCCAAAGGCTAGAGCCTTGCGCCTAGGCGTGCCTTAGGCGCGATTTTGACATCGTTATATGAGAGTACAAAACCTTGTGTAGTAAGTTTCAATTGGTTCAGCCGTGGTTGATGTAAACTTTTCCCATTCAGTTAGAAGTTTGTTTTCAATGTCTTGTTGTCCAATTTCCGTACCATGACAAAGCCTTCGAACTCGTTCCCACATATCATAAGCAGTTTCACAACTGTCGACAGCACAAAATATTTCTTGTGGTAAACCGAGTTGAATTAAGTGCATGGCTAAGTCATCAGCTTCAATTTGTTTCCAATCATCAGGTGTGTATTCCTCTTCCTTTTGTTCCCGAAAGGATGGAGGAACGGGAGGTACTGTATTTGGATTACCCGGTTCTTGAACCTGACGAGGCTTGAATGGACCTTTTTGGATGGAGTTAATCAAGAGTTTGCCTTGTCCATTAGGTTTGGTTTTCATGTATCGAAGCATACGGCTTGTCCATGGAAGATAACTACCTTTTTCTAGCATTGGAGGACGGTTTTCAGCACCAGCTGCATGAATATCTTGTTGAGTAGTCATTGTTGATGCTGTTGTATGATAAAGTTGATTCAGTTGATTCAGGATCGTTGCAAAGAAATAGGTGTTGTGGTTGTTGAAGGTTAAGCTTTGTTGTTGTTGTGAAGCCTTGGTACAACTTAGATAAACGAAACAAATTAAATAAAGTTACTAAATTTGATTAGACTATAATTTAGACAAAATCAAAAGTTTACAAATTCGACAAAAGTTATGTAAATTACAATTTAGATAAAATGACAATTTCTATAGAAATTTCAATTTAGCAAAAATTTATACAAATTATGGCAAAATTTCAATTTAGATAGAATTTATCTAATTTATATAAATTGGTAATTTATATAAAAAAAATATATAACTATCTTATACAAGATAGAAGATATCTGTTTGTCAAAGTATTTTACACACTTATACAAGTGGGAAAATACCGAGTCCGTAATCCTTGATAATGTAGAAATTACAAGATTAATCAAATTTATAAAATTTATTTAAGTTGTAAAACTTTAGCTCAATTGCGAGGGACTGATTCTGCCAATTTTGAAACTTGAACAAACTGCCAATTGCGAAAAGGACCAAATCTGACCAATTGCGAAAGCTGCACAAATCTGTCCGAGAACCAATTGCGAAACAGCTTTGTCCGATAAACAATTGCGAAAGGTTGCAGTTCTGTCCGAGAACCAATTGCGAAAAGTAGGCTTAATTGCGAAAAGCTGGCAATTGCGAAAGCATGGTGAATTGCGAAAAACCCTTTTGTTTCGCAATTCAATTTCGAAAAACCCTTTTTGTCAGTCGAAATTGAATTTCGAAAAAACCCTCTTTTATCAAAAATCTTTACAAGATTTTGATTTTTCCCAAGTCGAATAGAACCACTTTTATCAAGTTTCTTATACAAGAAATGTGATAAAAATACAAACCAATGAGGATCAAACCTTGAGACGCAACTTGGAGCACCTTTTTCTCGTAAAAAGTCACAAAAAGCTCACAACTTTTTCTCTTAAACTTGCGTTAAACCAAAAAAGCTACAACCTTTTTATCAAAAACTCACTAATCTTCACGAAAAACACAAAAAACTATAGGCTTTTTCTTCTATACGCACGATAAATCACAAAAGATTCAAGCTTTAACCTTAATCCTTACTAAATGATACGTAAAAAGTAAAAAAAATGACAACCTTTTTGATAAATAACGAGAAAATAACAAGACAACTAATACCTAAATCCTTGTTTGGCGGATGATACCACTTGTAAACCACTAAATCTACTCGAACCAACCTATCACTACAACTAAACAATAAGAGAACTCGTGACACTCAAAAGGAATAAAGTAAAGATGAGAAGAGTAGAAGAAGATGTGGCGTAATACTTTAAGTCGAATGATTCATTAACATACCTTGAGAGAACAAACTTACGAAAGATAAACACACACAAATACTTCTCACACACTCTCACCTATACTAACAATGAGGCACACCCTGAAAATGAGAGAGTGTGTGGTATTTATAATGCAATGGCCGGCGCCCTAGATGCTTCTAAGGTGGGCTTGGTGGGCTTTGTGTTGGACTTGGGCTTTTGTCTATTACATGTGCATTACATAACAAAGTCCAACACAAATTTTACATTTCTTTTCTACCTACACGACACACTAACTAAAATATTACAAATGACCATCACTTGACAAAAATATAAACGCTAACACTTTATAACATAAGTACTTCTGATCAAGTCACTTCATGTCTATGTCTTACCAAGAAGACATAATTGTTATAATCCCAATCTACGTTATAAGTCATTAATCAACTCAATGACTCCTTGTACATGCTTTAAAAAAAAAAAAAAAAAAAAAAAAAAAACATAACAAGTTAACGTCTTAATTTATTATAAGTCTTATAACAATAAAAGACTTCATATTTATATCTTTATACTAAAATATAAATATGCATAACTAAAGTAATTATGAACACCACAACTTGGTTTCAATAGTATTTTCAAGTTAATTTATTACTTAATTTATTTATGTCTTTCCAAGAATACATAAACATTCAAATTTGAAGTAGTATAAGATTACTTCATTTATTTATGTCATTGCAATAATACATAAATATTTATTTTGAAGTAGTCTTATTATCATATTGACACTTGTTCTAATAGTTATCTAATTTAGAAACTTGTAAATTAACATAGTTTCATTACATCAGCTGAGGCTGCTAATAATGAAAGTATGTAATTTACCTTGTCATTAATATCTAGTAATGAAAGTAGATATTAACTCCAAGTGTTCTATTAATTAGATGTGAATAAAACACATTAGAACATTAATCTCTTACCTTGCAGTCAAGAGAAACCTATCAATCATATTCCTTTATGTTGTTGCTTGCACACAATAAAGATTTCTCCCACTTGTGCATGGAACAACATCACGTATCAGATAAACAACACGTCAATATGATTTGTGTCATAGATATAAGTAGATATAGAATCACCTCATCTAGTAAGGAAACGTACACGACTATCCTTAATACCACAAGTGTCTATAATTGGAAAGTAATTATCTCAAGAAATTCTAGAGATAATCTGGGTTACTACCAAGATGTCAATGCTTGTAGCTCCCACTGAATACCAGATCATTACATGAACTCATAATTCAGTAATCACAACACAATGCTCCCACTGGATTTGACAACATTGTAAGTGTTGCATAACCAGTAAAAGCAAATAGCGTGCTGTTTACTTTCCTACACCTTTGATGAATCCATTACGTAACATTACTAAGGTACTCAAAGAATGTATTCTACTTTGTCAATGATGGAATATCCATCAATGCAATTAACTTGAAAGAATTGGGTATGCAATTTCTTCCTTAGTTAGGTCTACCATCCCCATCATGGTATGTAGCACCTTTAAATGGTTAAAGCACAACAACTAGATCAATCATTCTAGTTTGCCTTTTACCAATTTTGCGGTAATTAGTCTAGCTTCTAATTTAATAACTCCTAAACGTGCAATTTCTTTAAAAAAAATGCTTTGAGTTATTTCTTAGAATTTAGACAATTCTAATTTTCCTATAATACCTTTCTCATTCGTGAAAAGGAATATGATTAAGTCTCACTCTTCACACGGAAAGTAGACTTTCTTTATTCTTTTAGTTAAGTTGACTCTATCCAAAGACCCCTACGGGTGCAGATCAACTTTCCACTAAAGGAATGTCTCACGTTTACAGTTTTAACGTTGCATTTAATACATTAAAGAATATACAAAATTCATTTTTAGTGTTTTCAATAATATATTTTTTTCAATAAAATTAAACACCCATGGTAAATTAATATTTAAGCATTTAATTTTCACTGAAAACTAGGATCCAAATTGACGTCGTTTCATCACATCAGCTGAGGCTGCTAGCAATGAAAGTACTCAATAAGGTACGGGTCGAACCCAATTGCCAATATTCAATTGCAATTCCTAGAAACCGGGGACTTACATATTTTGCCAACTTCAGTTGCAAATGTAAGCATGTTTTATCCCCATCTTTATGCCTTGACGCCGTTTCATCACATCAACTGAGGCTCCTAGTAAAGAAAGTGCTCAATTAAGTCAACCAATTTAGAAACATGTAAATTGACGTCGTTTCATCACATCAGCTGAGGCTGCTAGCAATGAAAGTACTCAATTTACCCTTTGATTACCATTCTTTGAATCATCACATCAGCTGAGGCTGCTAGCAATGATAGAATGTAATCTCAGGTGTTTTCGTATTAATTGGGTGGCATATAACTTAAATTTAAGGGTATAAATTTTTTTATGTGTGTAATCAAAATATGTACAAAGATGTCATGCATTCATCTTTGTATCATATGTTTCAAAACCATTTACTCATTCGTTACATTTATAAGCTCAAATCATCAAAGTTTGAATTGATGGCGATGAGAAACTTACAACATTGCCTTAAGATGCTTCGTACGTTTTCATGGTTGTACTTGGTAAGTCTAATATTGACGCACAGGCGAGCGGAGAGACAGAATGGAGTCTCTTTAAGGCCACAATTTAATGCGAAACCAACCTTATACCCACTTTATAGTTTGTCAATATTAGGTCCGCCTTTCGACCACTTTTGTACAGTTGCATCAATCAACTAAATAATTATGATTTTCTTGCTTAAAACAATGTTACACCATTATTAAGTCAAGTTTATTTTCCTTTTGAAAATTACCCTTTTGTTTACAATCATGTCTACAACATATCTAAACAAATGCGTAATTAAAAAAATAAACATAAACAACTTAATAATGAACATGCTAAAATCAATTAATATGTATGTATTGGTCTTAAGACTCCCATTGGTTTTCGAGCTCATGGTACCCAATTGACCACATACGCCAATTTCTTGGCCGAGTAAGTCTTATGATTAATATATATATATATATATATATATATATATATATATATATATATACATATATATATATATATCTACATATTATATATAACAGGATGCGTACGACGTCATCAAATGCATGATTGATGAATAAGCGCTTGATTGATGAGTAATCATGCTCTTATTCCACCTAAGCAGTCCACCTAAGCAAGATTTGACTGAATAAAATTCGTGTGTTGACTTTTAATTCGGAAATTTTAAAAAAGTCTTTAAAGATTCGAACTTGGGTTGTTTACATGTCTTAAGTATATATCAATGTTACCATTAGACCAAATTATTTTTTGTGTTATAGCTACCAAAAAAAATAACTATAATCTTCCTTTTTGATGACCATGCGGAATATTTGGAAAGATATATGTATTTTCTAAACATTTATCCCGTTTTATTTTTCAAAATATGCTTAATTTGTAGAAGATATGATTTTAAAGATAAGTTTACAATGTATTTTGTATAAATATTTTATTCCTATATTTAAGATCATATAGCTACTTTTACACCATATGTGGATGAAAATATAACGTTTCTTCTCAAGCCAATCCCATGAGAATAATGCGTATACTCCTTCAGAAGGTTTGTTTTTTATATATAATTTAACCAATGTGTTGTTATAATACACACATCTATTTGTTTGGTTGTTATATTCTTATTGATGTTGTTCTTTAAGCAATCCAATGGAAGCAGGTCTCATAAGAATAGTACGGGTACTCTTTTAAAAGGTAATCATTGTTGTATAATCAATCACGTTGTTGTATTTTAATTGTTGTTGTATAATTAATCTAATGTTTGCATGGACAAATGACGAATCTAAATGCATAATCATTTTGTACTGTTGGATAAACGTCATATTAAAGTATTGGCAGTTTATATTAGTAAAGGTTAGTACTGCTAGCAATATATTTGTACTGTTAGATAGATGTTGGTACTGGGTCGAAATTTACGTCTTTATTAAAATATCCGTTGAGGACTTATGTTGATATTATTATTAATATTTGTTTAAAAGGGATTATTTTTTGGATATTTTGACTTTTAATATATTTTGTTCACCTTTTTAGAATGGAAAAACATACTTATTTTACTTGACGGTGCTCCAATACAAGCCCTAATAATTATTTCATAAAATTCCAATTCACATTCTTCATCTCACTTTATAGTCCAAAATACTTTAATTCCAGCAGTCAAATCAACAATTTACCAGCAGTCATGGTTACTTTAACCTTTGCGAACAAACACAACATGGTAGCTTATTTGGAAAAGGCAGAGGATGACACCAAATACCATCAGATAATCGACTTTTTAAATGCTTCTCACATAAGGTATTCTCTAACATTAAATCCTACTATATATGTTCCCCAAATCAAAGAGTTTTGGCAGAGTGCCACTGTCAAAACATTTGAAGATGGTCATACCGAATTAGTTGCAACAGTTGATGGTAAATGTATCACTCTTACTGAATCATCAATCAGGCGGCATCTCCGATTGGGTGATTCAAATGGTATTAGTTCTATGCCAAACACTGAAATTTTTGAAAATTTAACCAAAATGGGTTACAATATAGAATCAGAAGCTTTAACCTTCCAAAAAGGGGCTTTTGCCCCACAATGGAGATTTTTAATTCACACCATCCTTCACTGCCTCAGCCCTAAGAAAACCTCATGGGAACAGTTCAGTAGCAATATCGCGACCGCTCTCATCTGTTTGGCCACTAACAGAACTTTCAATTTTTCTAAACTTATCTTTCAAGCCATGCTTAAAAATGTTTATATCAAATCAAAATTTTTGATGTATCCCAGGTTCATACAAAGTATTTTGAACAAATCTAAACATCAACTTCTTCATCATAAAAATGTTTATCCCACTCCCAAGCTTTCCCAAAAAGTTTTCAGTAATATGAAGATGTCCTCAAAATGGTATAATGAGGAAGAAGTCCCTTTATTTGATTCCATGTTACAAGTAGACGGTGAAGGATCATCATGCCAAGTTGCGCCCCATCACACACTAGATAGGTCTGTATCCAGAGAGGGTTCTGTTGTTCCTCAGCATCAAGACCCTGTGACTCTCCATGTAGCAGATGAGTCTGGCGTTGTAATTAAAAAAAGGGATGCTTCTACTGTCGCGAGTTTAGAAAATGGGCAGGACAAAACTAATGTACATAATAAAGAATCTGTGACAACACCTCCAGTACCAAGTTTCTGTGAACCCAGTACTATTGGTGGAATCGCAAGCCGACGCGATATATTTGTTGGCTCGGGAAGTCAGCACATGGTGGATCATGAATCTGTGTCCCATGATGCACCTGTTTATGAAGGTAATACATCAGGAAGTATTGAGGGCAGCCAAACACTTAAGGAATTGATGGAAACATGTACAAATTTGTCTCAGAAGGTTACTGCATTGGAGTCTGATCTCAATTCTAAGGATTCAAAAATTGAAGCGGTGAAAGCTGAACTCACTTCTCATAAAAAGCTTTTCAGCAATGTGTATACAAAGCTGGTGCGTAAAATAAAAAATTTGGAAAAACAGGTCAAGACACTTAAAAGAAAAGGGTCGGCTAACATGGTATCATCTTTTGAATCATCTTCTTCAGCAAGTTCATTGGATGGTGAAGGTGAAGGTAAAGATGTGGGTTCTTCCAAACATGGAGGGAAAATTGCTCAGATTGACGAAAATCCATCTGTTTTTATTGTTCAAGAGCAGTATGAGACTCAGGAGAGGCAAGAACATCAGATGGATTATGATACTGCAGATTTTGATGGAAGTACTGGTGGATTTGGTGATGGTGTTGATGAGACAGAACATGATGTTGGCGTTGTTGAGGGTGCTGCTATCCTGCATAGTTTAATGGATGCTGGGTATAAAGGTTCTACCAGTGCATTTTATACAAGGACACCACGAAAATCAAATGCATACAAGGGAAAAGGAATAATGGCTGAGCAAGAACTATCAAGGAAATTGTCAACGAAGGAAAGAGCACCAATAGAATTGGATGATTATTTGGTTCAGAATGGGAATCAAATAAATATTGATGAAGAAAGTATTAGTCGTCGAAATGGTGTTGACAGTACAAAGTTAAAAGTGCAAAATGTTTGTATGGAAAGTAGTACTGTTGATGCTTTTGAAATTAAAAGGGTAGAAAAAGGAACGGCATCCATGACAGTAGATGAACCTGAGCAGGAACCTGAGAAAAAAATGAAGTTAACCCAGAAACACATGTTCAAATTGACTTGGATGAACAATTAGCAATGAAAGCAAGTGGAAATGAAGTTGCAAGCTCTACGGGAAATCCGAAAATGCAAGTGAAGAGAGTATCTTCAGATACTATTGTGACAGAACAAGATAAAATACAACAACTAATTGATTCTGATATGGTTGTGAGGAAGAAGAGTATAGAACTTTTAGCGGATGAACGCATAGCTGATGGGAAAAAGTCAGACATGCTTGAAGATTTTATTAACTTAAAGAGTTATGCAGAATCTTATAATCAGATAACACAGACTATTGGTAAGAATAAAGGTCAAAAGAGAAATAAAAACCCAACAAAGGAACAAGTCATCAGAGAGATGAAGACGTATGTTATGAATGAAGCTGGGTTGACGGCAGTTCAGTTGAAGGGAAAATCAGAATTAGAAATTCAATCTCTGTATTACAATGCATACAAAACTGTTCGAACGAAAATTCCTATGGACCAACATGAAAGATCACCAAAAAGGCTCAAGGCTGCTAAGAAAGCACAACATGTGAATGTGGACACATCTACGGAGAGAGTAAAAGTATCGCAAGAGAAGATGAGCAAAATGTTAGCTAAGGTGCCAGAAATTCTACATGTTTAACCACTCCAATCTAGACATCCGATAATTGACTGGGATATTTACATGGACAGATTTGGGTCAGCTTGGAAGGTTACTAGATTTGGTGGAGAGACAGCAGTGTACAAGAATTTTGACAATTTGCTGAGAGCTTTTGATAGAGAAGATCTGGATGCTTTATGGAGGTTAGTTCAAAATAAGCTTAAAACAAAGAAGAAGTGTGATGCTAAAGAGCAAGAACTTTGGGTTGAATTAAAGAGATTATACGAACCAGATCCTTCGGATGATCGTTGGTATTTTCCTTTCTTTGAGCTATCAACTGTATGGGAGTTCTATGGTACGTGCAATGTTCATCGTCTGTCGGCGCAAGACGGAATCGATATATTCATGTTAGCTGAACTAGAATATCCATTAAGTTATGAAGTACTTGCAATGATGATTTCTTTACAGCTCAAGTATGAAGAAAATTCCGAAGTAGTCCAAAATCTAATACAGAGGATATATGATCAGTTTGAAAGGAAGACACACGATGCCTGAAGAAGAAAAGAAGTGAATTAACATGTAACAACTCCTTTTGGCTATATGTATTTATTGTGTATGAAACGATATCTAATTTTGTTGTTGTGTTAGGGGCTTTTGTTATTTTTCAATTGGTGAGCACATATTATATGATGGATCTAATTAAAACATGGTTGCTATTTCGTTTTTGTTTGTATAACATTTCATTATGTATAATATTTTTGTATATACTTATTTAATTTTAAGTTTATAAATCGTTAATTTTAGCATGTTTTCTCTGGTGCTTTAAAGAAATTGAACATCGACCTTGAATATGAAGGCAAATTTAGTTTGATTTGTAATGGTGAAACTATACGTTTACCAACAACAACCAAACATTTATTGATAGGTTTCATGTTTACACCCATTACAAACTTCCCTGTCATCTAAACACACACTTAGTTAGACCCACAACTTTCAGTACCACTGTTTTCTTTCATTTCCTTCACTTCCTTTAGAAATTTAAACACAACTTCAAGATTCTTAATCCTTGATTCCAAATCAGAAGCCTTTGACAACCCGATGTCGGCAGCCTCTTCCATGTCCTTCTTAACACCCAAACGATCTTCAGAAGCCTTTGACAACCGATGACGGCAGCCTCTTCCATGTCCTTCTTAACACCCAAACGATCTTCATTGCAGCAATCCTCTTTCCTGAACCCACTATACAAAGCCTTCCCCTTATCATTTTGTGACATAATTAGCGAATTTGGGATTTTGGTTGAATGTGTGTTGCTGTTTATTTAGGGTGAATTGAAGTAAAATGGAAACGATATTACGGTACAACTTTTGGGTTAGCTTTAAATAGATTATAATAGTTATGAATGTGGTTGGACTATTATACCCCTAAGAATATAACACACTAATTTTCGTTGACCCCAACATTGTAAATGACGAGGCTATTACACTATAGGAAATATTAGCATGAAAACCCGTTTAAAATGTTATAGAAAACATTACCATTGTAAAGAATTATTAAAGCGGGTAGACACGCCAACCCGTTTAAAACACGCCAACCCGTTTAAAATGTTATAGAAAATACTAAAAAGAGTAAACAAACATTTGTAGTTAGATACTCTATATACACAGATACGTTTGAATTCATATATATTAAATTTTTAATATTATGTTATTTCTAAAGTTATTTAATTTTATTTCCATAGCGTGTTTGCACAAAAGGATAATGTTATTCGGAAATTAGAAGGGGACACAATAGAATTGTACTGCTGAGTTGTCGCCATGCTTCTGATATTTTTTGTATTTTAATTTTGTACTGCTACGCAGCAGTTTTGGTACTGATTTTATAACCAATTCATAAAGGTTATATTATAACGTAGTTCATTGTTTTTACATATAATCAACTCTAACAACATTTTTAAATGTTTAGACACGAACTATAGGGGTTTTTAATTTAAAATTTCATAACATATAAAAATATAATTAAAAAAAAATCATTCTATATATTTACAATATTGGAAGATATCAAATTTTTAAATATTTCATCCAATATTAATGATAATGGTAAAAATTTATTAATTTAAATAAACAAAATACTTATCATAATTACAAAAGAAGTTAAAGGATAATCATTATATTCCCAACTTGACTCTACACGTATACACTTTCAAATGCAAACTACGGCTAAACTGTTCATATGTCATATCGGTTATAATTTTTTGTATAAACACCATTTGATGATCATATTTGTCATTTTATTTAAACCAAAAAAAAAATAATAATAATAATTCTTAAACTGAAGGTAGTGTTGACCAAAAAAATGTCATTAACTATAAGAATATAATGATTAAAATGTTAGCATGAAAACCCGTTTAAAATGTTGTAGAAAATATTACCATTGTAAAGAATGATTAGAGCGGGTAGACACGCCAACCCGTTTAAAATGTTATAAAAAATACTAAAAAGAGTAAACAAACATTTGTAGTTATATACTCTATATACACAGATACGTTTGAATTCATATATATTATATTTTTAATATTATGTTATTTCTAAAGTTATTTAATTTTATTTCCATAGCGTGTTTGCACAAATAGAATTGTACTGCTGAGTTTAATTTTGTACTGCTACGCAGTCGTTTTGGTACTGATTTTATAACCAATTCATAAAGGTTATATTATAACGTAGTCCATTGTTTTTACACATAATCAACTCTAACAACATTTTTAAATGTTTAGACACGAACTATAGTGAATTTTAATTTAAAATTTCATAACAGATAAAATTTTAATTCAAGCAAAAATCATTCTATATATTTACAATATTGGAAGATATAAAATTTTTAAATATTTCATCCAATATTAATGATAATGGTAAAAGTTTGTTAATTTAAATAAACAAAATACTTATCATAATTACAAAAGAAGTTAAAGGATAATCATTATATTCCCAACTTGACTCTACACGTATACACTTTCCAATGCAAACTACGGCTAAACTGTTCATATGTCATATCGGTTATAATTTTTTGTATAAACACCATTTGATGATCATAGTTGTCATTTTATTTAAACCAAAAAAAAAAAATTTCTTAAACTGAAGGTACTGTTGACCAAAAAAATGTCATTAACTAACAAAAGAACCCTAGAAATTGCAGATATTGAAGACCACAAACAAGACCAACCAAAGTATGTTAAAATTTTTATACTATGTGTTACCCTATATATTTAGTAACTGAATGTCTTTGATTTTTTTTGTAGCAAGCAGCCCAAACGGGAAGGACACGAGGTGCTGTCCAGTGAAACCCAATCACTTGCAGAAATATTTGAATCAGAAGAATCATCTGAAGGTACTTTGTTAACATGATGAAATTAATGTTAAAAACGATATGGTATATAACTATTGTGTTTGACTTATATTTATTCATTTATTAGAAGTTGAGGATTCTGAAAATGATGACGAAACACAGAGCGTAAGTTCTGTTTATGATTGGTTGATTTCTGAACAATTAGCCAAGAGAATGACAAAATGGCAACGTAAAGAGGAACGAGATGAGCAGGTGAAAAAAGAAAGACAAAATGCTAAGAAAATTTTAGAAGAAGGTGGTGGTTTTGAGAATGCAAAAGGCATAAATGAAGAAGTTGATGTTGATCGAGACGAAGACGACATTGACCCTGAAGACTTTGAAACTTTCACTTATGATGACTTGCATTTGGCATACTCCTTTGCTTCAACACCCTAAATTAAGTTAGTAGTTGGATTTTGTTTATATTGGCATGCCACATGTTAGGCACTTTTGAAACTTTTGAATGTTAAGAAACTTTCATGTTATGCTACACATGCTAAGAATCTTTTGAATATATGTTATGTATAATAGTACTGGTGAATTTTATAAATACTTTATGTGTGTTAGATGAATTTTTGTTTTGCGATTGATGTTTAAGAATATGATGTAAACACATAAGGCGTTAATAATATTGACCCGACAATTGATTCCGCTAAAGAATGTGGAGTAACTCATGTGTCTAATGAATAGCTTATTATCCCACATCAGTTAGTCAAAATAATTGGTTATACTTTATAAGACACATGATCCATTAGTTGCGTGTGTAGGATTAAGTATCATGTTGTATACACCATGTTTGAAACCCGATATATGTATATACATGTATCATGTTTTATGTTGCAAAGCCGTACCATGTAACATATTGGTTATGATTCATACGTGCACTAAATCTATATGTGTTTAGGGATTTATGTTTGAGGTACGTTAACACCAAATTTTACCTCCGTCATAATTGACACATTTTTCTTTTAGATGTCAATTAAACCTATATTAAACCTATATACATAATTGATGTTGTTAGTATTGATATTAACAGTACCATCGATAGGTACTGTTGGTGAATTTTTAAAAATACGTTATTCACATCAGTTAACATATATGGTTTTTAGTTTTTCTTATAATTCAAATACATATCAAACTATCCTATACATCTATTGTCAAACTGCTTAACAACGCAATCACAATATTACTGCAGACCCGATAATGCATCACATTTGCAGATGGTACCATCACAATGCTCATGTAAATGAACAAATCAAATAATGTTAAGTACGTAGTATATGTTTTGGGAAAAATGAAAGTAAACAGCTTAACATTTGTATTTTTATTTTTTGGAAGCAGGATACTTGCATCTTAACTTTATGACCCTTAGTATTTTGATTTTTTGGCAGTAGGATACTTGCATCTTACAATTTATCGAAAATTAAGCATACTTGATTGTTATTATTTATCACCATTACAGACAACCAGTGTTCAAAATCAAAATCCATCCTAACCTGATAAATATTTTAGTTTAGCGATTCAACATACATCAAACACAGCCACCAACGGAACAGGACCGTTAAACAACTGACCTTCAAAAGCCGGATCGACTGTTGTTCCAACCATCTGGAATCTGATCATTTTGTTCATTGGAAACTGGAAATCTTCGGCCAAGGTACTCCAATTTGTCCTAAAATTCATGTGATCGTTTCTCCATGGCTTATCAGCATGACGTTCAAGTTTCATGGTTACACGGCGTTCACTTTCCATCCTCCTTAGAAGCGCATGACCAAATTGTTGCAGATTGTTGTCAGAAACAAAATTGCTTGGTATGGTCTGAAAGGAATTACAACAACTTGATAACTTCAACTCTTTTACTATTAAATATTTATTAAAAATTACGAAAATACATAATGTATATAAAGAGACAACCCTTACCATTCTTCCGGAATCCATCACAAACGGGAAAAGCCTTCGGTAGAAAGTATTCTCTTCAGACAAATGCACTGCATGCTGGAACCAATTACAGCCGTGGACCAACCTTGCATCTAACGAATACCATCCACAGAGTAAACATTACATATTCGCAAACAAATACAACTGATTCACCTCAAATTAACATGTAACATTGAATATAACTTTTAAAAGAACGTATTACTACCTGACTCATTTGCATCATGCCCTTGAACAAATGCAAGACGTGTGGGGTAATGATGTTCATGTATAAGCTGAAAACCATCATTATCAAACCTCATCAACGCCAACCGCATACCAGTCTTTTTGGTCAATACAACTCGCTCACCAACCATTAGATTTGCTCGCTGAACAACCGTATTCCAGTGAACATTAAACTGGAAACCCACACTATCCAAAGTCCCAGGAATAACACTCTCCTTTGCAACCACGTTTATCTCAGAACCGGAAAATTCAATCAAAAAATCATCACGTTCAATGCCTTGAAGGAACTCCACAGGAAACCACTAATAAAACAAAATTTAAAAATATTGAAACAAGGTTTATAAATTCCATGAATTTTACATATATACAATTATATCATAACTTTACCGGTGATGAACTTTGATCAGCCCCAACTTCAGCAATGCACCTAACCAGTCTGTTTCGTGTGTGAATTATCCCATAACCACCGATTTCCAATCCATCTGCATCATATGCAGTAACAAAAAAGGTGTCTGCAGCTTCCTTTATGAAATGCAAAGTCCTAATATTGAAATAGCCGCTCAGCTCTATAAAATTATCCCACCCTGCACCAGATATGCTCCATTCTTCGGTACCTCTTCTCCGACAAATAAAAACTTTCCTTTTAACCCGATTATTATTAATCAGGTACACATAGTCATTATTGTTGTAGTAGTTAATATGATAGTAATCAGGCAGTACCTATGGTTTTACAAAAACCAAAACAAACACATTCATCAGGCAGTACCTATGGTTTTACAAAAACAAAATAACACGTATAAGAAGATTATTATGGGAATATAATTCCATAAATACCTACCAATGTTCCCATATTTTCCACATGATTATAATCCGTGATGAATTGTGTGGTCATTGTTCTGCGACCATTAAAAAAACACAAAACATTTAGCAAAGAATAAAACTCGGACAAATCTTTCAAATACACACTCAGATAGAGTTGTAATAACAAACACCAGTACAACATGTTTAAAATAACGACCAAACAAAACATCTGCATCTCGCAAACATCACTTAAAGTCAAACTGTTTGTACATGCCCTAACAACAGCCACAATGAATACAAATAAACTACCCCAACTAATCATCAAGAGAGAAACACACCACGGATGATTAAATATAGACAATGTTTAACAACCATAAACATTCAGTTTGAACGACTTTCCCAAAAGCGCGCTACGACCCATAAACATTGACATACTCTAAAACAAACTTAAACTAAGATTTACATAACCCAAGTGACTTTCCCACAAAATATACCAAACCGAAAGTCAAACCAAAAGACCATATCTTCGAAACTACAGACATATACTACATCAAATTTCCATTAACATCAGCTTCTCCAAGAAAGAGAATAAATCACGGAGTCGGGCATGTCTTTTCGCGACACCTAACAGCAACCCAGCAACTTCAGCCAAATCTTGCGTCTGCATCTTCATCATGTCATTGATGGAATGCAAAGATGAGTCTGAGCCACAAAGGAGCTGAAGTTCATTTATCATTTGATCCCTATCATCAACTCGCGCACTAATCTGTGAAGCCTTAGACATCAAATCTTCCACATCCTTAAAAGTAACATCAATTTCACGCCTATAATGGACAATCATCACGTCCTTAACAAGTCTTGAATTAGCAATTTCTGCTAACTGATCCAGAATAACCAGACGAGTTCCCATTCCTAAGCTTAACACCTGTGTTACTATGACCTGAAAGCCCTAACAAATAAACCTTTATTATCTTCTTACCATTCTAAACTATTTTTTCCTAACTGATCAATAAGAAACAGTATAACAAACAGGTTTCATCAACATCTACCCAAATGATTACTCAAGTTAATTACGGAGTATAAGTTGATAAATATCTACCCAAATGATTACTCAAGTTAATTCTAAACTATTTACCAGCTGTAAGGGTTTCGTCTTTTCAATAAGAAAAACGGTTACCAGAGGTTAAGAAAACATTAACATAAATATTAGATCAAGATTCAATAGCTAACCTTTTGTTGATCTGGCCACAGATATTTTGATCGGTAAACACTTGGTGTTTTCGATAATGTAATGATTCGGTGTGAAGAAACGCTATGAGTAAGATGAAAAGACAATGTAGCAAGTCTATGGGAATAGCCTATTAATGAGTAGTATGCTACACAACTTGCATGTTCTTCAAATATGTTTCTGTTAATAATTCACAAACGAAAGGTCATGCAAAAAAAAAATTAAATAAATAAAAAATCAGCAGAATTATTTACATCAAAATATATTTGGTCTATTAAATTTAACAATAATTGTTAATCACTTGAAAGTGAAAATACCGTGTTTAGGCTAACTTAACCTTTGAATAGTAATCAATGCCTTGAAATTTATTTATTATAAAGTAGGTAGGTGTTATAAGAACCCTCCCTACGCATGGGTCCCACCTATTTCCAACCCATAAAGTATATACATATCAATATATATTAAACCGTGTTAAGATGTTAACATATAAGTGGCTATTGTCCTTTCGTACAATATTGCTAACATAATTTAAAACTGATCAAAACCATCTAATATTAATATATAATATATATTTTTCTCCCGCAATTGAAAAGACCATGTAAAGCCTAACCTAACCTTCTTTTGAATAATAATGATTAGCTTGAAATCTATTCATTATAAAATATTATACCTATAAATATACAATAAATCATGTTTAGAAATATACAACAAATCATGTTTAGAGATTATTAAAATGTAAAATGCATTTTCGTACAAAATTATTAGGATGTACAATATAGTTGTCCATATTCTATTGTGCTTCTATATAAGTAGTTATATTTTATTGTCTTCTATGTAACGAAATAAAAGCTTAATTTAAAATTGATCAAAACTATCCATATTCTATTGTGTTTATATATAAGTATTTATATTTTATTGTGTTCCATGTAACGAACTTAAAGCATAATTTAAAATTGATCAAAACAAATCAATCTAAAATTAAAAGTCATGCCCGCCCATTGGGCGGGCTTTGAAGTCTAGTATATATATATATATATATATATATATATATATATATATATATATATATATATATATATATATATATATATATATATATATAAAACACATAATTGATTAAATACGCGATTAATATTGGGTCTTCCCAATTTTAGGTCTTCCCTAAGAACCTAATTAATTAACTTTTAGTAATATTAACGTTATCAACAATTTTATTACTAGACCCCTAGTTAGTTAATAATCGCACAAAATAGCACGTAGAACATGTAACATTTAGCATCAATTTCCCATGACAAAACATACATGTTTTTGTCATGGATTCCCCATATTGCACTTATTATCATGTAGCACATATAATCAAGTCAATATTGTACGCATACTTAATTAATGACATCACAATGAACTCATTAATTTACACATAAAAGTTTAGGGTTTCTACAATTATAATCAATACCAAAACACTAAAAAATAATTAATGGGTGTCGACCCATAATTAATTAAAATTAGGGTTTACAAAATTTTAAAACCCTAGATTATCTAAAGCATGTAAAGTTTCAATTTTTATGTGTTTAGTAATTAATTACACGTATTAAAACGGGCTCTTGATGCCACTGTTGGAATATTTGAATCATAGCCATAAACAAATAAACACATAACATCAAGTACACGCAGCGGAAAAACAAGATCTACAATACATGTAATTAATTAACTAAATTAAAAGTAATGCGTACCTTATTTGGTTTCTAGCAAGAACAAGAAACCCGAATCTCCAAGAACGAGATAAACCCTAAATTGGGTTTAATATGGATCGACCTACAATAAATCGAATTAGGGAAATCACAAGCTAAAGGAAGCTTGTTCTTCGTTCTTGTACACACGTATTACTAGCGTCTCAATGTGAAAAGCTAGGTTCTAATTCACAAAACAATTCCAACACTTATGTATAAGCAAGATCGAAAATCCCAAGGGGTTTGGGATGGAAATCCGATCGGCCAAGACAAGAGGGAGAGAAGAAAGAAGTTGGATTGCTAGGGAATTACAAATACAAGGGGTTAGTATTTATAGGCTCCCAATAACTTGTTCCCTACTCCAAGCAACCAAAACCCTAACCCTAAGGGGAGGGTCGGCCGAACATATGGATTAGGAAGGATTCTAGATCCTTCTTGATCCCTATTTTCATCTCTAGTCCTTGTAGTTAATATTTAACGACCGTTAATCAAACTCCGTTAAATACTAACGACCGTTAAGTGTTTGTTTGTGAAATGAATAAATAAATCATAAATCTATATTTAATTATTCAAACCATTGAGACTCATACGTAATGTGTGCAATCCTGAAGTCTCGTGTTCGAAACTGGACATACATATATTAATTTATATCCATAAACTCTAACAGAAGGGACTCCATATCATGACGGTCTTTTCTTCTTTGATGTATGTATGCCAGGAGCTTATGTTAATTCTTTTAGCCCAGAGCCTGTATGTCATCTCATATTATTCTTTCTATGTCATCATACTTCTACTTAGGATTCCCAATAGTGTGCATTATTTACATGTCGAGTAACATGCTCAGTCAGTTCAACTATTTTTTGTTTTAGCGGGTGCGGTATCACTGGCATCACTCTGACTGCCTTTCTATCAATCCACACATCTACGCGTCGGGTGAAGTTTCCTTGAGCCTTTCGAGGAGAGCTCGTAATGGAAAAATAGACTGGGAGGAGAAATGGGTTCCTAGCACTTCGAATATGCTCTGTTGAACGCAAACCCTTTACTAAACTATGTTTACTACAGAAGTGTCGATAGTTCCTCCATAGATAGACAACACCATTCCTTGCTATACAATGAGAATACCATTATTAAAACACTCAAAACAATGATCTCTACAACGAACAAACCACCAAAGGTAGGGATTAAACGTATGCGTGTTTTGCTCCTCCTTGTATGTATTTTATTAGCTAATGCTGCATATTGGTATGGATGTAGCACTTTGAGGAATTGGTTGTTGGGCATTTTTGAAGCCGTATATGTCATATCCTAACATTATGTAAAGGTTATATGGAAGGACTCTTCCTGGAGGGAAAGAAGGAGGAGCGATGCTCAGTGGAGTTCAGGAAGGATGTGGCTTCGTACACCAAACCACTTGTTGATGCGTTTATCAAAATCGATGCAAAAGAAGCTCAAGAATTTCTTTACTTAGAGCATATATAGGGTATCATCACTTAAGTTAAAGTTTCACCCACTGCTACGTCAGCGCCACATCAGCTTTAAACTTTTCACATTTAACTAAAAAAAACACCCCTTATCATAACTCAACCTTAACTCAACTTTAACTCAAATATTTTCAAATTCAACCCCTAAACTAAAACTAATAATTCATTTATTAAAAAACATAACATTAATTCTTAAACATATTACAATACAAAAAGAAAAGTTACAACGAAAAAAAAGTAAAATCAAGCGGATCTGGCGCGTCCCATTTCTTATAACCATGCAAAACCTCCCAAGCCTCCTCGTTGTTAAACGACGCAGTTTTGTGCTCGTCACGATACATTTTTTTCGCCCGTTTGAGGATATCCATCTCACTTTCCTCACTTTTTTCTTCGCATTGCGAACATTTGTAGTACGTGTTGAACTTTGTGCAATCACGGTTTAACGTTTTCCACTTGCCTTGTATCATATCCTTGTTGCGTTTTTGAAAATTGAGTCTATTGAACTCATTTATTACCCATTGCCAAAACGTATCGCGAGGTTGTGCACGCCCGACAAGCGGATCCTCGGTAGCGGCTACATAACACCTGGCAAGTAATTTTTCCTCACTTGATTGCCAACGTGTATTGACGAAGTCGGGATTTTCTTCATTCTCCTCGATTGGTTCGATTGGTTCGGGGTCTTTGGATTATTTGGCCTTTCGTTTACCACGACTTTTGGGCTTTTGAGGAGACGTAGGTGTTTCGGAAACCTCATATGTTTCGGTTTGTGATTGTTGTGAGTGTTGTGAGAATTGTAGATTTTGGAAATTGGTGTTTAGTGTATTTTGTTGGCTTTGTTCCCAATATAAAAATCGATGATGTTGTAGTTAAAGTTCTTGACTCAACAAGCCGAGTGGGTTAGGGAAAGAGATGTTGGGTGTTGATGAACCCGCGTTCAGGTTTGAAGATGAACCCGCGTTCGGGTTTGAAGATGAACCCGCGTTTGGGTTATTCCACCCACCGATGAGATTCATGAAAGTATCGTCGTTGTTGTTAAATCCCGACATTTTTTTTAGAAATGGAAGTATATGACAAATTAAATTTAGTTGTGGAAGTGTGAAAAAAAATGTTGTGTTAATTGGGTATTTATAGTGGTGGGAAAATGGTTTTTTTTTTTTTTTTTTTTTTTTTTTTTTTTTTTTTTTTTTTTTAACGCAACTTCTATGTATTCGTTTGAGGGGTGTGTAATTTCTTTTTTATTTATTAATTTTATTAAAACTCGCTTTAACGTTGCGTTAAAGCTTTAACGCAAGAAGCTAACACAGCTTTAACGTGGATCGCCGGTGTGGTTAACACAGGTTTAACGCGAAAACGTGAAGGTTTAACCCACCTCCCACATTAGGACACCGAATGCTCTTATGTGAAGTCAACTTACATTTACTTCATTAACCAACCCTTCTTGTGAGTCTTCTCTACGCGCTTGTCGTTATAATTGTATAATTAGGCTCAGTGGCAATTTAGTTTAACCCAAGTATTTAGACAATGTTTATTATTAATCTATCTTCTCATTAAAATATTATTTTCTTACTCCACCTATACAAACAATACATACAACCACGAGTAAACTCCAAAATACATCCCTGTGGTTTACCCCATTTCGCACAATACATCACTCCCGAAAAAGTTGCAACATACACATCCCACTGTTAGTAAAAGTCAAACACAATACATCCACGAGGACGAACGGTGCAAACATTGTGTCGTTAAATTGGAAATGTGGCAGTTATCTCTTTTTAAGCAAGGGTAATTAAGTCTTTTTATCTTCCACACCTACTCTCACCATTCTTTTAATACACTTCTCAAACACAATTCATAAACAAAAATCAATTAAAGACCAGATTCAATCAAAGACCAGATTCAATAAAAGACCAGATTCAATAACTAAATCCCATCTCCCATTTCCTATCTTATGCTTGACACCAAATCACAAATCAAAGACCAAATTCAATAAAAAGAAAAGAAAATGACGAGACTAAATCCCATCTCCCATTTCCTATCTTCGTACAACAACTCAACAAAACTCAAATTTAAATCACAACAACAACAAACGATATCTATACAATATCCCATTTCACAGTCCATAAACAACACAAATCAAAAACACAAATCAAAAACAAAAACAATCAAAACAGACAAATCAAACGTGTTTTGTGAGTATGGTATTGCTTCGAATAAGATTGGGAAGATTTATATGGATGCGCGTGAGGTTTTTAGATATGAAGATGGGTGTTTACTGTCGCAGCTTGAGTCTCTTCAAGCAAAGGGTTTTTCTCAAGCTAGTCATACTAAGATGGGTGTTTGGCTGGATGTTCTAGTGAGTGAGGATTTCTAAGGTTTTTGAGGCGTTAAAGAAATTGAGATCCAAAATTTTATTGTCGATGTTTAAGCAATTTCCAAAAATTGAGATCCAAAATTTTTTTTCAAATTTGATTGTCGATGTTGCAATTGACATGGATGTTTTGTTTGTTGTTTGTTGTTTGATTTGTGGTAGAAAAAGAATCACAATATCTGGAAATTGCTTAAACATCGAGTTTTTGATTTTGTGTTTGTTGTTCGGATTTTTGGGTTTGAGTTTTAGATTTGTGTTTGTTGTTTGGTGTTTGTTGTTTGTTTTTGATTTGGATTTGAGTTTTTGATTTGTGTTTGTTGATTGTTGTTTGTTGTTTGATTTGTGGTGGTGAGTTTCTGTTTTTTGTTTGATTTGTGTTAGAAAAAGAGTGAGTAGGTGTGAAAAAATGACAGAATTACCCTTATTTAACTGCCACGTGTCCAAGTTAACGACACAATGTTTGCACCGTTCGTCCTCGTGGATGTATTGTGTTTGACTTTTACTAACGGAGGAATGTGTATGTTGCAACTTTTTCGGGAGTGATGTATCGTGCGAAATGGGGTAAACCACAAGGATGTATTTTGGAATTTACTCTACAACCAATCTCAACTTTTTTACAATTTATCAACAACCCAACATCACATTTAATATTACTTTTTACCTCTAAACACAAACTATTTCCCACTCACCCTTACCACCACTCCAACCACTACCTCCTATCGGTGCCACCACCATCTCCGGCACCAACACACAACCCAACGCACAAACAAACACCAGATCTGTTGGTCAACGCCAAATCTACGACAACTCTTCATCTTGGTCAACGCCGCCACAAGACTAGATTTGCAACACGTCTTCGGGCATTATTCAACTGATTTAGGTTTTAAAATTTGTAACAAGTTTGAGGTTTCAAAGTTTCAAATATGTAGAACTTTAGTGTCAAATGTTTAACTAATCTCTTATGGTATGAATTTAGGGGTGGTTTAATCGATTAGATTATGGTGGGGTATGTAATATTAGTCAGTTTCAGCGGTAAATGAGATTGGTGATAAAGAAAAAGATGTGTATAGGTGGCGGATAAAGGTGGTGGAGCAGTAGTGAGTGATGGGGTGGTTATGTCAAAGATGTGTGTGTGTAGATTACTAGAGTGAAAGAGAAACAAGAGATGTGTATGGATAGCCACTCCTAGTGTGACATGTGGCAAGGTTGGATCAAATATTCACAAATCACCAAACGAACTGATCGTACACTTCTCTTTCTTCCTTTTATGCACTTTTAGTACTACCTTCGTCTCAAAATTATTGTCCCCCGACAAAAAAACACACATTTTAAGGAAATATAATCATTACTGCATTATCTCTCTTACTTTTTTGCAAAATTACATTTTTACCCTTATGCAATTAATTAAATGTTTGAATAATGTTTGTAATTTTTAATATCATTAAGTGCAATATGGTAAACTTGCTACATTATTTACAACTATATTTGGAAGGGGACAATAATTTTGGGACAACCCAAAATGATAATAGGGACTATAAATTTGATACGGAAGGAGTATAATATTAATTGTTTTTGTCCTTTATACCCTCCTAACTGATTGGATAGTATCACCAATAAACATAGTTTTATCCATTTCACTCAATATTTGGTAGGTCAAGACATTGCTACTGATGATTTTATCCATTTTTATCTGATTTTATCCATTATCGTTCGTATTTTCATGTTTTTATCCCTTTTTACACGTTTTCATCCATTTTTCTCATGTTTTCATATGTTTTATCCATTTTCCTCTATTTTTATACGTTTTCATCCATTTTCTCATGTTTTTATCTGTTTTCAAAGTTTTTACACGTTACGTCCGCTTTTCTCATGTTTTCATACGCTTTTATTAATTTTCATACGTTTTTATCCAATTTCATACATTTTTATCCGTTTTGATACATATTATACCTAAAAAAATGGATGAAAACGGATAAAAAGCATAAGAAAAGTGGATGGAAACTTATAAAAATAGAGGAAAACGAATAAAAGTGTATGAAAATGGACAAAAATGGTTTAAAAGGGGCAAAAACGTCCAAAACTGGAAGAAAACGTCTAAAAACGAATGAAAACGTGAGAAAAATGGACGAAAATGTCTTAAAACGAACGAAAACAAATAAAAACGAACGAAAACGGATAAAAATAGATGAAAATGTATAAAAATGAACAAAAACGGATAAACCGTATGAAAACGAGAGAAAAACAGATGAAAACATCTAAAAACGAACGAAAACGGATAAAAACATGAGAAAATGGACGAAAACGCATAAAAATGGACAAAAACGTATAAAAACATATGAAAACAGATGAAAACGTCTAAAAACGGATGAAAACTGATAAAAACGGACAAAAATGCATAAAAACGGACGAAAACGTGTAAAAACGTATGAAAACAAATAAAAACATATGAAAACATTAAAAACGGATGAAAACGTGTAAAAACAGACGAAAACAGATAAAAATATGAGAAAAACGGACGAAAACATATAAAAAACGGACGAAAACATAAATCGGTTAGGAAATGTATGGTGTGTGATAACGGAGGAGACATAGATTTGGAGGAGATGTAGGTGTTTCTGGAACCTCATGTTGTAGATTTTGGAAATTGGTGTTTAGTGTGTTTTGTTGGCTTTGTTCTTAATGTAGAAATCGTTGATGTTGTAGGTAAAGTTCTTGGCTCGACAACCCGAGTGGGTTAGGGAAAGAGATGTTGGGTGATGATGAACCCGCGTTCAGGTTTGAAGATGAACCCGCATTTGGGTTATTCCACCCACCGATGAGATTCATGAAAGTATCGCCGTTGTTGTTAAATCCCGACATTTTTTTTAGAAATGGAAGTATATGATAAATTAGATTGAGTTGTGGAAGTGTGAAAAAAAATGTTGTGTTAATTGGGTATTTATAGTGGTGGGAAAATGGTTTTGATTTTTTTTTTTAGTCAAACTAGCCGTTTTTATACGTTGAGGGGGGTAAAAGGAATTTTTTTTTTAAAAATGCGACGGCTATATATTCGTTTGAGGGGTGTGTAGTGATTTTTTTTATTATTATTATTAAAACTCGCTTTAACGTTGCGTTAAAGCTTTAACGCAAGAAGCTAACGCAGCTTTAACGTGGATCGCCGGTGTGGTTAACGCAGGTTTAACGCGAAAACGTGAAGGTTTAACTCACCTCCCACGTTAAGACACCGAGTGCTCTTATGTGAAGGCAAATAACCTTTACTTCATTAACCAACCCTTCTTGTGAGTCTTCTCTGCGCGCTTGTTATAATTATATAATTAGGCTCATTGGCAATTCAGTTTAACCCAAGTATTTAGATAATTTTTATTAACAATCTATCTTCTCATTAAAATATTATTTTCTTACTCCATCTATACAAACAATACATACAACCAATCTCAACTTTTTTACGATTTATCAACAACCAACATCACATTTAATATTACTTTTTACCTCTAAACAAAAACTATTTCCCACTCACCCTTACCACCACTCCAACCACTACCTCCTGTCGGTGCCGCCACCATCTCTGGCACCAACACACAACCCAACGCACAAACAAACACCAGATCTGCTGGTCCTTTCCAAACATATCCGACAACCAAATCTACGACAACTCTTCATCTTGGTCAACGCCGCCACAAGACTAGATATGCGACACGTCTTGTTGGAATATATGAATCATAACACTATAAACATATAAAACATCACAAAGCACGCAGCGGAAAGATCTAATGAACATGTAATTAATTAACATAAATAAACACGTACCTTAATCGCGTTATCACCAAGAACAACAAGAACCCTAATTTGGGTTGAATATGGATCGAACCAAACAAGGTAAAAACACCAAGAATCACAAGCTAAAATAAGCTTGTCACTCGTTCTTGTACACACGCGATAGTAGCGTTCCAATGGGAAAGCTAGGTTCAAGTATCACTAACAAACCAAATACTTTATTGCTATTAGCTCAAGCCGAATTCTCTAGTGAGAATAAAAATGTCGACTAGCACAAGCAAGAGGAGAAGAGAAGAGAAATTTGGCTTTGGAGTTAGGGATACAAGATTAGGTGAAAACTAAAACACATAGGGATGTATTTATAGTGTTCCTTTTCTTGTTGCCCACTCCAAAAACCGATCCACCTTAACCCTAAGGCCATTCGGCCGACCTTGCCTCCCCTTGTGGGATTCTAGATCTTTCTTTCTCCTTTTGCACAATTAGTCCTTTAACGGTCGTTATCTACTAACACCGTTAAGTAGTAACCGTCGTTAAGTATTGTTAGTGAAATGAATAAATAAATATAAATATAAAATGTATATTTAATTATTCAAACCAATGGAACTCTCACGTATTGTGTGCAATCCCGAGTCTCGGGTTCGAAACCGGACATACGAATATTAATTCATTAAACACAAACTCTAACAGCTCCCACTTGGATAATGATTAATATTGTAATGACATGGGCTAGTCTAGCTTTAACAGATCCCAATGCCCCCAGCTCGATCCGAGTTGTGGTTCTCCTGGAAAAAACCACGTGATGATTTAATCATCATACTTATCCTTTTGTTACTAATACTGCATTAATTTGGATATGGATCTTTGTCATTCCATAATTAACAGTAGTTTCTCGTTTGTACTTAATTGAACAAGATTACCAAAACATGTGAACATCTTCCAGATAGACTTTGGGCGTGCACACGCAAACATCTTGTCAATTCTACGAGTGGCCTAGCAGTATTAAATTTCAACACAAAGTTGAACGAACAAATCCTTTATAGACTACCAGCATAACCCTCGAACTTTACATCATTTCCAAAAATAGCCCTTATAACTACCTTTTACGGATAGCGTTAGACTATCTCACAGAAAATGAGCTACATCCTTGGCAATTATCCAGTATCTCAAGTCAGAGGATAAATATTCATGATATACTTAATGACTATGATCCATAAAGTATAATCATGCGGTTGGGATAAGTCCTATATTCATTTTATCCTATAATGAATATCATGTGATATTGGTGTCTCAACCTACAGTCCATTCTACCAATCCTCACATTTGCCTTAGTTCAATAATATTCCCATATTATTGATTGACAACGGACCATTTAGAATAAATTAATTATTCACGGATTTAAACAAGCAAATATAGGACACAAATATTAATAATGATAATAAACGTTATCCGCACTTTATTTCATTAATATAATAATTGTTCTACATGTCCCTATCGAAATACTAATCCAACAGATTTACATGAAACTATCTGGCAATCGATGACCAATGCCCTGAGCATGTTGAGTAAACGATTCTTTAGGTAATGCCTTCGTAAAAGGATCAGCCAGATTGTTATCTGTGTGAACTTTGAGTACATTTATTTCACCGTCATTCACTTGTTCTCGAACATAGTGAAGTTTCCTTTTAAAGTATCTGGCGCCTTTCATAACTCCAGGTTCATTGGCGAATGTAATTGCAGCAGAGTTGTCGCAATATACATTTATAGGTAATTCAATGGAAGGCATCACTCCAAGATCCTTAACGAATTTCCTTATCCAAACAGCTTCTTGTGCCGCCTCCGACGCAGCAATGTACTCAGCTTCTGTAGCAGACATGGCCGTTATACTCTGCTTCTTACTCTTCCAGTCCACGGCTCCTCCATTTATGACAAAAACGTAACCCGTCTGAGACTTCGTATCATCTTTATCAGTCTGAAAGGATGCATCACAGAAACCTGTAACATTCAGTTATGTGTCTGGATTTCCCCCGAAAACAAGAAACATATCTTTAGTATTCCTTAGATACTTAAGAATGTCCTTTACAGCTTTCCAGTGTTTAACCCCTGGATTCTGCTGATATCGACTGGTCATGTTTTGAGCAAATGCCACATCTGGCCTTGTGCATCTAACAGCATACATGATAGAACCAACTGCAGAAGCATATGGAACTTTCTTCATGTATGCTTCTTCTTCAGGTGTAGAAGCACACATTTCACTGCTCAATTCATGTTTCACTTGCATGGGCAGATATCCTTTCTTGGAATTCTGCATATTGAATCTCTTTAATATTTTATCCATGTACGCACTTTGACTTAAACCGATTAATCGTTTAGATCTGTCTCGATAGATCTTGATTCCAAGGATATACGCTGCTTCTCCTAAATCCTTCATGGAAAAACATTCACATAGATACGCCTTAACTTCATTAAGACTAGGTATGTGATTTCCCATGATCAATATGTCATCGACATATAGGATAAGAAACGTAGTGTTACTCCCACTAACTTTGTGGTATACACATGGCTCATCGAAATTTTGAGTAAATCCAAACTTCTTGATTTCCTCATCAAATTTCTTATTCCATTGCCTGGATGCTTGCTTCAATCCATAAATGGATCTTTGAAGTTTGCATACACGCTCAGGAAATTGTGGATTTACAAAACCTTCAGGTTGCGCCATATAGATGTCTTCATCTAGGCGACCATTCAGGAACGCGGTTTTTACATCCATCTGCCAAATCTCATAGTCATAGTAGGCAGCTATAGCTATAAGAATCCTAATAGCTCTAATATCGGCTACAGGAGAAAAGGTCTCCTCATAGTCAATACCGTATGTTTGGGTAAAGCCCTTGGCTACCAAACGAGCTTTATAGGTGTGTACATTGCCATCCATGTCAGTCTTTTTCTTAAATAGCCACTTACACCCAACTACCTTAGCATTGGGTGGAAGGTCTACTTCAGTCCAGACTTGATTATCTTTCATGGATTGCATTTCCCCATCCATGGCTACCTGCCATTTATCCTTTTCAGGACTATTAATGGCAGCCTTATAACTAGTTGGCTCATCAATGTGATCCAATAGCATAGTTTCCTCATCATCTATGTTCAAACATAGACGCTCAGGAGCCTTTGCAGATCTTGAAGATCTACGGACGGGTACCACTTCAACTTCAGGTGGAGGACCTAAACTTTCCGGTTCCACAGGAAGTGTGTTAGTGCTTTCAGAAGGGGAAGTATCTTCATGATCATTTTCAAGATCATATGCCCTCCCACTGAATTCTTGAGATATTAGATTATCTTCAAGAAATTCACCGTACCTAGCTACGATGACCTTATTTTCTTGTGGGAAGTAAAAGTAGTAACCCTTCGTTTCCTTAGGGTATCCTACGAAGATACACTTAACAGATCTTTGTTGGAGTTTATCATGTGAATCACGTTTAACAAACGCCTCACAACCCCAGACCTTTAAGTAAGAAAAGTTGGGAGCTTTTCCAGTCCATACTTCATATGGAGTCTTATCAACCTTCTTAGTTGGAATCCTATTCAACACGTGAACAGCCGTTTCAAGAGCATAATCCCAAAAGGATAAGGGAAGAGTTGTAAGATTAAACATTGATCGTACCATATCTAACAAGGTACGATTTCTCCTTTCAGATACACCATTTTGTTGTGGAGTATAAGGAGATGTGAGTTGTTGGACAATACCACACTCAGTCAAATAATCTTTGAACTCTTGGCTCAAATACTCACCACCACGATCAGATCGAAGTGCCTTAATCTTCTTTCCGAGTTGAAGTTCTACTTCATTTTTAAAGACCTTGAATGTCTCAAAGACTTCATGTTTATGTTTAAGTAAATAAACATAACCATAACGACTATAGTCATCCGTGAAGGTCAAGAAGTAGCTAGCACCACGTTTTGACACGTGTCTAAGTGGACCACACACATCCGTGTGTATTAATTCAAGTAGATCAGAAGCCTTTTCCATATTGCTATGGAAAGGTTTCTTTGTCATCTTACCTGATATACAAGATTCGCATTTATCAACTGAATCATCATTGATATTAGGTAAAAGCCCATCACTTAGCAGCTTTTCCATGCGTTTCTTGCCTATGTGGGCAAGGCGACAGTGCCATAAATAAGACGAATCCAAGTTGGACTTGGTTCTCTTATTCCCGATGCTATACATAGAATTATTTCTATTGGATACATGGTTATCCATGTCAATTTCAAACACACCATTTAATGAAATAGCATTAAAGTAGAAAACAGAATTTAAAGAAACAGAAATTCCATTATCATTAAAAGTATGCTTAAAACCCAAATCCAATAACAAAGAAACTGAAACGACACCTCTAACAATAGAAGGTGCGTAATGACAATTGTCTAAAACCAAAATCAAACCCGAAGGTAACACTAGATCAAAAGTCCCTATGGCCTCTACTGCTGCACGTATCCCGTTGCCGACATACAAGTAGCATTCACCATAGTTTAGCTTCTTTATTCCTCTAAGTCCCTGCGATGTATTACAAATGTGAGTACCACATCCTGTATCATATATCCAGGAATTTTGCTTACGTGGAAATGAAAATAATTCAACCATAAAAATACCTGAAGTGCTGGCGCCCTGCCCAGCCTTGGCATTCTTATTCTTGCGACACTCCTCAAGCAACAATGGACAGTCCCGCTTCCAGTGTCCAGGAGTATTGCAGTGGTGACAAGCAGCCGCATCCTTCTTGGGATAATCCTTCTTGGGAGGAGGATTCTGCTTCTTCGGCTTTTGCTGATAAGTCACAATTTGCTTGCCCTTGTCAGCTTTGCCCTTTCCTTTCTTGTTCACTTGTTTCGGTTTACCGGGCTTAGCTACTCTACCACCTCTAATTGCCATAACTGCAGGTGTAGCAGGTGTAGGAGCTTTCTTAGTGAGTCCCTTCTCATATTCAATGAGCATTGCATGCAAGTCATTAAATGTCTTCCCCTTGCAATGCATATTAAAGTTACGCACAAATTCACCATATAGGTCCTCATTGAGAGATCTATTGATGAGGCCAACTTTAACGGCTTCCACATACCCGCAATCAAGTGCATCCAGTTGGTCAAGATAACCTTTCATTTCTAGCACATGAGTACTTACGGGTGTTGTAGCATCCTGCTTGCACTTGCCCAAGTTGTCAAGTACATCATACAATTCAGCCATTGGAGGTTTCTGAAACATACGTTGCAGTTCCTCAATCATGTCTTTCGGACCATATTGCTCAAACTGTTTGACCAGCTGAGTTTCCATCCCCGATAGCATGATACAGGCAGCATCATTGTGCCTTTCATAAGCTTCATTGTATTCCCGCAACACCTCAGTAGAGGAGGTTGCAGGTGGAGCTTGTGGAAGTGGCTCACTAAGACAATCCCAACGCTTGGCTATCCTAAGGACGAGCCTTAGATTACGATACCAATCGTTAAAGTTCTTAGTCGCAGTCAGTTTCTCCTTTTCAAGCATCATCTTGTAACAAGGAGTTAATGATGACGAGTTTCCGGGTTGGGCCATTTCTACAGAAAAAGTTCAAAAGTTAGTACTTTCGATAATTAACTTTTCAAGAAAATTAAACACCCATTGGTTAAATAACCATTTAATTTTCAATGAAAACTAGGATCCTAATTGACGCCGTTTCATTACATCAGCTTTGGCTGCTAGCAATGAAAGTGCTCAATAAGGTACGGGATCACCCAATTGCCAATATCAAATTGCAATTCCTAGAAATCTTGGGATTTACAATATACATTTGCCAACAACAGTTGCAAATCATTGTAAACATGTTTCATCCCCAATTCTTTATGCCTTGGCGCCGTCCCATTACATCAGCTTTGGCTGCTAGTAATGAGAGTGCCCAATTAAGTCTACCAACTTAAGAAACTGTAAATTGACGTCAGTTTATTGCATTCAGCTTTGGCTGCTAGCAACAAAGTACTCAATTTACCCTTAGACCGCACCCTTTGAACATCAACATTTAGCTTTGGCTGCTAGTGATGTAGGATGAAACCTTAGGTGTTTCTTTTAGTAGTTGGGTGGCATATGACTTAAATTTGTAGGGTAATAATTTTTGATGTGTTTAATCAAAAAAATATGTACAAAGATGTCATGCATTCATCTTTGTATCATATATAGTTTTCAAAACAAAAACGCCGTTTACTCATTCGTAGCTCAAATCATCAAATCTTTTAATTGAGGCGTTGAGCAAATTACAACATTGCCTTAAGATGCTTCGTATTTATCGTGGTGTACTTGGTAAGTCTAAAATTGACGCACAGGCGGGCGTAGGGACGACAGCCGCCGAAGCTGGTTAAAACCGTGCCCCTCTAAGGTCACAATTTAATGCGTACCAACTAGAACCCACTTTATTAGTTTGTCAATTTTAGGTCCGCCGCTTCGACCACTTTATACAGTCGCAATCAATCAACTAAAAGATTATGATTTTCTTGCTAAAACATTAATGTAGTAATTTAATTATTGCTAGTCTCGCCTGGGAGCAAATTACCGTGCGAAGCGAACCACTGTCGGCACATAAGACTTGGCAATAAATAAAATTACTACAAAGGTTTCATAGTTATTAGTCTTATTTATTTTTTTATTATGAAAAATTACCCTCTTTTGTAGTTTACAATCCATCATAATATAAAACACAAAAGATCAAGTAATTCACAAAAATAAATAAACACATAATAACAAATATATGATCATCCACGATATCATATAGCCACATGCAAACCTTTTTCAATAAATCCTAATATTAATTCTATGTGTAATTCTTAATGTATGTAACTAACAAAACTCCCATTGGTTTTCGAGCTCATTGTACCCAATGGACCACAGCACCAAATAAATTTGGCCGCGTAAGTTTTAGTTAGTTAGATACCACATTGCACATAACCTTTTAATTAATATATATTGAGGTCTTCCCCAATTTTAGATTTATTTAAATCATGTGACAAATAAATTCAAAACAATACAAAACCATACAAATCAATCATGACAAAATATGCAAGATCTTGTCATGAATAACATATTGATCACATAATCATGTTAATCCCATATTATTAATCAATATTTATATGTACGTGTTTAATTAATTTAGTGACATCACATAAGGTATTCACAAATTAGTCCCTAAAAATTTCATGCAATCCTAGGGTTTCTATCAAGATTTTAAATCAACCATAAAACCCTAATTCATCATGTAGGTGTCGACCCATAAGGGGTGTCGACCTACTTATGTCAAAACAATTAGGGTTTAAAAACCCTAAACAAAAAATAATTGCATGTATCTAATAAAGATCCAATTTTTAGGTTTTAGTAATTAATTACAAGTTCTTAAACGAGGCTCATGATGCCACTGTTGGAATATATGAATCATAACACTATAAACATATAAAACATCACAAAGCACGCAGCGGAAAGATCTAATGAACATGTAATTAATTAACATAAATAAACACGTACCTTAATCGCGTAATCACCAAGAACAACAAGAACCCTAATTTGGGTTAAATATGGATCGAACCAAACAAGGTAAAAACACCAAGAATCACAAGCTAAAATAAGCTTGTCACTCGTTCTTGTACACACGCGATAGTAGCGTTCCAATGGGAAAGCTAGGTTCAAGTATCACTAACAAACCAAATACTTTATTGTTATTAGCTCAAGCCGAATTCTCTAGTGAGAATAAAAATGTCGACTAGCACAAGCAAGAGGAGAAGAGAAGAGAAATTTGGCTTTGGAGTTAGGGATACAAGATTAGGTGAAAACTAAAACACATAGGGATGTATTTATAGTGTTCCTTTTCTTGTTGCCCACTCCAAAAACCGATCCACCTTAACCCTAAGGCCATTCGGCCGACCTTGCCTCCCCTTGTGGGATTCTAGATCTTTCTTTCTCCTTTTGCACAATTAGTCCTTTAACGGTCGTTATCTACTAACACCGTTAAGTACTAACCGTCGTTAAGTATTGTTAGTGAAATGAATAAATAAATATAAATATAAAATGTATATTTAATTATTCAAACCAATGGAACTCTCACGTATTGTGTGCAATCCCGAGTCTCGGGTTCGAAACCGGACATACGAATATTAATTCATTAAACACAAACTCTAACACGTCTTCGGGCATTATTCAACTGATTAATGTTTTAAAATTCGTAACAAGTTTGAGGTTTCAAAGTTTCAAATATGTAGAACTTTAGTTTCAGATGTTTAACTAATCTCTTATGGTACGAATTTAGGGGTGGTTTAATCGGTTAGTTTATGGTAGGGTGTGTAATATTAGTCAGTTTCAGCTATAAATGAGATTGGTGATAAAGAAAAAGATGTGTATGGGTGGCGGATAAAGATGGTGGAGCAGTAGTGAGTGATGGTGGTGGGTATGTCAAAGATGTGTGTGTGGATTACTGGAGTGAAAGAGAAACAAGAGATGTGTATGGATAGCACATGTGGCAAGGTTGGATCAAATATTCACAAATCACCAAACGAACTGATCGTACACTTCTCTTTCTTCCTTTTATGTACTTTTAATATAATATTAATTGTTTTTGTCCCTTATACCCTCATAACCAATTGGATAGTCACCAATAATGATCAGTCTAGCTGATTAGAGGCACTCCCGGTTTTACCCAAGGTCTTGAGTTCGATCCTTAAGGATGGCAAGCCTTGGGGTTTTTCCCTCCGAATACTTGTAACGGCCCATGGTCAACATATCATTGTCTAGGGTACATGCAAGGCTTCACTATAATTCAGTGAGGTTTCCCAAATATCGTATCCCTACTTAATGTTCGAAGAATCGGAAAAAAAAAAAAAAAAAAAAAAAAACTGTTTGGATAGTATCACCAATAAACATAGTCTAATCCGTTTGATGAAGCGAAAAGTGTACCGCTTTTAAGGGGTCATTTAAGCCCTAAATCGTATTTATTTGATCAAATATTGCCCTAAATCGTTCCTTTTGTCATTTTAGGTACTTTTGAGGAGAAATCTGGAAAAGGAGGCATTTTGGACGTTTTTGGAGCATAAAAGTGAAGAAAACGGCAAAGTCTCAAAAATAGGCTAAAAGTTACCTATGACGGCGTCACATTTAACCCCAGACGGCGTCATGCCTTGGCAAGAAAAAGTGGACGTGAAATTTACTCATGATAAGCCAGTAAAAATAGCATGTGAATTCTGACGGCGTCACGCTTTAACTTGATCAAGGGCGTCACGGCTTAAATCAAAAGGGGACGGCGTCACGTTCAAGGTTCGACGGCGTCAAGCTTTGATAAGCCAGAATGGATTTTTGAAGAGCTAAAGAGGGACGGCGTCAAGAAGGTCATCCGGGAACCCTAGAAGCGGCGAGGTGACGGCGTCACAATCCATAACGTGACGCCGTCAGATCCAAAAATCTATATATAGTTTTCTAATTTTTTGTCATTAAGGAGAGCTTAGTGTGTGGAATTTTGGGAGAAAACCCTAAGACGAATTTTAGCTTCTTTTTCAAGGCTTTTTGCCTTGAGATCTTCCATGTTACATTGAAGATAAGTTATCAATTAATCATTCAATATGTCTATGTGTTGTTTGATTCTATCTTATTCTTGTCTTTTGTTTAACATGTTAGGCTAAATTTATCTTGTGTTTGCTTAGATCTAATGAAACCTAGCTATTGATTATTGGTTATTAGTGTGTTATTAGTTGTATTGGATGATTGTTTATCTATGTTAGGCTTAAAAAAACTGGCTAACTTCCTATTCGGTAACTTGCTTGAACGTCTTAAGAAACATGAACCAAATGCGTACTAAAGGTTTTTATGGTTGTATTTAATGCACAAGCGAATTCTAGTGATCCCATGTTAGGAGCTTCCTAGCCGGCTCGACATAGGAGTGAAGTAGGAGCTTGTAGAGTTGGGGAAGTAAGTACGCCACCCCACGAATGGTATTAAGGAATACACCCGTCATCCACGCGACTAATACACACTAATTAACCGGTAAAAGATAGTTAGGGAGTAAGGAAATCTAAGTAAACACATTTCTCTACACATAAGTTTCTCACCACATTTTCATTTTTGTTATTTTATTTTACTTGCATTCGTAGTAATTTTGGGTTAGTTGACTAGCAACTAATTCCGCCCACTCTTTCAAACCCGAGATTTTACTTGCTTTCATAAAAACATAAAAAATACAAAAAGAATCTTCCTCAACCCTTAGACCTAATTAGAGTAGTCTTTCATACCTAACGAACATTATTCCCTGTGGAGAACGATCAATCCCCCGTACTTACCACTACACTATACTACATCGGTCAGGAACACTGCCTGGTGGGGTTGTAAGCCTCTTGAGATCCCTCGAGAGGTAAAACCTGTTGTAAGGTTACAAAACCACGCATCACCGTTTCAATCAATATTTGGTAGGTTAGGACATTACTACTGATGATTTTCATCCCCACTGCATACAAGATACAGAAGAGACTGTAAGTTCCGTTTACCGGCTATACAATAACATGTGGTTGATCGGGTGTAAAACCCTAAACTTCCATTCATTTGAAATTCCCATTTTGCCCCTCAAAATTTTTTTATTTTATTTTAAGAGCATACAATTGATTATACAAGAACATTATATATTTTAACCTAAGTATGAGAATTAACTACATGTCATTTAAAATATTACGTTATAATTAAATTTCACCTTATAATTAAACACCCAAAAATTATATGTTATGAATATAAATACAACTAACATAAGTAATGCATAATAATAGTTGTTACAAGTTACAAAAATCTTCCAAGCGCATCCAATATTGGACGCCCCATAGCCCAAGTCATACATGAATGGTATAAGTTTAATAAAGATAAGAATTAAGCCCATGATTTCTCAATTAAAAATCAAACAAATTAGTTTCAATCACAATCCTTTCCAAACTAAAACACACGCTCCTTTTTCCTACCCCATCCTTAAGATCGGCCTTTTCTTTTCCCTCTTCCTCTCCATCTGTACGACACTATCAACACAAAAATACAAAGTTCCTGGTTAATTTTTCTCTCAAGGGCAACAAGGTTCGAGGGGTTTTGTTGTTGGAAATTCGTGGGTAAATTGATCATTGGAATTCTAGGGTTTGTTCTTCTTTCTTGTTGTCTTGTTGAAGCGAAGGTATCATCATCATTTTCTCTTGTTTTCTTCTTATTCCAGTCGACACATATAAGGTTTAAATCAAGAATAAGATCATGCTATATAATCATTTAAATCATGATGAATATACTTGTTAATATGCTTAGTAAAATCGCCACATGAATTCATAGTTTGTAACATGCTAAAACTTGTGATTCGACCCATTATTTTTCTGTTTTTAATTCGACCCATGTTGATATGATTTGACCATCATTATTTCAAACCCTAGATATGATTAATGTCACAATTAATAAGCTTGTAAAACCTAAAAAACCCTAGCACAATTAATACTTAAGAATTAGGGCTTTTTGTGATTTTGGTGTTGTTATTTTATGTGTTTTCGTGTGTATGCTATTGTTGTTAATCTTGAATGATTTGTATGAAGGGTTTATATATATGTTTGTGATGAGTAAATTCTGGAAATCAAAGGTATATTGATCAAGTGGTTAATTGGGTTAAAAAGGAATAGACGAATTAGGGCTTGTTTGTGAATTAATTAAAACGGTTCTTGAATATTTAGGTCTCATAAACTGAATTTGGTGTTTGATCTCTTGGATTTGATTTCATAAGTATGTTAATATGATGTCTAAATGAGTTGTGAGTAAATGGTGTAAGCTTGTATGCATATTTGATAATTAAAATGGTGCTAACTATGGCCTAAAATGGATTTATGAGATTGACAGATTTGATAGCTGATTATGTGTGCTTAATAATGTGATCTTCTTAAGTTTTAATACTGAAATTTATGCATGTAAAAATAGTTTAGGGTCCTAGGAAAGTATTCCAATTGGTTTTAACGAATTTGAGTTTGATTTGGTTGTTTTTTTGAATTTAATGTGATGATATGTTAAACTGTGTTAGCAGAATTGTATTTTAGTCGGGTTCTATGATTTTTCATTTCCAAAACATAGCAAGCTAGAGGCTACCAATTTATAGGAATCATATTTCATATGTGTACTACCTCCTGGAATTTTTGTAGAATTTTCTGAAGTCATATGGTTAGGTTTTTTAAGTGCATACTTTTGAAGTGTATCTGCAGATCCGAATCTGAACATGTTAGCTTAGATGATTTTAAAAAGGGGTGTACACTTGATAATAAAATATTTAAAAATTCCAGTAGACTCCTAAGACATATGGGCTTCTGTGAGAATTTTGTTGAATTTTATTTTGGGTTTCTGTTACATTTTTAAAATTCATTTAATGGGCTTAATTCTGTGATAAAATCAGTTAAATGGTATGCATGTATTTCATATGTGTAAATGTGTTCTTTTGGTGTTTGGTGCCCTAATGTATGTTCTCTTATATCGGGTGTGTCTTGTTGATATCGTATTGACTTGTGTATGAGTACGTTTAACCTACTTGATAATCCCGAGCCCTAAACCAAATTTTACTAAATTGGGAAGTCGTATTAAAAGTTACTTAATACGGAAAGTTACTAAATATGGAAACTTACTAAATATGGAAAGTTACTAAATATAGAAAGTTACTAATTATGGAAAGTTACTTAATCTGGAAAGTTACTAAATACGGAAACTTACTAATTATGGAAAGTTACTTAATCTGGAAGGTTACTAAATATTGAAACTTACTAAATATGAAAAGTTACTAAATATGGAAAGTTACTAAAAATAGAAAGAAACCTAAATTATGAAATCTGATTTAAAATTAGCTTATTAGTAATATGTGATTATTAAATTGTATAGGTTCGGTGAAGAAGGAGTGACCTTCCATTTCTGTGTGATCCATCTTTTATTCGTTTGTCTCTTTGCAATAAGGTACAGATATTGTGACCTTTCTTATAAGGTTTCTCTTGATCATTTCACCCCTTCTGATTTATTAACCCTGATTATGAACCTTTGCTATGTACCCATTGATTATGAACCTTTGCTATGTACCCTTTGATTTTGAACCTTTGCTATGTACCCTTTGATATGAGCCTTTGCTATGTACCCTTTGATATGAGCCTTTGCTATGCACCCTTTGATATGGACCTATGATATTTCTGATGACCTTAGATTCTGTGTCATTACTATGACATTCTGTTTGACCCTTCAGTTTGATACCCGAGCTATCACTAGTCATGGGGGTTCCATGACCATGTCATTGATGCACAAATGGCATGACTCTAGGGTGGTCGAGTGATGTTCCACCCCGTCTCTTTTGTTATGTAATATGTATGGCCACGATGATTATGATTTCTGCAGGGGCGTATGGATGCATCCTAGTTCTGATCTGTTATGTTATATGATATATTTCTGGTGACTGGTGCTGTGTGCAATACACGCCTTTCACAATTCTGGGAGCTGATCACTCCATTTAGGTTACTTATGAAGATTATGATATGATGTTATGATATGATATATTTCTGGGCTCGTGGTAGATTTCTGACAACCCTTACACCTTTGATACATTTTGATATACCTTATGTTATTCCCCAATGCACCATATTCTGTTTTCTCCATTTCAGTTGACTTATGATATTTGTTCAGATGATCTTGATCTCTCATTCTTTTGACAGATGATATTTGTTTCAGCAGGAGCTATCGTTCCTTTTTCTTTACATATATATGTTTGATTATTCGTTGTTATATATATCTGTTCATTGGGCTTTTTAACCTCAGCTGCATTTCTTTTCCTGCGGCAGGTCTTAGGTTGGAAGCTGGGTTTGAGTGAAGAGTGCGTAGGAGCTCTTAGTGGACTACCCTGATGATAGATACCCGTTTGCTTTTGGATTAGATTTTGATTTATCTTCAGTTAGATTTAAGCTTGGAGTTGTATTTCAGTTTTGGAAATTATTTTGTATAGAGTAGCTATCATTAGAATACCTTTGTAACTTTTATGTTTATAAGTCTTCCGCTTGCGTTATACGTTCTGATTTGTCACCATAATGTAGCATTTTAGCCCTTGTCGGGTTGGGGTGTTACAATTATGGTATCAGAGCCAGGTTGCGACTTGTAGTACATAAGTTATGGCCTGTGAAGATTTGGACCCTTAGGTTTGCACTATAGGAGCTTATGGAACAACCCTTGAAGTTTTGCCTTAGGTTTTCCCTGTAGAAACTTTAGTTATGACCGGTGAGGATTGGGTAGATTATGCGATAAGACTTTGATTATTTATCTTTCTTTCGCGCCACTCTGATTTATGCCTTTGCTTTCAGTTAGGCTCTTATAAAACCATTCGTTCCGGAGACTTAGGAAATTTAGCAAGATACGCAATATAAGTTTTTATGATCACATAAGTTTAGAATTCTTTGAGACTTTTGTAGTAATGCCTTACTGGTTTCACTCTCTGATGTGACCGCATTCTTTGAATTTCGATCTCCGATTCATTTATGATTCGTTTAGATACTTTTCATTCGTTCAGAGAATTCGTATATGTATGAATCCGATGTGTTCGACACATTCTGTAGTTTCCCTTGCTTTTGCTAAGCATATTAAGGTCCCCTCCGCACTATTAGAACATGCTTTACTCATTTCTATTCCTATGAGAAAAACTTGTGATTATCCGTCACGAGTATCGGAATTATCCAGTATGTTTTGAAGGTATTGGAAGATAAGTTCGTCCTTCTAATCTGTTTCCTTTGGGAATGTTTAATTCGATGTTATTTTGAATATGGATTTGTTGACTAAGCATCGAGATGCTAACAACAGTCATATAAGATCTGTAATCTTTGGCGATTCGAGAAACTCGAACTCTGTACCATAGTTTCCAACCTGGTAAATAATTATGATCACATCTGCTTTAAAAATTCGTACGTTAATCTGTCGCGGTTGTGAAGATATTTCGTTTGATGAAACTCGACTTGAGAGTTATTCGGTTGTTTGAAATTTTTGTAATGTATTCCTAAATGAACTATCAAGATTTCCATCTGAGTGTGACCTTGTTTTGATCTGGTTATGAAGTTTGTTTAGTCACGACTCGAGGTAAACTGTGATTGCAATAAAGGCATGTGTATATGATGCAAGTATTATGACGCCTGGCCAACGTGATAATAGTTACATCATATAACTTGAACTTATTGGGATCATAGGAGATCTTGAGCAGTGCCTGAGATCAGTAAGTTGGTTGATTCAGAAACTCTATCCGTATAAGAGCAATGTTTTTCCTAATTCTGAAACTCCGTATCTTGTGACATCGGTTGAATGGAAAGAATTGAAGGACCAGCTTTTAGAAAGTGGTTTTATCCGTTTGCGTGTGTATCCGTGGTGTACTCAAGTTGTATTCATGAAAAAGGATGATGATAGCATAGTATTGTGGTTAGAACCGTTATCCGTTACCTCGAATCGACGATTTGATTAATCAACTCCAGAGTGTGAAATTTTCCCAATTTTTTCAATTACGTTTAAAGGAGCGAGATGTTCCTAGAATTGCTTTCCGTATTCGTTTTGATCTCTATGAGTATTGTGATGCCAATCGTATTGGCTACTGCTCCGACTGTTCCTATGAACTTGATGAATCGTGTCTTTCATGAATACTTGGACAATTTGTCATAGTATGACATATTGGTATATTCAGAGACGAAAGAGAAACACGAAAATCATCTTCGTATTCTGTGTTGAGGTTTCTACATCAGAAGAAGCTATATGTTATACTCTCGAAGAGTAAATTTTGGATTGGGATGAAGAATGAGAGGAGAAATTTTGAGAAGCTGAAAAGAGAATTGTTTCTACTCAAGAAGGGGACTTAGCTATTGTCCTTATGCAACACGGAAAGATTGTTGGTACAGCTAGAACCGCAAGAAGTGAACTATCCGACGCATGACTTGGGAGTGATTGGTGACAGGCATGAAGAAGCTCGAGAGCAAGACGGTGGAGCATGACCTATGTTAGAAGACTTGAAGGATGCGGCTTGATTGAACTATTTGCTCTATTCATCTTAGTTGTACTATGATGTGTAGAGACTTGCAGCTGAAATTTGATGGAATGGTATGAAGACAGTTGTGACTACATTAGTGGTGAAGTGGTTGGCGTGTCAACAGGTTAAGATTCAGTATCAGCGTACAAGTGGTTTTCTTTAGTGTTGGATGTTCGTATGTAGAAGTGAGATTAAACTTTCAGGGATTTTGTAACGGGAATTCCACGCACATTTAGGAAGGACAACACAAATTGAGTTGTAGAGGACGGTTTGACTAGGTCAGCTCACTTGGAAGATTGGCAGTGATTTCTTTTGGCAGAAGATTATTCAAAACTACATGGCGCACCCGCAGTGATCGTGTCAGAAATTTGCGTTTCAACATCACATTCCAAGGAAGAGCTATTAAAGGCTTGAGGGACCAGACTCGAGTTAGTAATGCTTCACACCTCCAAATCGATGAATAAGCAGAACAACTATCCGAGCTTGGAAGATGTGTTGAGCAGGATTTTTGACAGAGATGAAGGACACCTTTTGGGTTAAATTAGGTTAGGGAGCTATTTATTGAAGGACCTGAGTAAATTCAATGACTAATGGATTAGTTATCATGTTGGAAAAGAAATTCTGAAACTTTAGACCGGGAATTTGTGTGTCCGTGTGATGTTCCATACAACAGTGTTGGGCGTTTTGGCGTTTGAGGAAGATTTAGTTCACGACATGTTAGACCTTAGATTTATTCTGATCCGTGCGATTATTCTACCTATTCCATTAGACCTCTGATACATTTTGATATTCTGATATATGCTTAGCTGATCGTCGATATGAATATGTTACCCACCTCTATATGAAACTCTTGAGACGTTTGGTAATTTCGATATGTGCTTCTCTGATTATTAGCCAGTTCCTCAGTTCACTTAGAATCTCGATAGAGTTGATGAGGTTTTACCGTTTAGCAATACCTCCGTATTTGCCTCATGTGTACATGTGTTTCATGTATCTCTTGGTGAGATTACAAATATCATCTGTCATGTATATGTTCCTCATTCGTTCGATCGAGATTTATTATGATTTGTCTGTTATTGAAGAGCCTGAGGCTATCTTAGAGCGTCAGGATCGGGTCATGGGGAATTGAAGAATTATACGTATATGTCATCCACACATCTTCTGTGATTCGATACATTTTCATCTGATCTCTCTACTCTAATTTCGAGGACGAAAATTTTCTTTTAGAGGGGAAGAGTTGTAAAACCCAAAAGTTCCATTCATTTGAAATTCCCATTTTGCCCCTCAAAATTTTTTTATTTTATTTTAAGAGCATACAATTGATTATACAAGAACATTATACATTTTAACCTAAGTATGAGAATTAACTACATGTCATTTAAAACATTACATTATAATTAAATTTCACCTTATAATTAAACACCCAAAAATTATATGTTATGAATATAAATATAACTAACCTAAGTAATGCATAATAATAATTGTTACAAGTTACAAAAATCTTCCTAGCCCATCCAATATTGGACGACCCATAGCCCAAGTCATACATGAATGGTACAAGTTTAATAAAGATAAGAATTAAGCCCATGATTTCTCAATTAAAGATCAGACAAATTAGTTTCAATCACAATCCTTTTCAAACTAAAACACACGCTCCTTTTTCCTATCCCATCCTTAAGATCGGCCTTTTCTTTTTCCATCTTCCTCTCCATCTGTACGACACCATCAACACAAAAACACAAAGTTCCTGGTTAATTTTTCTCTCAAGGGCAACAACGTTCGAGGGGTTTTTTGTTGGAAATTCGTGGGTAAATTGATCATTGGAATTCTAGGGTTTGTTCTTCTTTCTTGTTGTCTCGTTGAAGCTAAGGTATCATCATCATCTTCTCTTGTTTTCTTCTTATTCCAGTCGACACATATAAGGTTTAAATTAAGAATAAGATCATGCTATATAATCATTTAAATCATGATGAATATACTTGTTAATATGCTTAGTAAAATCGCCACATGAAATCATAGTTTGTAACATGCTAAAACTTGTGATTAGACCCATTATTTTTCTGTTTTTAATTCAACCCATGTTGATATGATTTGACCATCATTATTTCTAATCCTAGATATGATTAATGTCACAATTAATAAGCCTGTAAAACCTAAAAAACCCTAGCACAATTAATACTTAAGAATTAGGGCATTTTGTGATTTTGGTGTTGTTATTTTATGTGTTTTTGTGTGTATGCTATTGTTGTTAATCTTGAATGATTTGTATGAAGTGTTTATATATATGTTTGTGATGAGTAAATTCTGGAAATCAAAGGTATATTGATCAAGTGCTTGATTGGGTTAAAAAGGAATAGACGAATTAGGGCTTGTATGTAAATTAATTAAAACGGTTCTTGAATATTTAGGTCTCATAAACTGAATTTGGTGTTTGATTTCTTGGATTTGATTTCATAATTATGTTAATATGATGTCTAAATGAGTTGTGAGTAAATGGTGTAAGCTTGTATGCATATTTGATAATTAAAATGGTGCTAAATATGGCCTAAAATGGATTTGTGAGATTGGCATATTTGATAGCTGATTATGTGTGCTTAATAACGTTAGCTTCTTAAGTTTTAATACTGAAATTTATGCATATAAACCTATTTTAGGGTCCTAGGAAAGTATTCCAATTGGTTTGAACGAATTTGAGTTGGATTTGGTTGTTTTTCTGAATTTAATGTGATGATATGTTAAACTGTGTTAGCAGAATTGTATTTCAGTCGGGTTCTATGATTTTTCATTTCCAAACCATAGCAAATTAGAGGCCACAAATTTACAGGAATCATATTTTATATGTTTACTTTCTTCTGGAATTTTTGTAGAATTTTATGAAGTCATATGGTTAGGTTTTTAAGTGCATACTTTTGAAGTGTATCTGCAGATCCGAATCTGAACATGTTAGCTTAGACGATTTTAAAAAGGGGTGTACACTTGATAATAAAATCTGTAAAAATTCCAATAGACTCCTAAGACATACGGGCTTCTGTGAGAATTTTTTTGAATTTTATTTTGGTTTTCTGATATGTTTTTAAAATTCATTTAGTGGGCTTAATTCTGTGATAAAATCAGTTAAATGGTATGCATGTATTTCATATGTGTAAATGTGTTCTTTTGGTGTTTGGTGCCCTAATGTATGTTCTCTTATATCGGGTGTGTCTTGTTGATGTTGTATTGACTTGTGTATGAGTACGTTTAACCAACTTGATAATCCCGATCCGTAAACCAAATTTTACTAAATTGGGAAGTCGTATTAAAAGTTACTTAATTCGGAAAGTTACTAAATATGAAAACTTACTAAATATGGAAAGTTACTAAATATAGAAAGTTACTAATTATGGAAAGTTACTTAATCTGGAAAGTTACTAAATATGGAAACTTACTAATTATGGAAAGTTACTTAATCTGGAAGGTTACTAAATATGGAAACTTACTAAATATGGAAAGTTACTAAATATGGAAAGTTACTAAAAATAGAAAGAAACCTAAATTATGAAATCTGATTTAAAATGAGCTTATAAGTAATATGTGATTATTAAATTGTATAGGTTCGGTGAAGAAGGAGTGACCTTCCGTTTCTGTGTGATCCATCTTTTATCCGTTTGTCTGTTTGCAATAAGGTACATATATTCTGACCTTTCTAATAAGGTTTCTCTTGATCCTTTCACCCCTTCTGATTTATTAACCCTGATTATGAACCTTTTCTATGTACCCATTGATTATGAAACTCTGCTATGTACCCTTTGATTTTGAACCTTTGCTATGCACCCTTTTATATGAGCCTTTGCTATGTACCCTTTCATATGAGCCTTTGCTATGCACCCTTTGATATAGACCTATGATATTTATAATGACCTTAGATTCTGTGTCATTACTATGATATTCTGTTTGACCATTCAGTTTTATACCCGAGCTATCACTAGTCATGGGGGTTCCATGACCATGTCATTGATGCACCAATGGCATTACTCTATGGTGGTCGAGTGATGTTCCACCCCGTCCCTTTTGTTATGCAATATGTATGGCCACGATGATTATGATTTCTGCTGGGGCGTATTCATAATTACATTTCTGAGTTTTTGTTAAATTTTTAGATTTTTCAAAATGGTTTTAATAATTTTTATTATTTAATTTCTTTTAATTAGATTTTAATTCATAATAAATAAAATAAAAATCAAAAAAAATAATTTTCTTTTTTCTAAAATTTTCTTTAATCATTTAGGACTTAGGAAAAATAGTTTTAAATAACTAGGGTTAATATTTCTTAGATTTCACTTTTAAAGCTCGGGATTAGCCCGAGCGTGTGCGTTTTTAGGTTTCCTTCGCGTTTTTTACTTTCATGTGCTTTAGATAATCATCTTCCGTGCTTAATTAGTTGTTTTTAGTTTATGTTTGCTTATTTTAGCTTAATAATCCAAAATCTCTATATTTTCACTATTCACTACACGTTTCACGACCCGAATTCACAAAATTCCATTCATCCTTCGATGGGAAAACGACCCGGGTTTTACATATCACTTGTGTAATACCTTGGAATACTACAATTGACATAACATATCATATCAAAGACCTTCTTTGGAAAGCTGCTACTGCTTCAACTGTGCCATACTTTAAGATAGCAATGAAGGAGTTAAAGGCTTTCAGCAAGCCATGCTAAAATTGGTTAATGAAGATTCCTCCACAACATTGGGCAAGATCCCATTTTTCCGCTACAAAATTGTTTACAGTATCTAAACTTGTTGTGTATATGCTAAACTTGTTTAGATATTAACTAATTACAAGTATATTAACAGGAAGGGCAAAGTCAGATGTATAGTTGAACAACATGTGTGAGATTTTTAATGGTAAACTGGTTGATGGAAGGGACAAGCCTATCATAGGAACACTGGAATACATAAGGGAATATCTGATGAGGAGGATTATGACAGTGAATAAAGTGATTGTTAGTTCTAGTGGTCCTCTCACACCTACTGCAGAGAAGTTTGATGTTATCAAGAAAGAGGCTACCCAGCATATAGTTCAATGGAATGGAGGTCAACACTACCAAGTGAGTGGTCCTTGGGCAGATCAGTGTGTTGTGGATGTTGTTGAGAGAACTTGTTCATGCAGGAGGTGGGAATTAACAGGGCTACCATGCAAGCATGCAGTGGCTGTAAACTTCAACATGGTACAAAACAGGCAAGAAGTAGGCATACCAGAGACATGGGTCCATCCTTGCTACAGGCTAGAGACATGGAAGCAAGTCTATTCATTCAAGATTATGCCAATAAAGGGACCAAAAATGTGGCCTAAGTGTGATGTTCCATCAACAATCTTTCCACCAGTTCACAAGGATCAACCTGGCAGGCCAAGGAAAAGGAGAAGGAGGTCAGCCTTGGAGATGAAAGACAGCATGGTCAAGAACTGCAAGCTTTCAAGAAGGTTAAAGACAGTTACATGTGACAAGTGTAAATGATGTGGTCACAATTCTAGAAGTTGCACAGGTCCAAGAGTTGAAAATACCAAGAAGAAAAAGTCAAATGTTGCAGCTGGTGGTGCAAGTGGAAGTGATGCAGCTAGCTGGTGTTGCTGCTGGTGCAAGTGGAAGAACTGAGCCAAATGTTGCTGCTGGTGCAAGTGATGCAGCTGGTGTTGCTGCTGGTGCAAGTGGAAGAACTGAGCCAAATGTTGCTGCTGGTGCAAGTGATGCAGCTGGTGTTGCTGTTGGTGCAAGTGGAAGAACTGAGCCAAATGTTGCTGCTGGTGCAAGTGATGCAGCTGGTGTAAGTGGAAGAAGTGTGGATAAGGGAAAGGGTATTGCAGTTGGTGAAGCAGGTTCCAAGAAGAAACAACCCAGGAAGAAAGTGATTAACCTTGGCTAGTGTTCATTTTACTTTGCAGTTTATCTCAATGGTTGCTTGTATGCACCATAAACAATATTTCATTTTGGTCATATTTGTGTTTATGTCAGTGGTTGCTTGTATGCACCATAACCTTGGCTAGGTTGGTTGTTAAGACAATTTGACTTCTGTTTATGTGTTCTGGATACCAGAACATGATGATGACTCATTTAATCCAATAGTTAATAGCTGCTAATGACAGCAAATTTTCCCTAAAACCTTGTTGTGTTTGCCTGCTTCATTTTGGTCATATATGGATGGTTTTGTTTGTATAGGTTTGACTTTAGTAGAAAGTCAGCTTACAAATGCATTTGGATGATAATTGGATTGGTTTGTAATGCTTGTCTTTGAATTGGGTCCATTTTGTATGGGTTTGACTTTAGTAAAGAGTCATCATAAAGATTCATTTGGTTAAATTTCTTATGGGTTTGACTTTGTATAGGTTTGACTTTATTAGAATTCATTTGGCCCTGCATTTACTAAAGTCAGCTGAGAAGTTGAGAATGTAGTCATGCTTGTTTGCTTCTCAGTTTTGCTTGTTTTGGTACATGTTTACAACAAAATATTTACACAAAATCTTCTGTACACAAAATATTCTCAGTTATGCTTGTTTTGGTCAATTTGTAGAAGTCAAAGTCTTGTTTCAAGCACTTAAGTCAGTACAACAACCTAGCATTGAATGGCATTAACTTTTACTTTGACAAATGGGTAGGATTTGCCTTTAAATTAACATCAACACATCCACTAATACACAAATTACATCCAGTGAAAACCTAAACTCTTTCCAAAATTCTCAACAATGAGTTCAAAGCCAGAAATCATTGAAATTTCTTCTAATTCAACCTCTTCTGATGAGCTAATGTCTCCTCAACCACCATGGAACATACCATAAAATTATGCTACAAATCCAAACAAGATAATCTCAAGCTCAAACTCCACTTATTCCAACTATGTGTCTAGCTATGTGTCTAGCTACCATTCAACCTCATCTGAAGATTATCAAGCTGTCTCAAAAAAGAGTACAACTGCTAGGTCTTGCAAAAAGGTTTCAAGCTCTGTCAATCCTCCTGTACAAACTAAGCATGTTACCACTCAAGCTCTTTCAATCACTGGCAAAAGGATTCAAGTGCTAGGCCTTGCAAATAAGGAGACTTATGCAAAGATCACAGCCAAAGGGAAAGGGAAAAGGAGACTTACTTGAAGCATTCCCACTACTGTCTTTTGTTAAAAATGTTTGACTTTATCTTTTGAATGAAGTATGCATCTATGTATGCATCTATCTATGTAATGAAATTATGCATCTATGTATGCATCTATGTAATGAAATGCTACTTGTTTATGTTAAGATAAAACTGCTTGTTTTCATTCATCATCAATGCCAAAATACAACTTGGTACATTGTTACATGTCTAAACTTAACATACTAACCTAACACTTACTTCAAACATAAACAAAAGACCCAACTTCATACATTTCCTACTTGATAGCAAAAAGAACAACAAACAAGATCCAAGACCAAACAAGATACTTCTTCATTTTTGCACTACCAGTTTGGGCTTCCATTAATGCTCATTCAAGATTGTTCCTTGACATTAATAAACCCGGTATGATTTGAAGAGAACGATTACACATGGGGGGTCATACCAATCAATCCATCTACAGTTTGATCCCTGTTGAACAACATTACACCAACAATTATTTGCTTTACATTAGTTTGATTCAATTAATTCAATCTTACACAAATTTACTTGAATCGGGCAAGAGTAAAACCGACGGCCTGGGTTGGCATTCGTCCAAGAGGTTTTAACAATTGCAACTCTTCCACAATGGCACCTAACCATATCCATTGTTCTTGTAAGATTTTTGTTTTTGAATTAGGGTTTAGATGAGAGGATTTAGGATAAAGAAAATGAGAGGATTTAGGTTAAAGAAAGAAATGGAGTAGATGATTTTGTTAGTGGCATTAGGAAAGACAAATAGCAGAGAGGGAGTATTGTGTTAGGACGAAAATACCCTCACCCATTACGCACATGTCATAAACTTAACGCCTTGACCAAACGGACATTTGGTCAAGGGACCATTAGTGTTAAGAGTTTCAGAGTTGGTGGCTGTAAGTGCAAAAAAAAAGTCAATGGACCAAGAGTGTGAGTCAACACAAACCACAGGGACCATCTTTGTAATTTACTCTAAGCATTATGTAACACATATACAAAGCATAAAATGTTGTATACAAATCAAAAACAAAGCGTGTGCAATGTCGGGTGTAATTTTCTCTTTAAAGTTTAAATAAGGATATTAAAATAAGTAAATAAATAAATAATTTAAGGGTCATTGCGTGCTATTAAACATTCATAATGTCTAAAACATGATATCAATATTTTAAATTTAACACCATCAACCGCAACTCCATGCCAATTAAACTAAGTCAAATTATTCATCTTACTATACAAAATATTAATCGATATTAATAAATAATAAAAAATTATGTAAAACTTGCGGTGCACGTCTATTATAAATATATAAGTATAAAAGATTTTACATAATGTAATAGATAAATCTTATTAATAAAACCTTCGAATTGCCGTTCAAAAAATAAAAAATAACCTTCGAATTAAGCATGTTCAAGATAGATATTTACATTCTTAATGAATTGTATTATTAAAATTAGACAATATACACTTTTTATGCACAAATAATTAAAATTTAGATATATTGTGGCATGTAAAAACACATTTTGTAAGATTTATGCCATAGCCTCGTGTGAGCACGTTAATTATCTATAGGAAAAATAGCCTATAATTTATTTATTATTATGAAAAGTCCGGGTCAACAATAACAATAGCTAACATCCGTCGTTGTTATGCAAAGATTAATATTAAATGATAGACCAACATTAAGTATATTTTACTTCAGGATATATGGTTGTAATATGCATATATGGTCCTTTGGGTTAATGATGTGTAGGGTCGTATGTGCTAATGGCCACAACTTGAACGTGTGAATGAGGGAACTGGGAAAAGCTCAAAATTTGTGAATAGACAAATTTATTCCTTTATTTTATTTATTTATTTATTTTTTTTTTTAAGTCAAGGATATATTAAAAACACCATTGTTTGCAACTTTGTACATGATAACAAAAAACTTGCGATTGTGTTTAAACATACAATATTCTTTCATTAAAAGCTAGTTTGAGAAGTACCTACTATATTCTTGCATTTTTATGTGTATCAAGATATACCATTGTTTGCATATTCAACTTGTAACCATTTGAATCCTTTCATTTCAAATGCACTTGTCAAGTTAGCAATAAAATACAGCTCGAATCAAACATACTCACACATAAAGTGAATAAATATAAGAAATAAGTTGAAACTTGCCCCTCTAAGAACAGCATTACCTGTAAATCTTATATCACTATAAAATGGAGGGGGGAAAAAAGGAACACTTGTAGTCTTTAATAACAATTACCATGAACCAGGCCAAATGATGTTTCTTTTATCAGTTTATGCTAAAGCTTTCACAAATAACACTAACAAAACTTTACTCGAGTTTTCACCACGAATAGGTGAAACCAATGATGACTATCCCCAATTTTTTTTGCTAAGATTCAAGCTTCGCTACTTTAGGCTCGAACCCAACTGTCTCTCCATGTAAATTCTAACCACAAACCCATAAACATAACTGAAGTAGTGTTTGTTAAACAACATCAACCCATTTTGTTTTGAATTTGTCTATGGACATGTACTAAAAACTCAACGTATGAAGGACTATTTGGAGACTTGTCTTCCACCATATACTATAAAAAAAAAAAAAAAAAAAAAAAAAAAAAACTGCAAGTTAGATTGACAAATGTGTACGCACTGTACTATATTTTCTTTATCTTGTCTTTATAATGGTACTTTTAGATACTTTACAAATACTCGGAAAAGACGCAATTTTCATACAAAGACAGAACTACGAGATGTATATTATAAAACTCACCTGATGGTTCTCCTTTCTTGCATAATTTAGCCTGCCGTAAGTACAATGAGATTAAAAAAGGGATTACTTGTCAACACAAACATTCTCATATGCAGATAAACTAAACCGACTGGTAAGAGTATATACCACAGACATTACATACCGTAGGTAGTTACATCTTTGGCTTCGTATCTCATTTACAACCTCATTTAGTTTCTTTGACAAGGGGTTTTCATATTGCTCCAGTACCAACTGTATCGAAAAGTTTGAGTTAAACAGACGATTGATGAATCAATAGACCTTCTGAAAGTGTTACTCTAGCAAACATCGGACTTATAAGCCACAAGATCTATGCAATGAGACAATGAGCACATACAGATGTCAACTAAAACCCATTTACATTTACAAGGAATTTCGATAGTGTTAATCACAAATGAGTCAACTTTGCTAAGTTTTAAAAGCAGCCAAGATTGAAACGGATCGAAAGTTGCCGACAGGTGTATAATGCATATAACCTCCTGAACTGTGTCATAATATAGTTTTCCTAATCAGATTTACCACGTCGGTTATTGCTTAGAATAAAAATAATGTTTCAGGTCAATCCAAGCCACCAAAGCCTGTTTATACCCATTACTAGACTCGCCATTTTGCCACTATAATGATACAAGACAAGAAATACGAATATCAAGTGTACCTGAGTGGCTGAGTGGGGATTTCACTAAAAGAAGAAACGCCAAACAGTTTTTGTGTTATATCAGGATCTACAGAACGTAAATTAAGCAGTCCTCTCCGTTTTCAAGAAGATAGATCCCGTCATCGCTCACATGTTCACTAGAGAGTGGTATAGGAGGGGGAATAACAGATCCATCGGTATCCTGTAGCCACAGATGAAACATGCAAAAAAAAAAACGTGTAAGTTGTAGAAATTGAATATCTGAACATTTGGTTAAGTGAGATTATTCTAAACCTTTGAGTCAATATCATGAACAATTATCATTCTGGGATACACAAGCGGGATTGCTAATTGAACGGAAAGTGAGGTGACATAGTTGATCCAAAATGACCTGTCATCTATACGCCCATCACTTCGTAGTCCAATACTTTTAATCAAAGCTGCAATCAAGAAATAAAGGAGGTAAATTACCTGTTCGTATCTTAAGAAATATTTATAAAAAAAAAGAAAAAAAAAAAAAAAAAAGACATTAAAAAATAAGTGACATCTACGGGGTGGGCAAATCGAAAGAATCTTTGGATTCGTTATATTTTCACTAGAGGTGAAAAAAGAACAAGCCAAAACAGGTCATCTTTAGCATGAGCCGGGTCGAGATGACCCACAAACACTTTTTGCCCATCTTTTTTAAACTTACAGAGATTGTTGAAGAGTTGATTATGATTACAAAAACAAGATTACCAAGATTATTATCTTAATCTTTTATAGAAGGTAATTTATGAGGTTGTATACATTATAAAAAACCTTAAGGGGACTTCCAACACATTTGATACATTCCCATTCGATCAAATTTGAGGTAATAAATGAAAGTGGCTCTCGTTTTCAAAGTACGGTTTGCAACCGAACTGATTTAGATATGTTTGGATTATTGGTTTTGGCCAGTATCCGATGCCACCACTACTGATAACCCACTACTTAGAGTGTATAGAGGCAACAACTTGAGTGCCTCAGGAAGAATTAGCTGTCCAGATGATGACACAGTTGCACAAAACTTCCGATAAGAATGTAGAATACTAATGCAAAGATCTGTCACCCGATCCCTCACTTGAGGTAATGGAGTAATAGGGATTTCATTAGCCGCTGCAAAGTACAAAAAAAGAATAAATCTTTGAAGTATTCAATAAAGAAAAATTGACATCCAAAATTAAACAAATTTAAATACCTTGCTTAAGAAATCAAGAAAACTGGGTGTCTAAATCAGCTGAGCGAAAAAGATTGCTCAGCATGCTTGTGCAAGGCAACGATAAAGTGGAGACACGTATTCTTCTTTGCCCATATACAGTAGTATAAAGAAGGGCACACTGGAAAGAACAATCTGTGCCATCTGTTACTTTATCATGATGTTTGAAAGTCACCATTATAGATTTGTCACAATCAACCTGCAAAATATCAGTTTCAATAAAAGTGATCTTATAAGCTAGGAACTCAAAGCTTATAAAAATTTAAAGTTCAATATATACCGCAGGTAGGTCAACATATGTGGGAATGCGTCTACAGAAGTTTCCAGAGTAGTCTTGTAATTGAAGACCCTAAAAAATCGAAGGGAAGAGACAACAAAATGAGAAATGGATAAGTTTACCAAATTTTAGAAAATATAATTAGAGGTGACCATTTTGACCCATTTAGTAATAAATGGGTCGATCGGGGTTACACTTGATTTTTTAAGGACAACATAAAAATATGTGTTGGAAGGAAACGGGGCAAATTGGTCTAAAACATTTTATTTGAATCATTGTCGAAATAAGATTACATTCTGTAACCATATTCGACACATCAACTATATATCAAAAACTCGAAAATTAATGATAAGAAGTGTTTCGGGTTAAGCAGATCCAACCAATACCGAAACGTACCCTGATTAATTTGACCTGATGCCCAACCCGACCGACCCACCCAATTTGCCACATCTATGAATATAGTATTAAAGTGAAACTGAAGCAGAGACATCTTTTTAAGGCTCACCTGGCTACATCTAACACGCATTACTGCTTCAAAACCTTGTGGTCTTGTCACATTCCATCGCAGATCATTGTAATGTTTTGCTGGATCATTGTAAACCAGTCAACCTCCACATTTCAGTCTAACAAACCCGTCAACCTACCACTAAAACTTAACCCATCACCACCATTGGTCACACCACACTTTTACCACCACTAAACACACATTGCAGCCACCCCCTTTTTTAAACATCCCAAAACAACAAATCTAGAAAACAAAATAAATTGCGACCCTTAAGCAACCATATCAAAACAACTAAAAGCCATACAAAATAAATTGCGACCCTTAAGCCATATAAAAAATAAATAAATAAATAAATAAAATTTTACAGACCTGATGGTTCTCCTTTCTTGCATAACTTTAGCTGCCATAAGTACAATGAGATTAAAAAAGGGATTACTTGTCAACACAAACATTCTCATATACAGATAAACTAATCCGACTGATAAGTTTATATACCACAGACATTACATACCGTAGGTAGTTACATCTTTGGCTTCCTATCTCATTTACAACCTCATTTAGCTTCTTTGACAAGGGGTTTTCATATTGCTTCAATACCAACTGTATCTAATAGTTTGAGTTAAACAGATGATTGATGAATCAATAGACCTTCTGAAAGTGTTACTCTAGCAAACATCAGACTTATAAGCCACAAAAAAGCTATGCAATGAGCGAGCATATACAGATGCCAACTTCGACCCATTTGCATCTATATGGGTCAATTTCTGTAGTATTTAATCACAAAGGAGTCAGTTTTGCTAACTTTTAAAAGCAGGCAAAATTGGAACGGGTCAAATGGCTCGAACAGGTTGAAAGCTGCCGAGAGTGTATTAAAAAATGTAAATGAAAAAAAAAAAAAATGTTTCAAGTCAATTCAAGCCAACCAAAGCCCGTTTAGACCCGCCATTTTTCCATAAATATCAAGTGTACCTGACTGGGGATTTCACTAAAAGAAGAAACGCCAAACAGTTATTGTGTTACATCAGGATCTACAGAGCCTCCAACATAAATTAAGCAGTCCTCTCCGTTTTCAAGAAGATAGATCCCGTCATCGCTCACATGTTCACTAGATAGACCTTTGTGATCACTAAATCCATTGTTGACCCTTCCATTCTAACATAGTTCCAATGGGGTTGGAGTTATCCCAAAAGAATCTTCATGGAATCGCCGTAGAGGCCATAAAGTGATAAAACAATCTGCCTACAAGGCCACTAACCAACCGAACGCTTTGTCTGAGACTAAAAATATGCCACATTGAGAAACTGACACACATTATAACTAGTGAAACACCATTTCTAATAGCAAGAACCCAAAACAATCTGCAACTTATTATAAACACATGTAAAACTGACCCACTGTTACTGTCAACAAGTAAACTTTTGTTGTTAATTTTACCCAAAAAAAAAAAAAATCCAAAAGTTATTTAGATTGGTTCTCAAAACACTCTTAAGATGTAACAATACTTTTGGAACCTTGTAGTCTAGTATGCATTTTAAAATCATATGTGTATTTTTCTGCATTAAAAACTATACTAAATCAAAAAGAAATAATAAATGAAGTATTAAAATGTTGTAGAAGATAAATTAGTAAAGCTATGTAGTGTGTACATTATGCATTAGAAATTGTAATGCTTAAAAATCAAATTAATGACATCTTAAATTTTTTTAAGAGAGAGGGTGCTAAATGCATTATATGTTGTATATAAGATAATTCCAATTACTCATGCAACGTGTTTGCGTTATACCAACAAAGTGCTAAGTTACATAAGGAGAAAAGGAATTGATTCAAACCAATCTATACAATTTTCCATCTACTACCAAAACTAATCACAAGCTTTAGCCAACTATAAACAGAACTTTAAAAAAGGTTGGTTATACGACCTATATTTATGCTTAGATACCATTGTAGAAGTCGGAGTATAACTATCATTTGGGTTGATTGTACCTCAAGTTCAACAACTCCAAACTTGCTAATCAAATTTCTTAATGTTCTGTATCTAACTTTATCACAATCTAAGACGAAAAGTTTTCAGAGGCATAACATCAAACACCTTTAGGGCAATTCAAAACTAACATTTTATTCGCATATAGTATGTTAATAACTTTAAACCGCGTCAATGACCGGATATGTAGGATTAGCGATAGGTAATTCTCTCCTCCGCTTTTTTCTGCATTCAATTGTACAAACGATTTTTTTTTTTAATTTTTAGTCAAATAAAGGAAATAGGGGCAATTCTATATATACCCAAAATAAACATTATAATTCCTATTTCTCCAACACATGTTTTAAAAGCATTGTACTTATGTATTGAAAACTTGTCATTTGGGTAAGTATGGAATTATGAACTTTCTTTTGCGTACATATGGAATTTTCCCAATGAAATATTTATCCTTTTTACAAATTAAAAATCTCAAAAAATAAAAATAAAATAATATAATTATTGTTTTTTTTTTTTTTTTTTTTTTTTTGAATAGCTTGCTTCAATGGTAAATCCTATCCCTTACTAACCCCTAAGCCCAGGTTCGAACCTGGGGAAATCCCTTACACAAGACTCAATTAGAGACCTTGTGACCACTGGCAATATAATTATTGTTTAATAAAGAAATATTCTTTTTTCCAAAATACAAAATCCCTACTTAAGAGTTTCCTTTATTATATAAAAAGATTGAGATCTGTGTCTGTGTGCGCGCATTTGTTGTGGTGAGGGCGAGGGTGAGGGTGAAAGTGGTAATAGAAGATGGGTGAACATTGATTGAAGATTCGAAGATAAAAACGTAAATTGGTTAAATTTGGTGATGGGTTTGTAATAATTCCTTGGATCAAGTTGTGAATGACACAAACATGCTTGTGTCGAGTCTTTGCTTAGAAGAAGAAGCTAAGAAAACGTAATAACAAAGAAAAGTGGATGAAGTGACGACTACCATCAAGAAAAGAACGCATATGGGGTAGGTGGCTACTTCTGATTTTTATTTTCTTATTAATGTAACGTGTCCCTAAGTCTTGATTTATAGGCTGATACATTTTTGTCATTACGTACTCTACTACCCTGTAATACTTTTTTTTTGTTTACATTTGCTCGTTTTTTTAAACTAGATTTGATAGAACCAGATAAATTTTATAAACACATTTTCACACAATGATATAACATGACACTTGGACCACTTATTTACTCATTTCATTCACAACTATTTCTTTTATAGGTGAAGATCCTCTCAAGTTGTTAATAACTTGATTGGTCAGGTTTAAAAAATATTAGCCATTAGATTAAATCAATGAATAATTACTCTCATGGAATTTCTTTATTTCTATTTATCTTAATGCAATTTATTTTTCCCTCCAATCTCCCACGTTTTTATTTATTCTATCCAATTATATTTTTCAAACCTTTTCTTTCCCACCTGACCAACGACTCACAACTTTAGACATAACCAGTTAATCAAGTATGAATGACATGAATAATACTATGTAACTCATATTGTTGTTGGTAACTATAACCGTTGTCGTTGATGACGTTGTCTTGTATCTTTTTCATTATCGATAACGTAATTAAACCATGTATAACAACCAGCATTTTTCAGGTCCTTACTCAACCTTAAGCTTCGATAAATTTGTTTCAAGGTCTACTTGTTCACCCTTAGGCTACACACACTCTCCCTGAAATCTTCGGTTGTTCTCTCACAAAAAGCAAAAGCGACCGATCCCTTGAAGGGTCGGTTGGAGTGTGAGTGATTGGTCGGTCCCTTTTTTTTTTTTTGAAGAATCGATCGTTCAATCGACCGATTGTAAAAAGAAGCAAAGTTGCAATGTTTTAATATCATATGAGAAAAATACCTCTTGGGCTATTGGGTAAGACTGCTTATTGACTGCATGCAGAGAGCAAGAACCAAGTGGGGATAACAAGTATAGATAAGCAACAAAAAGACTTTTTAATAAAGAAAATATAAGACAATGACAGTTTATAGATAAAGTCACTGAAATTAGGAGAGGGTGTGTACCAAAAACACTTAAATAAAAAAAAAAATCAATTGAAAAAAAATAGATGAAGACAAAAAAAAGGATGTGGATCAATATTTTATGTATTGTAATGTTTTTAATTCAGTATTATAATGTTTTTATTATTAATGAATTTTAAGTTTATTTTAAATGTTTGATTAAAAAAAAAAAAAAAAAAGTCGGTCACAGAGTGTGGCAGGTCGGTCGCTGCAGGTCACCGGAGAGAGAACGCTGACGTGGCAGCCGGTGACCCAGGTCGCTTCGGGTCAAGAGTGTCACAACAACAACAACAACAAACCCAATCCCGCCGGGGCAGAGTACGGGGGAGGTAGGATGTAGACAGATCCTACCCCTACTCCAAGGTAAACCCAGGGCAGAAACACAGGCAAAAGCAGATAAGCAAAGAGCAAAGCACCCGGGAAAGCAGAGAAACCTAAGGGAGCAAAATAAAGCAAAGTAGGGCAACGCACGGGGCCTAAGCTAAGGGAAAACAACCAAACACGACGCTAAATATATATATATATATATATATATATATATATATATATATATATATATATATATATATATATATATATATATATATATATATATATATATATATATATATACCAAGACAACCTAGACCCACGCACACCTATCCTGAGCTATCCGCTTATCCTAATTCTATCTCTCCACTCCTTCCTATCTGAGGTCATGTCCTCGAACAAGAGCAGCTCCTTCATGTCGAGCTTAAGTCTATCCTCCCATCTGAGTTTGCGTCTACCCCTCCTTCTCACACCGTCCACTACTAGCGCTTCGACTCTTCTTACCGGTGCTGATTGTGGCCTTCTCCTAACGTGGCCAAACCACCTGAGCCTTCATTCTCTCATCTTCGAAATAATAGACTCGACCTCAAGTTTAGCTCTGAAAACTCCGTTCGGGATCAAGTCAAGCAAGGTCTTACCGCAAGCCCACCTTAGCATTCTCAGTTCCGCCACCTCGACCCTGTTAGCATGGGCTTTGGAGATAGGCCAACACTTAGACCCGAACAACATAGCCGGTCTAATCGCCACCTTATAAAATTTACCCTTTAGCTTTAATGGGACGTTCCTGTCACAAATGACTCCAGACGCCGCCCTCCATCTCGCCCACCCGGCTCTAATCCTGTGGGTTACGTCCTCATCAATCCTCCCAGATTTGTGAATCATCAATCCCTGATATCTAAAGGATTCTTTGGGTGGGAGGATCCGGTAACCGATACGAATATCCGTATCTTCGTGGTGCCCTGACTCGATCCTCCCAAAATCACATCTCATGTATTTAGACTTGTCTCTGCTCACTCAAAGACCATAATCTTCTAGAGCCTCCCTCCAGTGCTCAAGTCTGTTGTTTAGCCCTTCCGCAGATTCTGCTACCAACACAATGTCGTCACCGAAAATCATGCTCCACGGTATACACTCTTGCATCCCTCGAGTTAACTCATCAAGAATAAATGCGAAGAGGTAAGGGCTAATGGCAGATCCTTGGTGAAGATCCTCTCAAGTTGTTAATAACTTGATTGGTCACGTTTAAAAAATATTAGCCATTAGATTAAATCAATGAATAATTACTCTCACGAATTTTTTTTTATTTCTATTTATCTTAATGCAATTTATTTTTCCCTCCAATCTCCCACGTTTTTATTTGTTCTATCCAATTATATTTTCTAAACCTTTTCTTTCCCGCCTGACCAACGACTCACAACTTTAGACATAACCAGTTAATCAAGTATGAATGACATGAATAATACTATGTAACTCATATTGTCTAAGTTAAAGAAATATATAATCTCACGACACGGTACATACATACTTGTTTTCATTGTTGTTGGTAACTATAACCGTTGTCGTTGATGACGTTGTCTTGTATCTTTTTCATTATCGATAACGTAATTAAACCATGTATAACAACCAACATTTTTCAGGTGCTTACTCAACCTTAAGCTTCGATAAATTTGTTTCAAGGTCTACTTGTTCACCCTTGTTGGGAATTAAATATTCTGAACTTAGAGTATTAGAATTTACTCTAAGTCAAAGGTACTGCTAGTTCATGATCAAGGTACTGCTAGTACAAGAAGGTACTGCTAGAACAAGAAGGAACTGCTAGTTCAAGTAGAAGGTACTGCTAGTAGAGAATGGTACTGCTGATCAGTGAGTCATAAAGCTACTTCATAGGATAAGATCGAAAAGATATTTATTGTATTTTGGTCAAACATATACGGTAGATAATATCTTACTCCATGCGCTTAGTTAACAAGTTGTATACATAGATACATGTTGTATCTTATGTACTGACACACAATAAGCATAAGTTAAACAAGTAAGTCGGCCAAGACTTTAAGCAATTTGTAAAGATCTCTTGCAACTATAAAAGAGATCTTAGACTTGGATATTGAGTACACAATAAGACACACTTCAACTAAGAACTTAGAACTGTTAAGAATATTGAACAAACACAAATCACAAGTTGTAACATAAGATTCAAGGTTTTGTAACCCTAGTGATAAACACAAGATCACTCGTATTATTTTGAATAATATTGAATCGTTTAGTGATAAACTTTCTTTGTTCATTGTTAAGTAACAAACATAATTCTTCTATTTCCATAACATACATAACCTTCTAAGTGTGGTTAAGTAAATTCCGCGTGCTTAATCATATTAACTCAATATATCTTACACACAAAGTATACAAGGTTTAACCACCTTAACCGTGTGTCACAGGTCCTCTCAACCCTTATGTGTAATTTTAACCTAAACAGCACACAACGCGTACCGGCACAACCAAAGGTCAAATAAATGTTTTAATAAGGTTTTTGTAATTTTCAAGAGATATTAGTCGTGTTTATACTTGATTTTCGTGTAAAATTTATTTTAAACGTAATGGTACAAATCCCGTATCTGAAACTGATCATTATCGAGCCCAAGTGGGTCCCACACCAAAAGATTATAAAACATTACTAAAGTTTCAAAAACTAGCCCCTGTGAGAAGTTCGTCCGCCACACCCTAAACTTTTAATTTTTGGCAAAAATGGTCCTTGGACGGTTTTATAACCCTACATAGGGTTTCATAATCACATTTCCATCTCTCACTTCACTCACACAACTCCGGCGCCGCTCCACTATTTCGGCGAGTTTTCCGCCACGTTTTCCGATTGAAGAGGAGTGCAAGGAAGCTTTATTACGGGTTTGGAGTGAGGGTGCATCTAGGGTTTCGTGTTTTTCCGATTGAAGCATTCACACCGCCACCACCGTCATCACCATCTTTATTTCTTATAAAACTGATTTATGATGCGTAGTTTTGCAACCTTACAGCAGGTTTTACCTCTCAAGGGATCTCAAGAGGCTTACAACCCCACCAGGCAGTGTACCTGACCGATGTAGTATAGTGTAGTGGTAAGTACGGGGGATTGATCGTTCTCCACAGGGAATAATGTTCGTTAGGTATGAAAGACTACTCTAATTAGGTCTAAGGGTTGAGGAAGATTCTTTTTGTATTTTTTATGTTTTTATGAAAGCAAGTAAAATCTCGGGTTTGAAAGAGTGGGCGGAATTAGTTGCTAGCCAACTAACCCAAATAACTACAAATGCAAATAAAATAAATAACTGAAAATAAAAAGTGGTGAAAACTTATATGTAGAGAAATGTGTTCACTTAGATTTCCTTACTCCCTAACTATCTTTTACCGGTTGATTAGTGTGTATTAGTTGCGTGGATGACGGGTGTATTCCTTAATACCAATTGTGGGGTGGCGTACGTACTTCCCCAACTCTATGAACTCCTACTTCACTCCTATGTCGAGCCGGCTAGGAAGCTCCTAACATGGGATCACTAGAATTCGCTCATGCATTAAATACAACCATAAAAACCTTTAGTACGCATTTGGTTCATGTTTCTTAAGACGTTCAAGCAAGTTACCGAATAGGAAGTTAGCCAGTTTTCTTAAGCCTAACATAGATAAACAATCATTCAATACAACTAATAACACACTAATAACCAATCATCAATAGCTAGGTTTCATTAGATCTAAGCAAACACAAGATAAATCTAGCCTAACATGTTAAACAAAAGACAAGAATAAGATAGAATCAAACAACACGTAGACATATTGAATGATTAATTGATAACTTATCTTCAATGTAACATGGAAGATCTCAAGGCAAAAAGCCTTGAAAAAGATGCTAAAATCGTCTTAGGGTTTTCTCCCGAAAATTCCACACTAAGTTCCACACTAATGACAAAGAATTGCAAAACTATATATAGATTTTTACATCTGACGGTGTCACGTTATGGAGTGTGACGCCGTCACCTCGCCGCTTTTAGGGTTCCCGGATGGCCTTCTTGACGCCGTCCCTCTTTAGCTCTCCAAAATCCGCTCTGGCTTATCAAGCCTTGACGCCGTCAGACCTTGAACGTGACGCCGTCCCTCTTTAAATTAAGCCGTGACGCCCTTGATCACTCCAAAGGGTGACGCCGTCAGAATTCCATGCAAATTTCTCTGGCTTATCATGAGTAATTTTCACATCCACCTTTTTCTTGCCAAGCCATGACGCCGTCCAGGGTAAATCCTGACGCCGTCAAAGGTAACTTTTAGCCGATTTTTGAGACTTTGTCGTTTTCTTCACTTTTATGCTCCAAAAACGTCCAAAATGCTTCCTTTTCCAGATTTCTTCTCAAAAGTACCTAAAATGACAAAAGGAACGATTTAGGGCAATATTTGATCAAATAAATACGATTTAGGGCTTAAATGACCCCTTAAAAGCGGTACACTTTTCGCTTCATCAAATACCCTTACACTTGAGATTTGCTTGTCCTCAAGCAAATGCGCTTTTATTCTAATCAAAATACAAGTTAGGGGTCATTTAATGTTAATATAAAAGTAATTACAACAAATAATCGTTCCACTTCAATCATAATAAGCACGGAGATTACAAACTAGCACCTCACAAGTAGTGTTTAGATACTCACATCTCTCAAGTGTCATCAAAATAAATCTCATAAATGAAAACGGATAATATCTCTCACTACCTGTCATAGCAAATAGATTACCATAGGCTTGGGAAAGGATCGAAAACCTCCTCCACTAGGCGTAAGCAGCAAAGATAAACTATCAAAGAGGGCTTTTACATGGGTTATAACGTTAGGTGTAGTGATATGATAAACACGGATTTGTTGGATACGGGATATTTTACTGGTGGCGAGTTAAAGATCTTGATTAATTACATGTACTATACAATGTTGCTAAGCCAAGACTCGACTCGATCTTAAGCTAGAAACAAAATAACAAAATAACAAAAACATAAAATAAACATGAAATGAAACGGGATGGTAGTCCGTATGTTTTTTCTATTTTTCTTTTTCTCATTTTTTTGTATTTTTCTTGATTTTTTCGATTTTTTTTTTATTTTTATTTTATTTTTATTTTTTTTTTGCATACACTTTTGCCCTACCATCCAAAATAATACATAATAGGGGCATTGCATTCCCCTTACACTTGAACTTTTACATAACTTTACAAATACTATTCTAATGACTCGAATTAAGATAATTAAAACACTTGGAGTACTTTTTAAAATATTAGCACGTATGGGGGTAATAAATGATGTTCTTCTCCATTACTCCATCACACTAGTACTTTACCCAAGAGTCCCAATCGTCCCAAAACAATATGTACAAGGATATGACTCGGCTTAGCAACCATGTAATCAACTAGATAATTAACTTGGGTTTAAACAAATGTTGTCACAATAATGCACTAAAAATGAGTGCATACAAGGTAGGCTAAGGCGATTTGGGTGTACATTTTAGTGGAGTGTAAACAAATTCTTCCTTTAAGTAAAATGCTTAAAGGTCGAAACAAAAAGATAGGCTCTGAGGGGTGTACTAGGGGTATCGTGTACTAAAAATGAGTACAACGCAAAGGGTGTGGGAGAATTACTTGACCAATGTAGCCAATGTAATTATAACAAAAAACACAGGTGTAAAACAATGGGTTAATCCTAATGCCTCTTATCATGTAGTAAATCTAACTACACGAATGTAGTCTCACTTGTGGCCTCGGAATGGTCCTAACGCAAGTTCTAGAATCTAAGTGCTACCAGTACACACATCATAGCATAAATGCTTTTCCTACCAATTCTAGGGGCGAACCTCACATATTTGGGGGTGGAAAATTTTTTTAGTGGTACGGTTTTTGTGCTAGTCATATAACTCCTATCCGTGAGACGCTCATTAAGACCAAAGTTTCACTCCTAAATGTTGTAAAAAAATTTAAATTTGGCACTAAAATTGCTCTAACAGGTATTTATCTCAGTTTTATTACACATCTACTATCAATCAAACAAAAATCAAGCGCAATTGTATTCTCTAAAATCGTACTTTTACCCTCCCCTTACACTTAAGATGAACATTGTCCCCAATGTTCAAATAACAAGATGTAAAAGCATAAAGTAAAAGAATGAAATCAAATACTCCCCTGATTCGCTTGGTGGATATGAAGTAACACGGTTAGATCTTCTTCCAAGGTAATGTAGAAGCTCCATGACTAATGCATCGCCATAAGCTTGATTCCATAAACATCTCCTTGTCCAAAATAACCTGTTAAACCTGAGAAAACAAACACGAAAACCTGCATAACAACGGCGGGATAAATCTATATATAAGGATATAATGCTTGTGGAATGATAATTTTGCAGATTCCTGGAGATTATAAGTTGGAGATTTAATAAAAACTTTTTATGAAAACAAAACTTTCAAAAATTTCTGAAAATTAAATCTGACGCCGTCAGGTTATAAACCCTGACGCCGTCAGAAATGACCTGACAAAAATTCTCATGTTAAGTTTCCGGAAAATTTCTGGAAAAACCTTTACCTTACTTCCTGGAAATCCTGCAAAACATCACTATGACTCGATACAAGCATTTGACTCAAACAAATACTAATATGTATGTTAATTTATTATTATTACGATTCATGTTCATTTGTGTTCTAATAAACCGATTTAGATTTCCCTTACACTTATCTTTTGCAAAATACCTTTATATGTAGTTAAGACGAAGTTAAAAACAAAATAAAGCATTTTCACAAATTAGTTTTGAACATGAATCAATAAGAATAAAAATTAAACACACATACGGAAACAAATAAAATCAAACAAACAAGTAAATAAACAAATAAAGCTAGCATGCGATAAATAAAATCAATGTAACAAATGTTTAAAGGCAAACAGATGCCTTCTCCTAAATTATTACAGACCATATTGTTTCAACACATACAACCAAATATCAAATTGTTCAAACATCAAAACATCAAATCACATCATCACTGGGGTGGGGGACCTTGGCGATAGTCGTAGCCTGGAGGGAGGTGCCCGTGGTACCCATATGGTGGGTAATCCTGCTCACGACCCGGGAAAGGGTCAATCTGCAGATGTGGGTCCAACTGATCACGTGTAGATAGATGCTGCATCTGACGAACCGTGTGATCATACATCCAGTCGAACCTCTCGTCTACCCTGGTCCTCCAAGTATCAACCTGGCCCATCCAGGTCCCCTGGTGAGCCTGCCAATCCCCCCTGCTCATGTGCCGGTAGTGATCAGCTGTACCGGCCTCATAACCCTCATGCTGCTGCTGCTGGGGCTCCTCCTCCTCCTCATCATCCTCATCATCATCATCCTCAGCTCCGGCTGGATGATACCACATAAAGGACCCATCATGCATCTCCATAATCACCTCCATCTGCTTCAGGGACCTCTCCTTCACCGTCCTGCATGCATCACCACTCAAATACCTCATGACCTCGGGCCTGAGGACTCCATAAGATTGGGCCAGCCGGGTGATAAACATCCCACCATAAATCCTGTCTCCTTCCCTCTCCCCAACTCCACCATGCAGAAAGCTAGCAACCCAAAACGGGATGTTGCAGTAAACATCATTAGAGTAAATGGTGTACAGGTAGAAGAGATCAGAAGCAGTGACACGGTGGTGAGAGCTGTGACGCCCTGTCAAGCTGTAGGTGAGGCATCGATGAGTCAACCGAACCCTAGGATCCCTGATTTGGGATGCCACAGTGGTCGAGGTGTACACCCCATCCCCAATAGTTTGCCAGAACATGGAACATCTAAAATCATTCTTCATCGACTCCCCACGCAACAACCTATGCATGAACCCTGCTTGAATGGTATCATGTTGATCGTACAACCCAAGTCTCCACCCAAACTCAGTAACCGAACACGTCCTTAGCTCACCCCCCAGCCTAAAATAGATCGTGGTACTGCCCACATCGGTCCTTGCCTCAGCCATGTCAAAATGAAAAGTGGCAAAGAATTCACGTACCAATTCCTCATATACCGGCTCCTGAATTCTAAACAGTCTTTCCCACTGAGGGCCGGTAAACCCATCCGTCTGAAAACTTTGGAGAAAGGTTTGCTCAAGACCTTCTCTCCTTAGAAAGCTCCAATCAACCACGGCCCCATTTTCGACCTTGTGTTGTAGCAATTGTGCGTATTTGCTTGTAGCAGCATCGTTGTCAAAGACACCCCAACTGAGGACCGTATCCCCAAAGTTCTCTTGTTGAGATCGGGAAGAACTTCCTCGGCTAGGTCTTTGACGCTTACTCATTATCTGGAACAAAGCTGAGAGGAACAAAAGTGTTAATATGTGAATTAAAGATTTGGTGGCGCATCAGACAGGTCTGACGCCGTCACCCTTTGCTAGGTGACGCCGTCAGATTTGACCAAGTTCAAATCCATAATTACGAGGGAAAAATCAATATTCAAACTTCAGGCTCAATAACCACACACCACTTTTTACAGAAAAATGGGTGATTGGATCATAGGTTATGGTTCAAATTCGTGGCCACCCGATTAGTGAATTGACCCATTTGATTGCTAACAATCACATGCTTTTAATCATTGCTAAAATAACACTAATTAAAGGACATTATGAGTTCTAAGCATGAATCAACCCTAGGGTATCATGAGTAGAGGGCTTTCGAAATTGACAAATCCTATGAGTAATTGAAACGAAAAGAATGAATAAAAATTACTTACCACGTGGAGATTGGTGACGAAAGTCGGTGAATTTGATCCTGGAAATTCGAAGGTGGGGTTGGAGTGGATATGGTTTGTGGGGTTTGTGATGAAAGTGATGGAATTAAAGTTATTATTGCTGTGCAGACGGGGTGACGGCGTCACGTTCAAATCCTGACGCCGTCAGATCAGCGTAATTTACCACTTTGTGCCAGTTTACAAATGAGCCCCTCGTACTTTAAAGGAGCAGCTAGTCAAGGTCAATAATCCTGATAGCTAGTCTCGTTAACAAGTTCCTCCTGGGTCAAATGTTTTGTTACTGTCACGGGATGTGGTAAAATGTTGAAAAGGGCCGGTTGACGTCACATTCAGGTTCCAATTTCCATCACGGCAGGTATTCAGGGAGTGTGAGGAGCTTTTACAGGGGGTTTTCGAAATGAGGGTGTGCTTTAATTGAGTTCTTCTCACACCTGGCTTAAAGCCAAAAGATCGTTTCCTAGCTTCATGAAAGTTAGGGAGCGTGAAAACCATGCTTCCCACGAAAATGCTACGATCTTGAGAATTCTTTTTCTCGCGAGAGGATCCAAATAGATAAGAGGGTTTTAAAAGTGAAGGCTCGGGGAGAGGGGTTTCATCATCCCATTCGTTGTATGGTTCATTAGGGACCGGGAGTTCAAAGATCTTCTCGATCTTTTTGTGTGAGGCTTCTTCCCTAATTTTCTCTTTTATTCTCGAGATGAATTTTTCTGCTAGTTCCATGAACATATCTTGGGTGTTTTTCAAGTGAGTTTCTAATTCCTTGATACGTCTCTCTTGGTTGTTCACGAAAGTTAGCATTATCCCTTCATATTCATCTTGTCGTGAGAATTGATGAAACGTATGTTTACCAATTGTGTTCACGCACTCATCGGGATTTTTATCAGCCGTAGGTGTCTCAGCTTTCATTAAGCTCTCAACCTGCCTTTTTATGTTTTCGAACAGCTGTTCTTGGGTTGCACTCATGCAATTTAAAATCCCTTCTTCCGAGAACGTTGAGTCATTCCATTCTTCTTCTTCGTACTGTGCTAAGTCCTCAATGACTTCCCAGCACTTATCGACACTGAGCCTGCTCAATCTCCCATTGGCGGCGTAATCTATGGCTCTTCTAGTTTGATGATTGACACCATCATAGAAGATTTGGATTTGTAGCCAAGGATCTATGCCATGGTGAGGGACTTTTCGGAGTAAGTCCTTGAATCGAGTCCATGCCTCGTAGAGGGTTTCACCTTGACGTTGTTGGAACATCAAGATATCATTCCTTAGCTTGGTAGTTCTTCCTGGTGGGAAAAACTGAGCAAGGAAACGAGTGGTGAGATCATCCGAAGAGGTGATGGATCCTGCGGGTAGACGTTCTAGCCATTGACTAGCTTGGTCCCGCAGAGAGAATTGAAAGAGACGCAGTCGGGTCGTCTCTCGAGTGGCAACATCAAGGTCTATAGAATCAACGATTTTAAGAAAGTCCTTGAGGTGTTGATTAGGATCTTCAGAACGAAGTCCATGGAATGCGCATCCGCTTTGCACCAACCGGATGGTGTCGGATCGCAAGGGTGTGACATTGGCTCCTTGAGTGAGCTCAATGGTGTTTCGATAGCCTTGGTGGCTAGGACGGGAGTACTCTCCTAAAGTACGGGCTCTAGGAGGTGGTTGTTGTGGTGGGTTGTTGGGATCAAGCATATTACCACCTTCCATGATGTCGGATGGTAATGGTTACGAACAAAGAAACGAAGAAAAAAGATAGACTAAAGAAAACCTAGAAAAATAAAATAAAAATCTCACTAGAAAGGAATCTAGTGAGTAGACCTAATAGAAATAACAATTCAACCTAAACAATAACTATTCCCCGGCAGCGGCGCCAAAAACTTGATGCGTGGTTTTGCAACCTTACAGCAGGTTTTACCTCTCAAGGGATCTCAAGAGGCTTACAACCCCACCAGGCAGTGTACCTGACCGATGTAGTATAGTGTAGTGGTAAGTACGGGGGATTGATCGTTCTCCACAGGGAATAGTGTTCGTTAGGTATGAAAGACTACTCTAATTAGGTCTAAGGGTTGAGGAAGATTCTTTTTGTATTTTTTATGTTTTTATGAAAGCAAGTAAAATCTCGGGTTTGAAAGAGTGGGCGGAATTAGTTGCTAGCCAACTAACCCAAATAACTACAAATGCAAATAAAATAAATAACTGAAAATAAAAAGTGGTGAAAACTTATATGTAGAGAAATGTGTTCACTTAGATTTCCTTACTCCCTAACTATCTTTTACCGGTTGATTAGTGTGTATTAGTTGCGTGGATGACGGGTGTATTCCTTAATACCAATTGTGGGGTGGCGTACGTACTTCCCCAACTCTATGAACTCCTACTTCACTCCTATGTCGAGCCGGCTAGGAAGCTCCTAACATGGGATCACTAGAAATCGCTCATGCATTAAATACAACCATAAAAACCTTTAGTACGCATTTGGTTCATGTTTGTTTAGACGTTCAAGCAAGTTACCGAATAGGAAGTTAGCCAGTTTTCTTAAGCCTAACATAGATAAACAATCATCCAATACAACTAATAACACACTAATAACCAATCATCAATTGCTAGGTTTCATTAGATCTAAGCAAACACAAGATAAATCTAGCCTAACATGTTAAACAAAAGACAAGAATAAGATAGAATCAAACAACACGTAGACATATTGAATGATTAATTGATAACTTATCTTCAATGCAACATGGAAGATCTCAAGGCAAAAAGCCTTGAAAAAGATGCTAAAATCGTCTTAGGGTTTTCTCCCAAAAATTCCACACTAAGTTCCACACTAATGACAAAGAATTGCAAAACTATATATAGATTTTTACATCTGACGGCGTCACGTTATGGAGTGTGACGCCGTCACCTCGCCGCTTTTAGGGTTCCCGGATGGCCTTCTTGACGCCGTCCCTCTTTAGCTCTCCAAAATCCGCTCTGGCTTATCAAGGCTTGACGCCGTCAGACCTTGAACGTGACGCCGTCCCTCTTTAAATTAAGCCGTGACGCCCTTGATCACTCCAAAGGGTGACGCCGTCAGAATTCCATGCAAATTTCTCTGGCTTATCATGAGTAATTTTCACATCCACCTTTTTCTTGCCAAGCCATGACGCCGTCCAGGGTAAATCCTGACGCCGTCAAAGGTAACTTTTAGCCGATTTTTGAGACTTTGTCGTTTTCTTCACTTTTATGCTCCAAAAACGTCCAAAATGCTTCCTTTTCCAGATTTCTTCTCAAAAGTACCTAAAATGACAAAAGGAACGATTTAGGGCAATATTTAATCAAATAAATACGATTTAGGGCTTAAATGACCCCTTAAAAGCGGTACACTTTTCGCTTCATCAATTTAATACATAAAAATGTTTCCTCATAAAAACTCGTGTGGTAAATCTTTATAAAAAGGGTGTCGTTGATTTCTTGATGAGTCAACTTAACTGGACCGAGTCAACTCACTGAGTTGAGTTGACCAATTCCGGTTATGCTTTGCTTGTATATGTCTATGTTTTTGTGGTTGTAGTTAATAACCTAGCCTTTTGGTTCATTATTGTTGTTGTGGATGTGTTGACCCGTATAGGTTACGATAAAACTATGTAATGAAATGCTACTTGTTTCTGTTAAGATAAAACTGCTTGTTTTCATTCATCATCAATGCCAAAATACAACTTGGTACATTGTTACATGTCTAAACTTAACATACTAACCTAACACTTACTTCAAACATAAACAAAAGACCCAACTTCATACATTTCCTACTTGATAGCAAAAAGAACAACAAACAAGATCCAAGACCAAACAAGATACTTCTTCATTTTTGCACTGCCAGTTTGGGCTTCCATTAATGCTCGTTCAAGATTGTTCCTTGATATTAATAAACCCGGTATGATTTGAATAGAACGATTACACATGGGGGGTGAATCCATCTACAGTTTGATCCCTGTTGAACAACATTACACCAACAATTATTTGCTTTACGTTAGTTTGATTCAATTAATTCAATCTTACACAAACTTACTTGAATCGGGCAAGAGTAAAACCGACGGCCTGGGTTGGCATTCGTCCAAGAGGTTTTAACAATGGCAACTCTTCCACAATGGCACCTAACCATATCCATTGTTCTTGTAAGATTTTTTTTTTTTTTTTTTTTTGAATTAGGGTTTAGATGAGAGGATTTAGGTTAAAGAAAATGAGAGGATATAGGTTAAAGAAAGAAATGGAGTAGATGATTTTGTTAGTGGCATTGGGAAAGACAAATAGCAGAGAGGGAGTATTTTGTTAGGATGAAAATACCCTCACCCATTACACACATGTCATAAACTTAACGCCTTGAACAAACGGACGTTTGGTCTAGGGACCATTAGTGTTAAGGGTTTCAGAGTTGGTGGCTGTAAGTGAAAAAAAAAGTCAAGGGACCAAGAGTGTGAGTCAACGCAAACCACGGAGACCATCTTTGTAATTTACTCTAAGCATTATGTAACACATATACAAAGGATAAAATGTTGTATACAAATAAAAAAAATAAGCGTGTTCAATGACGTGTGTAATTTTCTCTTTAAAGTTTAATTAAGGATATTAAAATAAATAAATAAATAAATAATTTAAGGGTCATTGCGTGCTATTAAACATTCATAATGTCTAAAACATGATATCAATATTTTAAATTTAACACCATCAACTGCAACTCCATGCCAATTAAACTAAGTCAAATTATTCATCTTACTATACAAAATATTAATCGATATTAATAAATAATAAAAAAAAATTATGTAAAAATTGCGGTGCACGTCTATTATAAATATATAAGTACAAAAGATTTTACATAATGTAATAGATAAATCTTATTAACAAAACCTTTGAATTGCCGTTAAAAAAAAAAAAACAAAAAAAAAAAAAAAAAAAAAAAAAAAAAAACTTCGAATTAAGCATGTTCAAGATAGATATTTACATTCTTAATGAATTGTATTATTAAAATTAGACAATATACACTTTTTATGCACAAATAATTAAAATTTAGATATATTGTGGCATGTAAAAACACATTTTGTAAGATTTATGCCATAGCCCCGTGTGAGCACGTTAATTATCTATAGGAAAAATAACCTATAATTTATTTATTATTATGAAAAGTCCGGGTCAACAATAACAAGAGCTAACATCCGTCGTTGTTATGCAAAGATTAATACTAAATGGTAGACTAACATTAAGTATATTTTACTTAAGGTGTCAATATCTTTAGCAAACGATATATGGTTGTAATATGCATATATGGTCCTTTGAGTTAATGATGTGTAGGGTCGTATGTGCTAATGGCCACAACTTGAACGTGTGAATGAGGGAAGTGGGAAAAGAGCAAAATTTGTGAATAGACAATTTTTTTTTTTTTTTTTTTTTTTTTAATTATTTTTTTTAAGTCAAGGATATGTTAAAGGAATGTTATGAATATAAATATTCGATCATATGAAGACTCGGTCACCCCGAGTATCTATTTAGCATTTATATAGCTCGTAGGATTATTAGTATTATTATTATTAGATTAGTTATATTAGTATTTGTAGAGTTGGGTCGGGTCTTTACCCTCTGTCAGCTCGCTCTACAGCCCACTAGGGGCACCTTAGCTAGTAAGTATATATGCCCCTTCCCACACATGGGAAGGGTTGGAACTTCACACACTTAATCTAATACATTTCCAGTTTTTCTCTCAAGTTCCCTTTCTACTCTCTCTCTAACTCTACCAAGTTTTTCTCTCAAGTTCCCTTTCTACTCTCTCTCTCTCTCTAACTCTAACATGGATTTGTTCTTCCATAATCCAAGACCTCCTGAATCCACACAATCAACACATGTATCGATCCTACAATTGGTACCAGAGCAAAGGTTGAATTACTTGTTGATTTGTGTGGTTCGAATCTGTCATTTTTAAGTCCAATATGTCCAAACTGCTCATGTTATTTTTCTGTCATAATATGTACGAATCTGGTCTTTTTTTTGGGTATAAAATCTGTGGTTGAATCCGTGTTCTATCTGTGGTTAATGTTTATTGTGTTTAATAACAAAACTGCTACAAAAATCCGACAAGGTCTTTCGTTGTGCCGAGTTTGTGGTTCGAATATGTTTTTCATGTTGTTTTTACATATAAACAGTTTCTTATCCTTCGAATCTACATTTGGTGATGCTATTGAAAGATTGATGCCTTATTGGTTGCGGTTTGAAAAGTTGCAGCTTGATATCAAGAACACGTGTTTCTTGGCAGCGGTTTGATGAATGTCAAATGCAAGATCCGGTTTTTATGGGAAAAGTACGAAAGTGACAGTCAACAGCGGTTTGACTGGTCAACAGCGGTTTGATGTTGCTTTGTGACACGGCGGTTTGCCTATTAAAGACCTTTTATTAGCAAATCTAAACGAAATGCTGCCAAAAATTTCAAGAGTGTAGCGGTTTGCCTAAGATGAACTTGACCACGACCAAAAAATAACCAACTACCACAGACTCAGTTATTACGTCATCAGTTCACAAGACTCAAATTGATCCATAATCAAGAAATGCAAAAGAAAGTATATTGACAGAAGTCCAAATCCAGTCTTCAAACCAAATCTAAACCTAAACCTCATATCCTCATATTCACACATCAATCACAAACAATGACTCGGATTGTAAAATAACACAATTAAATGATCTCAGCTTCAATTTCTTTTTCGTGTAATAAAACTGAAACAACAAGACTTTTGGGAAGTCTGACACACGAAACAAACATCATCGATCATTATTTGAAGCCTAGCTTCATTTTTAACTATCCGAAACTGAATGAAAAAGAAAAATAACAATTATGTCATTTTTTTTTCTTGGTTCGTTCACATGAAACACAAAACAAGGTTGTTATAAAAATTTTCTTGTCTCATTCAAAGACACTCAAGACTAATAGCAAATGTAACCGCAACAAGCACCTACCCAAGACCCGAGAGAGGATCGTGAAGCTAAAACGTCTTTTGTTCTTCGTGGGTTCTTGATCCATGTGTTTCTATGTTTTTATTCGTGTGTTTTGATGGTGCCAAGATCATTATCGACTGAGTTTATTAGTTGCTTTTGAAAGATGAATCTGAGATGAGATAATTGATTGATAAGTTGAGATTGGAAGCAAGGTTTTAAAAATCGCGCCTAAGGCGCGCCTAGGCGCTAAGGCGCACGAGGCTCTAGCCTCGGGGCTTTTTTTTTATCGAGGCTCACGACATGCATGAATCCCGGAAAAAGCTCGCGCCTTGGGGCTTTTGCGCCTTGGTGCGCCTCGGAGATGTAACAGGTTTTTGGGCTTTTTTTCTAAATATTAAGATAAGATACATGGGCCTTATAAGTTATATACATGGGCCTTTTAAGTCATAGGGTGAGTATTTGTATGATTTGTAAATTTGAACTGATTTTATGTTTATTTTATTGATTGAAATTTTCTTTAAGAAATTACTTTGTTTCATTAAGTATTTTTCTTTATTACATATTATCATGAAAATGTGGCATTATGACTTGAGTATAAATACGTTGCTTGCTTGATATTTTGGGTTAAATTGTGAGCTTTGTTAAATATAAGTCTGCAAGTGTAGGAAACAAGCATATTTAGTCAAAGAGTTGATCCATTTGAGAGGTGACAACTGGTCCATTTTAATCTTTATAACGACAATATGTGTCATGTATTAAGTATTTTAATGTTATTTTGTATTATTTAAGCTACATAAATGGTCATATATGTTATAAAAAACTTAATTTATTTAGTGCGCCTCGTATTCATGAATCCCGCGCCTTGGAGTGCGCCTCGCCTCGAGGCTCTTTGACCCCCTTTGCGCCTTAGTGCGCCTCGAGCCTTTCAAAACACTAATTGGAAGCAGTTAGGTGAGAGGATATTGAGATGGGGGGCGGAGTTAAATGAAAATTGTGATTAGGGTTTGCTAAGTATGAGAAGTATTAGGTTGAATAGGTTATAAGTGTTTTAATGTTGGATCGGATTGTTATTAGGTTTGGACCCGTGTGATATAAATCGAGTGGATTGGATTGGATAATGGGCTCAATGCATATCAAAAGAATGAATCGGACTGGGCTGAAATTATAACAAAGTGCACTGAATCATTTTTTTGATGCGTGTTAGATACAAAATAAATTAACACATATGCTAAAAGGTTAATTTTAATGCATTGTGTTAAATTCTTGGTATAGTTATTTCGCGATAAAAAGTGGTATTTTGGTGTTACAAATTTTTCGCGGGGATACGTTTTTGACAAGATCAGAAAAACCATTGTCAAAGATTTGCTTAAACCATCAAAAGGCTAATGTTTGGGTATTTAACCGCACGAGATGATCACGGAGTTTATCTGCTATCACTTATTTGAGATTGAAGTTGAATTTCACGAAGGCTTCTACTTATTTTATCTTGAAATCGGGGATGGTTGGATGCAAGATTTCAATGATAACTTGCTTGGACGTATACAACTTATGATTGGGACTTGGACTATCTAGTTATACCCGATGTAAGGAGTTACATTGTAGTACTCACGGGTTATAGCTATCACTTCAAGGAGTCACATTGTAGTGCTCAGTGTCACAGGCAGATGCAAATGTGGATAGTCTTAAGAGGTGTTGTACTAGCTTTGACTCTTAGTTGAGTGTATAAGGGTACTTAGGGGTTTTCTTCTGCATCGTTCTTCAGTCAACAACAGTGAAAGCTTAAGTAACAAATTTGGGGAATTCTACTTCATTTTCAAGTTTGGTATATCGGGTTTACTTCACCAAGTGGTCAGAGCAATAGCCGATAGAATACGAGGTTGGTTAGTTGGCCAAAGTGTTTAAAGGTTGAGATGTGATCAGCAATTCTCATGGGATATTCGACGCTACAGCACGTCAAAGATGCTTCACAGTCTAAGAAAAATCGTTCAAGCTCCTTGAATGTCCTTCATGATTTTTCAAGATGTTTGCTTAAGACAAGAACTTCTCGGGTTTATGGTCGTACACGTCAATGATGCTTCCGAAAGTTCAAAATCATCATGGGGGAGAAACGTGTACTTTGATGATATAAGGTCAACCTCCAGGGGGAAGTAGTTCATACTACTTTACTTAGCATGGTTTGTGAATTATTCTACATATGTGAGAAGAATTGTGGCTGATCTCTTGCATGTTACCCCAAGCTGATATTCACCAAAACCAAATTTTTTGTAACACATTCAATTTGTTACTGTCTCACGGTTTCTTCTTGGTTTTGTAAAATCCGGCGAAAGAACTTATTTCTCGGTTTAAATCATAGATTTGTAAAATCCCGTGATGATGGGTTATGCGCTTTTGACTATGATCGGGATAAAACCATTATCAAAGTTCATTTAAAACATCATAATGGGCTAGATCTGGGCATTTAAACCACAAGATGTGACTACGGCGTTAATTCACTATTTTTTATTTGAGGTTGAAGTGAAATTTCACGGGTGCGTGTACTTAGTATCTGAAGATATCGGGGTGGTTGGATGAAGATTCTTCGAGATCCTTGTTCGAGCGTTTAACCTTTACAATGATGAAGACTTGGATATCTAGTTATTTTTGTGATTCTTCCTCTCTATTACCACAAAATAACTATCACTTTAAGGAGTTACGCTGTAGTGCTCAGTGTCACACGAAGATGTGGATATCCAAGAGGTGATGTACGTCTTATACTTGATGGTTGGTTGGTTGGTTGAAGAGTATAGAGTACTTAGGGATTCGAAGTTGCACGAACTCTCTACACCGCTCTTTGTCACTCATTAGTGCAAGTTTAAGTCACAAGTTCGGGTTATTTTACCTCAGTCTCAAGTTCATCATATTGGGTTTTCTCCATCAGTAGTCACGACAAAGAGCCGACAGAATGATAATGGGGTTGGTAATGAGTTAGCTGAGAGAAGTAGAAAAGAGAGAAATGACGTATGTTCACATCAGTTCAAGCCTCGCTCTTCAACGACAATGGCGTCTGCTGACATCTCTTCAGGCCCGTTCCTCAAAGAAAAGAAAGGTGTACGCTTAAGTGCGCTTTATCTTCGGAAGAAGAGAAATCTTCTTGTTTATGACCATTCTCATCAACAAGTTTCATGCTCTTCCCATGCTCACTCAGTCATCAAGTGGATCAACGTACACTGGAGTATATTCTTATTCACTCGTTCAATCAAAAATTGCAGTTGGCAGTCATATGCAATTTTTGAGGGGGGGGGGGGAAGGGTGAATAAACTACATGTTGATTGATGTTTGAGAAATGGTCATACGACTCCTGAATACATCAGTTCAGGAGTCGTGCAAACCAAGGTTCTTCAACACTATATGTTTCACCGTCCATGAAGAAAGAAGATATGCTGGTTCAACCATTGGTTTGAAGAATACCATCTGGTAGTACTTCTCCAACAACTCATGAAAGCATATCTCTAGTCATTCATCAAGGTGTTGAAGAACAAGGTCATGGAATGCTAATCGACATCTTCTCACGGGCTGATATAATCAGTGATAAAGGGCTTCTAGTCAATTCTTCATGTACACGTCATTATGCTTCATGTACACATCAGTATGATGATTCTGATTAATCGTAACCATCAGGGGAGAGAAATGTGTACACCAAGGATGCACAACAAGTTCACGTGATCGGGCTTAATATCTCACGATACAAATTATAGATGATCAGTGTTTCAACTTGTTACCTTGGTATTATCATTTCATGTGTACGTCACAAGCTGATTAATCGTAACCATCAGGGGAGAGAAATGTGTACATCAAGGATGCACAACAGGTTCACGTGATCGGGCTTAATATCTCATGATACAAATTATAGATGATCAGTGTTTCAACTTGTTACTTTGGTGTTATCATCTCATGTGTACGTTACAGGCTGATGGGTTATATGTAAGATTACTGGAATGCATTTGGTGAGATGAAGATGATTGGTATTCTGTTCCCCCAAATGGACAATCTTGAAGAAGGTCGAGTCTACAGTCTATTCTACATTCTCCGCTGTGTGTTAGAAGACTAAAGACGGCATGCATTTGGTTATCAAAAGACTTCTTCATATTATGGGCATTCATCAGAAAGGTGGTCAGTTTAGGGGAGAGCACTAATTAGGGGAGAGTGAAAAGCCAGAATTAATCCCTAATTAAATGTGCTCACATTACTCCTCAGCAAGTAAAGTAACGGCAGCCGAGAAGATTCAGGAAGCTGAGGAGTAATGGATTTGCTTCATATATCCTTGTATATATTTGCTTCATACATACTTGTATATATCTTAAAATAAAAAGATAATTGAAAAATATAAAACCTATAAAAACCATAAAAATCATAAAAACACAGAAACTACCAAAAATAATTCCTCTTGGCATGTCTTCTGTTTATCGATAACATTTACGGACCTAGAAATGTCATTCAATAATGACACGGGTCTTTAAATGAAGCTCAAGCAGAAGTTATACTAACTGGTTAAAACATGTCTAAATGGCTTGCTATTACTTTAGATAGCAACCCGCGTTTCAAAATGGGGAAATCATGTCGCCAAAAAGACAACTGTTCCTCCAACTAGGTGATGTTCACCTGGGCATGGATTACTTTATATCCATGTTTCTTCGATCTGATGTACGTTTCAGTGCATCATTTCTTGTATAAGATGAGAAGTCTTCTTTACACCAAAATCTTTCCCATCTATGATTCTTCAAGAGGGTTTTGGTGTTACACAAGGTGGTAACTGGACTTAAATTTTCACAAAATGCTTGTCCCTTAATTGAATGACTACAGCTCTTTAAATAGAAAACGGGTCATTAATTGAGGGGGAGAGTATTTGTTCAAATTTATGACACCTTTTTAAACATTGTGCAACATCAGTAGTGACGCTCTCTCTTGGCTTGAGGGGGAGCATAGTATGCTTCGTAATCAGAATATATTAAACCTGACCACATTTTCTCCCATAATTACTAACTTATTTAAATCAATTGGGATCACAAATCTCAAGTGGTTTGAAATTTTTGATCGGGGGAGAGAAAGTGATTTAAATATGAAATTCTGATAAAAATGTGATCTTTTGGAACTCAAGTGTAGGCTCTCCCATATGTGCTAAACCTTTTCGTATATCGATGCACATATTGAGGGGGAGCAGATGATTTATGATGGCAATTGTGGAAGAACACCAAAGACCGACCATTTTATTTAACATACTGGAGTTATAAGGATGGTAAGGTTAGGTATATGTTCCCACGATCCCGTCAGAACTGGAGGGATCTACCCAAGGACAGTCCACTAGTTAGTGTAGAAGTCCTTAGGTATGATTAAAAAGGAGAAAAGTGAATAAGGGAAGAGTGCCGACTGAGATAGAGCTAGTATTGGAACAAACACAACAAGGTACTAGTAATGAAGTCTCGGTAAGTGCTGAAGGGGTTGAAGAATGAAAAAGAAATGTAAAGATAAAGGGTGAAAAGAAAGAAGCCCTCCTTACACTTTAGGCAGAAACCGGGTCAATACATATGCTGTCAGAATCACTAAGTTGATTGCTGACATTGAAGACAAAGTATCATGGACCCAGTGATACGCTGCAAAACCCTTCCTAGCCACTCAAGGTCCCTCAAAGGACTCTTGTTTCATTTGTCACAGAGATCAATACATGTCTATCGTCTCACTCACTCCGAGTTAGATGATATTGAAAAGGTGGCAGTCCTCTCCAGCCTCCGATCACTACATCAAAATGCACAATTGAGTCTAGAGCCAAGAGATCATCAATAAATCTCATTAGGACACACTTCCAATATGCTTGCTGCTTCATAAACTGTGAAAAGCAAGGAAATATATGTTAAGAGTCCTACGCATTATCCTTGTGGTATTGCCAGAACATCCGAGTGATACGTAAAGTATTCACAGTGAAGATGGAAATCCTTCTAGAACCAACATCAAACAAGCTCTTGGTGGGTGACATGTGAGATCCTTCATGGATCAAACTTGTGACAAATGGAAAGAAACAATGGGGCGATTAAATTTTGAATCAATCCGGTTCCAGGATTCGAATTGACGGTCTCATTAATCAGTAAATTTTAAATTCACTGATTCACTCTACCGTGTTGTCTGCTTTGAGACGTTCCGGTATGAGAACATGTTTGGTACGTCGATTCCAATGTTAATCCGTTGGATGAGAGTTTACAACAAGCTGGAAATTCCTGTCAAGGAGAATTCTCTTTAAAGGGAATTCTACCTGATCACAGGTCGGTCCTCGCGGAACCGAAGGTTAATCCAACCACACCAAACGAATGACAAAGCCATATTCGTTCCCCAACTTTATTGCTAACTGTTTTATTTCAGATATATACGAAGATGGTGATGGTGGTTCCTGATTCCAGCAGAGACGTGTCAATTCACACTCCATGCTCACACTTCTAACTCATTATCAAAGACATCATGATAGTTGAAAGACCTACAACATAGCTTCCGCAACTCTGATGAAATCTATCATGATCCAGAAAAGTGTGAGCATGCAGTCCAAAAGTCACAACAAATCACATGGAGGCAATATCACTGCAGTGGATAAGCTCAAAGATTTACGGTGACTGATGATCTCAATGAAAGCTCAAAGATCACAACTTCTCATGAAGATGAAGCCGCAAGATGACTTGAAGACATATGTTGGATGATAACTTCAAAGAATACTCAAAGATCATCCAAGACAAAAGATCAGTCATCAAAGGTTCACTGCTGAAGACACAAAGTACAATGACGTTGAAGAATCAATGACTACGAGCTATGAAGTCAAGATCATAGAATAGAATGCTAGAATTCAAAATATTATTTCCGGGGTGACCTCCCTTAGGGGGAGATTGTTAGGAATATAAATATTCATATGAAGACTCGGTCACCCGAGTATCTATTTAGCATTTATATAGCTCGTAGGATTATTAGTATTTTTATTATTAGATTAGTTATATTAGTATTTGTAGAGTTGGGTCGGGTCTTTACCCTCTGTCAGCTCGCTCTACAGCCCACTAGGGGCACCTTAGCTAGTAAGTATATAAGCCCCTTCCCACACATGGGAAGGGTTGGAACTTCACACACTCAATCTAATACATTTCTAGTTTTTCTCTCAAGTTCCCTTTCTACTCTCTCTCTCTAACTCTACCATGGATGTGTTCTTCCATAATCCAAGACTACCCGAATCCACATAATCAACACATGTATCGATCCTACAAGGAAAGAACACGAAATGCTTCTAAGATAGAAGCTAAAAAAAAAAAAAAAAAGATACAAATAAAGATGTCACTAAACTTTTCAAAAATTGCGTACCGAAGTTTCATTTTATTCACTTGGGTTACTAAAGTTATGAAACATGACATTTGAGTCACTAAACTTACAAAAATATACATACACATCACCGAACTTGAAAAACGCAACATTTATGTTACTTAACATATCAAAAAATATGCGTTCAAGTCACTCCGATTAACATTAAAATTATAGAACAATATTCTTGCTTAATAGCTCAGTAAACTAGTGAACAAAATGAAAGTTCATTAACTTAAGCGCATTTTTTTGAAAAGTTTAGTTGCGATATAGCAGCACATAATTGTATAGTGACGGAATTTTTAGTCTACCACTCTAACCACTTTGTAAATCTTGATTTACCTTCGCTAATCTCAAACGTTATAGTCTACCACTCTAATCTAGCTAGGCTAATTGTAATAACTTCTAGCCACAAATGGATGTGATCACTTATCACTTTCTAGATGTTCTCAATTACAAACACAATTCACTCACCTATTGATCGTTGGCGTAATATACAAAGTTGGTTAGAAACTTTGTACAAAAACTTGCGATTGTGTTTAAACATACAATATTCTTTCATTAAAAGCTAGTTTGAGAAGTACCTACTATATTCTTGCATTTTTATGTGTATCAAGATATACCATTGTTTGCATATTCAACTTGTAACCATTTGAATCCTTTCATTTCAAATGCAATTGTCTAGTTAGCAATAAAATACAGCTCGAATCAAACATACTCACACATAAAGTCAATAAATATAAGAAATAAGTTGAAACTTGCCCCTCTAAGAACAGCATTACCTGTAAATCTTATATCACTATAAAATGGAGGGGTGGAAAAAAGGAACACTTGTAGGTATACATATCACCATTAGTCTTTAATAACAATTACCATGAACCAGGCCAAATGATGTTTCTTTTATCAGTTTATGCTAAAGCTTTCACAAATAACACTAACAAAACTTTACTCGAGTTTTCACCACGAATAGGTGAAACCAATGATGGCTATCCCCAATTTTTTTTTGCTAAGATTCAAGCTTGGCTTCTTTAGGCTCGAACCCAACTGTCTCTCCATGTAAATTCTAACCACAAACCCATAAACATAACTGAAGTAGTGTTTGTTAAACAACATCAACCCATTTTGTTTTGAATTTGTCTATGGACATGTACTAACAACTCAACGTATGAAGGACTATTTGGAGACTTGTGTTCCACCATATACGAGAAGAATGTCATTCCTGGAATTGAAACTAATATCAGAAACTATATAAAAAAAAAAAAAAAAAAAAAAAAAAAAAAAAAAAAAACTGCAAGTTAGATTGACAAATGTGTCCGCACTGTACTATATTTTCTATATCTTGTCTTTATAATGGTACTTTTAGATACTTTACAAATACTCGGAAAAGACGCAATTTTCATACGAAGACAGAACTACGAGATGTATATTATAAAACTCACCTGATGGTTCGTCCTATGAGATTTAAAAAAGGGATTACTTGTCAACACAAACATGCTCATATGCAGATAAACTAAACCGACTGGTAAGAGTATATACCACAGACATTACATACCGTAGATAGTTACATCTTTGGCTTCGTATCTCATTTACAACCTCATTTAGTTTCTTTGACAAGGGGTTTTCATATTGCTCCAGTACCAACTGTATCGAAAAGTTTGAGTTAAACAGACGATTGATGAATCAATAGACCTTCTGAAAGTGTTACTCTAGCAAACATCGGACTTATAAGCCACAAGATCTATGCAATGAGACAATGAGCACATACAGATGTCAACTAAAACCCATTTACATTTACAAGGAATTTCGATAGTGTTAATCACAAATGAGTCAACTTTGCTAAGTTTTAAAAGCAGCCAAGATTGAAACGGGTCGAAAGTTGCCGACAGGTGTATAATGCATATAACCTCCTGAACTGTGTCATAATAAAGTTTTCCTAATCAGATTTACCACGTCGGTTATTGCTTAGAATAAAAATAATGTTTCAGGTCAATCCAAGCCACCAAAGCCCGTTTATACCCATTTAGACCCGCCATTTTGCCACTCTATGATACAAGTAAAGATATACAAATATCAATGTACCTGACTGGGAAATTCACTAAAAGAAGAAACGCCAAATAGTTTTTGTGTAATATCAAGATCTACAGAGCCTCCAACATAAATTAAGCAGTCCTCTCCGTTTTCAAGAAGATAGATCCCGTCATCGCTCACATGTTCACTAGAGAGTGGTATAGGAGGGGGAATAACGGATCCATCGGTATCCTGCAGCCACAGACGAAACATGCCAAAAAAAATGTTTAAGACGTAGAAATAGAATATTAACATTTTGTGAAGTCAGATTATTCTATACCTTTGAGTCAATATCATGAATACTTATCATTCTGGGATACACAAGCGGGATTGCTAATTGAACGGAAAGTGAGGTGACATAGTTGATCCAAAATGACCGGTCATCTATACGCCCATCACTTCGTAGTCCAATGCTTTTAATCAAAGCTGCAATCAAGAAATAAAGGAGGTAAATTACGTGTTCGTATCTTAAGAAATATTTATTAAAAAAAAAAAAGAAAAAAAAAACATTTAAGTGACATCTACGGGGTGGGCAAATCGAAAGAATCTTTGGATTCGTTATATTTTCACTAGAGGTGAAAAAAGAACAAGCCAAAACAGGTCATCTTTAGCATGAGCCGCGTCGAGATGACCCACAAACACTTTTTGCCCATCTTTATTAAACTTACAGAGATTGTTGAAGAGTTGATTATGATTACAAAAACAAGATTACCAGGATTATTATCTTAATCTTTTATAGAAGGCAATTTATGAGGTTGTATACATTATAAAAAACCTTAAGGGGACTTTCAACACATATGATACATTCCCATTCGATCAAATTTGAGGTAATAAATGAAAGTGGCTCTCGTTTTCAAAGTACGGTTTGCAACCGAACTGATTTAGATATGTTTGGATTATTGGTTTTGGCCAGTATCCGATGCCACCACTACTGATAACCCACTACTTAGAATGCCTTTAATAAAGAAGAAAACAGACCGAGAGTGTATAGAGGCAACAACTTGAGTGCCTCAGGAAGAATTAGCTGTCCAGATGATGACACAGTTGCACAAAACTTCCGATAAGAATGTAGAATACTAATGCAAAGATCTGTCACCCGATCCCTCACTTGAGGTAATGGAGTAACAGGGATTTCATTAGCCGCTGCAAAGTACAAAAAAAGAATAAATCTTTGAAGTATTCATAAAGAAAAATTGACATCCAAAATTAAACAAATTTAAATACCTTGCTTAAGAAATCAAGAAAACTGGGTGTCTAAATCAGCTGAGCGAAAAAGATTGCTCAGCATGCTTGTGCAAGGCAACGATAAAGTGGAGACACGTATTCTTCTTTGCCCATATACAGTAGTATAAAGAAGGGCACACTGGAAAGAACAATCTGTGCCATCTGTTAATTTATCATCATGTTTCAAAGTCACCATTATAGATTTGTCACAATCAACCTGCAAAATATCAGTTTCAATAAAAGTGATCTTATAAGCTAGGAACTCAAAGCTTATAAAAATTTAAAGTTCAATATATACCGCAGGTAGGTCAACATATGTGGGAATGCGTCTACAGAAGTTTCCAGAGTAGTCTTGTACTTGAAGACCCTAAAGAATCGTGGAAAATATAATTAGAGGTGACCATTTTGACCCATTTAGTAATAAATGGGTCGATCGGGGTTACACTTGATTTTTTAAGGACAACATAAAAATAAGTGTTAGAAGGAAACGGGGCAAATTGGTCTAAAACATTTTATTTGAATCATTGTCGAAATAAGATTACATTCTGTAACCATATTCAACACATCAACTATATATCAAAAACTCGAAAATTAATGATAAGAAGTGTTTCGGGTTAAGCAGATCCAACCAATACTGAAACTTACCCTGATTAATTTGACCTGATGCCCAACCCGACCGACCCACCCAATTTGCCACATCTATGAATATAGTATGAAAGTGAAACTGAAGCAGAGACATCTTTTTAAGGTTCACTTGGCTACATCTAACACGCATTACTGCTTCAAAACCTTGTGGTCTTGTCACATTCCATCGCAGATCATTGTAACATTTTGCGGGATCATTGTAAACCAGTCAACCTCCACATTTCAGTCTAACAAACCCGTCAACCTACCACTAAAACTTAACCCATCACCACCATTGGTCACACCACACTTTTACCACCACTAAACACACATTGCAGCCACCCCGTTTTTTTTAAACATCCCAAAACAAAAAATCTAGAAAACAAAATAAATTGCGACCCTTAAGCAACCATATCAAAACAACTAAAAGCCATACAAAATAAATTGCGACCCTTAAGCCATATAAAAAAAATATATAAAATAAAAAAATAAAAAATAATAAAAATTTACTGACCTGATGGTTCTCCTTTCTTGCATAACTTTAGCTGCCATAAGTACAATGAGATTAAAAAAGGGATTACTTGTCAACACAAACATTGTCATATACAGATAAACTAATCCGACTGATATGTTTATATACCACAGACATTACATACCGTAGGTAGTTACATCTTTGGCTTCGTATCTCATTTACAACCTCATTTAGCTTCTTTGACAAGGGGTTTTCATATTGCTTCAATACCAACTGTATCTAAAAGTTTGAGTTAAACAGATGATTGATGAATCAATAGACCTTCTGAAAGTGTTACTCTAGCAAACATCAGACTTATAAGCCACAACAAATCTATGCAAAGAGCGAGCATATACAGATGCCAACTTCGACCCATTTGCATATATATATGGGTCAATTTCTGTAGTATTTAATCACAAAGGAGGCAGTTTTGCTAACTTTTAAAAGCAGGCAAAATTGGAACGGGTCAAATGGCTCGAACAGGTTGAAAGCTGCCGAGAGTGTATTAAAAAATGTAAATGAAAAAAAAAAATATTTCAAGTAAATTCAAGCCAACCAAAGCCCGTTTAGACCCGCCATTTTCCACAAATATCAAGTGTACCTGACCGGGGATTTCACTAAAACTAGAAACGCCAAACAGTTTTTGTGTTATATCAGGATCTACATAGCCTCCAACATAAATTAAGCAGTCCTCTCCGTTTTCAAGAAGATAGATCCCGTCATCACTCACATGTTCACTAGATAGACCTTTGTGATCACTAAATCCATTGTTGACCTTCCATTCTAACATAGTTCCAATGGGGTTGGAGTTATATCCCAAAAGAATCTTCATGGAATCGCCGTAGAGGCCATAAAGTGATAAAACAATCTGCCTACAAGGCCACTAACCAACCGAACGCTTTGTCTGAGACTAAAAATATGCCACATTGAGAAACTGACACACATTATAACTAGTGAACACCATTTCTAATAGCAACAACCCAAAACAATCTGCAACTTATTCTAAACACAAGTAAAACTGACCCACTGTTACTGTCAACAACTAAACTTTTGTGGTTAATTTTACCAAAAAAAAAAAAAAAAAAAAAAAAACATAAGTTATTTAGATTGGTTCTCAAAACACTCTATACAATTTTCCATCTACTACCAAAACTAATCACAAGCTTTAGCCAACTATAAACAGAACTTTAAAAAAGGTTGGTTATACGACCTATATTTATGCTTAGATACCATTGTAGAAGTCGGAGTATAACTATCATTTGGGTTGATTGTACCTCAAGTTCAACAACTCCAAACTTGCTAATCAAATTTCTTAATGTTCTGTATCTAACTTTATCACAATCTAAGACGAAAAGTTTTCAGAGGCATAACATCAAACACCTTTACGGCAATTCAAAACTAACCTTTTACATGTAGGATTAGCGATAGATAATTTTCTCATCCGCTTTTTATTTTTTATTTTAATTAACGATTATACCCATAGACTATGTGAAAATAGCTAAGAAGTACATACACTATTTTGGTTTTTTTCTGCATTCAATTGTACAAACGAATTTTTTAAATTTTTAGTCAAATAAAGGAAATAGGGGCAATTCTATATATCCCTGTGGTTTAGGCCAAATCCCACCGTTCGTCCCTGATCTTTTTTTTTTTGCACCGTTCGTCCCTGTGGTTTATATATGTAGCACCGTTCATCCTTATCTCTAGAGATAGGACGAACGGTGTTACATAGTTTCAGGCCAAATCTTTGAGATAGGGACGAATGGTGCTACATATATAAACCACAGGGATGAACGGTGCAAAAAAAAAGATCAAGGACGAACGGTGTGATTTGGCTTAAATCACAGGGGCGAATGGTGCAATTTACTCTAAACATTATAATTCCCATTTCTCCAACACATGCTTTAAAAGCATTGTACTTATGTATTGAAAACTTGTCATTTGCGCAAGTATGGAATTATGAACATTCTTTTGCGTACATATGGAATTTTCCCAATGAAATATTTATCCTTTTTACAAATTAAAAATCTCAAAAAATAAAAATAAAAATAAAATAATATAATTATTGTTTAATAAAGAAATATTCTTTTTTCCGAAATACAAAATCCCTACTTAAGATTTTCCTTTATTATATAAAAAGATTCAGATCTGGGTCTGTGTGTGCGCGTTTGTTGTGGTGAGGGCGAGGGTGAGGGTGAAAGTGGTAACAGAAGATGGGTGAACATTGATTGAAGATTCGAAGATAAAAATGTAAATTGGTTAAATTTGGTGGGGTTTGTAATAATTCCTTGGATCAAGTTGTGAATGACACAAACATGCTTGTGTCGAGTCTTTACTTAGAAGAAGAAGCTAAGAAAACATAATAACAAAGAAAAGTGGATGAACTGACGACTACGATCAAGAAAAGAACGCATGTGGGGTAGGTGGCTACTTCTTATTTTTATTTTCTTATTAATTTAAGGAGTTTTTGGCATATACATCCTTCCGAAAATGCATAATTGCATATATATCCAAAGCATGCATAAAAACCATTGTACTATGTGCATCAAAAACTTGTACAAAGGATATATATGCAATTATTCACTTTGGGAGGGATATATATGCAATTCTGCCTTAATTTAACGTGTCCTTAAGTCTTGATTTATATTGTAAAACCCTAAAATTTACGTAATCCGAAATGACCAAAATACCCCTCTAATTTTTTTTATATTTTAAAAACATATAAATTATATAAAAGACATATTATTCATACCTAATCTAAAATAATTAAATCCTAGGCTACCAAATAACATTTAGCTAATAAAACTTTACATTATAATTTAATATCACAAAATAAATAATTATATAAATATTACAAAAAATTCGGCTAGTAGAAAAAAAAATAAAAAATGGAAAAGATATGCATTGAAATTAAATGGAATCATAATCCCACTAAAATAGGTTATCCCTTAATTATCTATAACAAAAATTCGGTTCCCCTAAAACTAATGAATACCGAACATTTTTTTTATTGAAAACCCTAACTCTCCATCACAAAAGATCGATCTGCTCTTTTCTCTTCTCTCTTCTGTTCGATCCTCACAGCAGAAAAAAAAAGGATTCTTTGGTGCTTCTTTGGTGTTCGATCGTGGTGTTCTTCCTCTTTTGGATTTTGCTACAAAGGGTAATTGTATCCTCCTTGTTCAATTCAATCTTATTTAATTGAATCTTGTTTCGTTTCCTTGATGTTCTTGTTATTTTTCATACACATAAGATAATAGAACCACGCTACATAAAATCATAAACAACTCACATAAAATAACGATTATGAAAAACCCTATGTAATTGGCTTAATGTTATGGCCTTAATTCGAATTGTTGTGTACATGATTTAACCATATATGAGTCGACCTATGTTTGTTTTAAGTCATCCATAATCGTTTTGTATCAAGAGATAAGTCATTAGAATGGAAAACCTAAGTAGATTACATGAAATCATGAACTCAGTTTGCTGTCAGAATTTTAGGTCAAATTGATTGGGTCGGATTTTGATGATAGTGACGTATTTTTGAGTAATTCTTGGGTCTAAAATTAATTTTAGGAAAAGAGCTTTCTGAATAATAAGCCTTGTAATTTTTAGAGGTCGGGAGAAGGTACTTTTTGATTTTACGAGTTCGAAGGTGAAAACTGTTTTTGGGGAGTCTGGAAATCAGTCCGTTTTGACGATTTTTCATTTTCAAACCATGAGGAGTTAAGTCATGAAATTCTCCAGTATGTGACTTCAATATGTTTAGTAGTGTCATGAATTTTTGTAGATTTTTCCTGGAGGTATTGGTGGGTAAATGAAGTGGTTACTTTCTGAGTGTTACAGCAGACATGTTTTCTGAGTAGTCCGAGTTGTGGTATTTTTCATGTGGGGTTAAACTAATTAATAAATTCTGGGAAAATTAGTGTGGGTTGTCAAGACATTGAGGTAGCTCTGGGAATTTTTGTGGATTTTATCTCTGAGTTCTAATATGGTTCATAAATTCGATCAAGTGTGGTCTGTTTAGGGTTAAAAGCTGATAAGAAGTTAATTAGGGCTAAATAAGGATTAATTGTGTAACTTAAGGGTGGAACTTATCATTATTCAAACTAAAAGGGTTTAACTTGTTAAAACATGTAACTTTATGATATTTATGTTTCATACCCTAATCTTACGATAATTGCACTATAATCCCTAAACTATTTATAATTACTTAATAAACCCTAACTATAAGAATGTGATTAGTAACAAGTATTTAAAATCCGTTATGAAATTAAATGAGCTAATAAGTATATTATGAATCCTAATCTATGTAGATTCGTTGAAGAGGTGTGACAGTGTTTCCTTGTGTCCATCCATTTGTTTGCTTCCATTTCATTCGCTAAGGTACAGATATTCTGCCCTTTTCAGTAAGGTGCCTTCGTTCTCTTGATCTCTTGTTTTGATTCGTTTAGGATTTCCCAAAGCCATTGTTGTGTTCCCCTTGTATTGTGAACCTTAGATTTGAACCTTTGTTTTGAACCCTTGCCTTGATCTTTTATTTTGAACCTTGCCTTGAACCCTTCTATGAACCTTGATATGAACCTTGCCATACACCTTGCCTTGAACCTTGATATACTTGAGATTTTAGCGGGATGAGAAAACATTTTTAATTATTTATGAAAATATTTTAAGAAAACCATTTTTAAAACTATCTTATTGAAAACTTTTTTAAAGACTATTTTTATGAAAAACCATTTTAAAAGGTTATTTTGTGGAAACTATTTTAAAAGGATTGTTTTTAAATGAACTTTTAGATTGAACCTTTACTATGAACATTTGCTACGATCTCTTGTCTTGACCATTTGACTTGAACCTTGATACATTGATATGAAACCCTTGATATATGATTTGACTTGAACCCATTGATAAAACTTGAACTTGAATTTGAAACATGAAACTTGAAACTTGATACTTGAACCCCCTGATACTTGATACTTGACCTTGACCCACAGTTTGAGATTACGAGCCATACTAGGCATGAGGGTTTCATGTCCTTGTCATTGATGCACCAATGGCTTGACATTTGGGTAGGAAAGTGATGACCTATCCCGTCCCTGCCTTGACTTGATACTTGACTTGCATGTAGAGGAAGACATTGTGGCAGCCTACAGGGGCGTATGGATGCATCCTAGATTTGTACTTGACTTGATTACTTGTATTACTTAGTGATATGATGGGTGTGTGCGATACACGTCATTCACTCTTGGGAGTTAGCTACTCCAACCCCTTGGAGGTTACCCCTCATATTATACTTGGTATACCGAGGTCACCCCTCCGTATACATGTATACTTGTTTACTTGATTTGATATGTTATGGGCTCGTAGTGGATTACTGTTTATGTTACCCTATGACTTGATACTGGACTTGACCTGATTCGACTTCGGGCTGGTGGTGGGTTATGGTTTCCTTTACACTTAGCCATTGTAACCATTTCTTGATAACTTTTCCATTGTCCTTTCTACTCTTGTTACACCTTGTGCCATTTCATTACTTCATTATCCCTTATTATTGCTTTGTATCGTTATATCTATTCACTGAGCTTTCGTAGCTCAGCCGCATTTCTTTTCCTGCGGCAGGTTTGAGTTTGGAAGCTGGGTATGAGTGGAGAGTACCATGGATATAGAAGGCCCGACTAGCTATGGAAGAGTATTAGAAGAACTTATAGTTAGACTTAGAAACTTTTGTATTGTAACCTTGTAGTTTCATATTTCCTTTGTAACCATTGAATTCTATTGTATTATTAATGTCAAATGCTTGTGTTTGTTCTGATATGGAACCATCGTTGTGACATCTTTACCCTTGTCGGGTTGGGGTGTTACAATTTATGGTATCAGAGACCAGGCTGACGACTTGTAATACATTTACCCTGTCCTGTGCGTTTAGGACCATTAGGCTTTCACTGTAGGAACATAGGAAAACACCTTGAGGACTTGTTTTAGGATTCCCTGATATGAACTTAAGTTTTGACCAGTGAGGAATGGGTAGACTATAAGGTATTTGATTAAGTATCACTACTTCCGCATTACTCTGATTCGTGCCTTGACTATGACATTGATTTTGTTGACCTTTAAGACTGTAGAAGTACTAGGTGAATTAAGATAGGTTGTTTTGCTTACGACTCGAGATAAAGTATGATCATCATGAAGGCATATTTATGTGGTGCTAGTATTATGACGCCTGGCCAACGTGATAATGCTTACACCATATAACGTGCCCTCATTGTGGCCATAGGATATCTTGGGGAGTACCTAAGAAGTTCAGAACTTGATTCCCATTGGAGTATCCGTGATTAGTGAGACTTTAGGTTCATTCTACCTGTTCGTATACTCTGCCCTTGTTCATTACTTTCCTGGACAAGTTTAAACTTTCGTTTTGCGTTCTGTTGATTTCAGTTATAAATCTTGAACTCTTGTAGAGCTCTCTGTTGTTGATACAGTTAGATTGATTTGAAATCTTGTTCGCATTCCGTATGAGTTTCCGTTCTATTGCCTTTCCGTTTCCTTGCAAATTTCGAGGACGAAATTTTTTTTTAGAGGGGAAGAGTTGTAAAACCCTAAAATTTACGTAATCCGAAATGACCAAAGTACCCCTCTAATTTTTTTTATATTTTAAAGAACATATAAATTATATAAAAGACATATTATTCGTACCTAATCTAAAATAATTAAATCCTAGGCTACCAAATAACATTTAGCTAATAAAACTTTACATTATAATTTAATATCACAAAATAAATAATTATATAAATATTACAAAAAATTCGGCTAGTAGAAAAAAAAATAAAAAAAGGAAAAGATATGCATTGAAATTAAATGGTATCATAATCCCACTAAAATAGGTTATCCCTTAATTATCTATAACAAAAATTCGGTTCCCCTAAAACTAATGAATACCGAACATTTTTTTTTATTGAAAACCCTAACTCTCCATCACAAAAGATCGATCTGCTCTTTTCTCTTCTCTCTTCTGTTCGATCCTCACAGTAGAAAAAAAAAAGGATTCTTTGGTGCTTCTTTGGTGTTCGATCGTGGTGTTCTTCCTCTTCTGGATTTTGCTACAAAGGGTAATTGTATCCTCCTTGTTCTATTCAATCTTATTTACTTGAATCTTGTTTCGTTTCCTTGATGTTCTTGTTATTTTTCATACACATAAGATAATAGAACCACGCTACATAAAATCATAAACAACTCACATAAAATAACGATTATGAAAAACCCTATGTAATTGGCTTAATGTTATGGCCTTAATTCGAATTGTTGTGTACATGATTTAACCATATATGAGTCGACCTATGTTTGTTTTAAGTCATCCATAATCGTTTTGTATCAAGAGATAAGTCATTAGAATGGAAAACCTAAGTAGATTAAATGAAATCATGAACTCAGTTTGCTGTCAGAATTTTAGGTCAAATTGATTGGGTCGGATTTTGATGATAGTGACGTATTTTTGAGTGATTCTTGGGTCTAAAATTAATTTTAGGAAAAGAGTTTTCTGAATATATAAGCCTTGTAATTTTTAGAGGTCGGGAGAAGGTACTTTTTGATTTTACGAGTTCGAAGGTCAAAACTGTTTTTGGGGAGTCTGGAAATCAGTCTGTTTTGACGATTTTTCATTTTCAAACCCTGAGGAGTTAGGTCATGAAATTCTCCAGTATGTGACTTCAATATGTATAGTAGTGTCATGAATTTTTGTAGATTTTTCCTGGAGGTATTGGTGGGTAAATGAAGTGGTTACTTTCTGAGTGTTACAGCAGACATGTTTTCTGAGTAGTCCGAGTTGTGGTATTTTTCATGTGGGGTTAAACTAATTAATAAATTCTGGGAAAATTAGTGTGGGTTTTCAAGACATTGAGGTAGCTCTGGGAATTTTTGTGGATTTTATCTCTGAGTTCTAATATGGTTCATAAATTCGATCAAGTGTGGTCTGTTTAGGGTTAAAAGCTGATAAGAAGTTAATTAGGGCTAAATAAGGATTAATTGTGTAACTTAAGGGTGGAACTTATCATTATTCAAACTAAAAGGGTTTAACTTGTTAAAACATGTAACTTTATGATATTTATATTTCATACCCTAATCTTACGATAGTTTCACTATAATCCCTAAACTATTTATAATTACTTAATAAACCCTAACTATAAGAATGTGATTAGTAACAAGTATTTAAAATCCGTTATGAAATTAAATGAGCTAATAAGTATATTATGAATCATAATCTATGTAGATTCGTTGAAGAGGTGTGACAGTGTTTCCTTGTGTCCATCCATTTGTTTGCTTCCATTTCATTCGCTAAGGTACAGATATTCTGCCCTTTTCAGTAAGGTGCCTTCGTTCTCTTGATCTCTTGTTTTGATTCGTTTAGGATTCCCCAAAGCCATTGCTATGTTCCCCTTGTATTGTGAACCTTAGATTTGAACCTTTGTTTTGAACCCTTGCCTTGATCTTTTATTTTGAACCTTGCCTTGAAGCCTGCTATGAACCTTGATATGAACCTTGCCATACACCTTGCCTTGAACCTTGATATACTTGAGATTTTAGCGGGATGAGAAAACCTTTTTAATTATTTATGAAAATGTTTTAAGAAAACCATTTTTAAAACTATCTTATTGAAAACTATTTTAAAGACTATTTTTATGAAAAACCATTTTAAAAGGTTATTTTGTGGAAACTATTTTAAAAGGATTGTTTTTAAATGAACTTTTAGATTGAACCTTTACTATGAACATTTGCTACGATCTCTTGTCTTGACCATTTGACTTGAACCTTGATACATTGATATGAAACCCTTGATATATGACTTGACTTGAACCCATTGATAAAACTTGAACTTGAATTTGAAACATGAAACTTGAAACTTGATACTTGAACCCTTGATACTTGATACTTGACCTTGACCCACAGTTTGAGATTACGAGCCATACTAGGCATGAGGGTTTCATGTCCTTGTCATTGATGCACCAATGGCTTGACTTTTGGGTAGGAAAGTGATGATCTATCCCGTCCCTGCCTTGACTTGATACTTGACTTGCACGTAGAGGAAGACATTGTGGCAGCCTACAGGGGCGTATGGATGCATCCTAGATTTGTACTTGACTTGACTTGACTTGATTACTTGTATTACTTAGTGACATGATGGGTGTGTGCGATACACGTCATTCACTCTTGGGAGTTAGCTACTCCAACCCCTTGGAGGTATCCCCTCATATTATACTTGGTATACCGAGGTCACCCCTCCGTATACATGTATACTTGTTTACTTGATTTGATATGTTATGGGCTCGTAGTGGATTACTGTTTATGTTACCCTATGACTTGATACTGGACTTGACCTGATTCGACTTCGGGCTGGTGGTGGGTTATGGTTTCCTTTACACTTAGCCATTGTAACCATTTCTTGATAACTTTTCCATTGTCCTTTCTACTCTTGTTACACCTTGTGCCATTTCATTACTTCATTATCCCTTATTATTGCTTTGTATCGTTATATCTGTTCACTGAGCTTTCGTAGCTCAGACGCATTTCTTTTCCTGCGGCAGGTTTTAGTTTGGAAGCTGGGTATGAGTGGAGAGTACCATGGATATAGAAGGCCCGACTAGCTATGGAAGAGTATTAGAGGAACTTATAGTTAGACTTAGAAACTTTTGTATTGTAACCTTGTAGTTTCATATTTCCTTTGTAACCATTGAATTCTATTGTATTATTAATGTCAAATGCTTGTGTTTCTTCTGATATGGAACCATCGTTGTGACATCTTTACCCTTGTCGGGTTGGGGTGTTACATATATGCTGATACACTTTTGTCACACTCGGGGCTGATGGTCTTGTTGTCGCAGACGGTCTTCTGTTGTTTATTTTATTATTAATTTAACGTGTCCTTAAGTCTTGATTTATAGAACCAGATAAATTTTATAAAAACATTTTCACACAATGATATAACATGACACTTGGACCACTTATTTACTCATTTCATTCACAACTATTTCTTTTATAGGTGAAGATCCTCTCAAGTTGTTAATAACTTGATTGGTCAGGTTAAAAAAATATTAGCCATTAGATTAAATCAATGAATAATTACTCTCATGCAATTTCTTTATTTCTATTTATCTTAATGCAATTTATTTTTCCTTCCAATCTCTCACATTTTTATTTATTCTATCCAATTATATTTTCTAAACTTTTTCTTTCCCATCTGACCAACGACTCACAACTTTAGACATAACCGGTTAATCAAGTATGAATGACATGAATAATACTATGTAACTCATATTGTCTAAGTTAAAGAAATATATAATCTCACAACACGGTACATACATACTTGTTTTCATTGTTGTTGGTAACTATAACCGTTGTCGTTGATGACGTTGTCTTGTATCTTTTTCATTATCGATAAATTTGTTTCAAGGTCTACTTGTTCACCCTTATGTGTAATTTTAACCTAAACCGCACACAACGCGTACCGGCACAACCAAAGGTCAAATAAACGTTTTAATAAGGTTTTTGTAATTTTCAAGAGATATTAGTCGTGTTTATACTTGATTTTCGTGTAAAATTTATTTTAAACGTAATGGTACAAATCCCGTGTCTAAAACTGATCATTATCGAGCCCAAGTGGGTCCCACACCATAAGATTATAAAAGATTACTAAAGTTTCAAAAACTAGCCCCTATGAGAAGTTCGTCCGCCACAACCTAAACTTTCAATTTTTGGCAAAAATGGTCCTTGGACGGTTTTATAACCCTAGATAGGGTTTCATTATCACATTTCCATCTCTCACTTCACTCACACAACTCCGGCGCCGCTCCACTATTCCGGCGAGTTTTCCGGCGACCTCACCACCATACGCCGCCACGTTTTCCGATTGAAGAGGAGTGCAAGGAAGCTTTATTACGGGTTTAGAGCGAGGGTGCATCAAGGGTTAAGTGTTTTTCCGATTGAAGCAGTCACACCGCCACCACCGTCACCTCCTTCCTTTTCTCTTTCTCACATTGGGTAAGCCACCACCTTCACCGCCATCTTTATTCAATACATATAATTTTAAGGTTTTTCGTGGTTAAAACTTACATAAAAACGTTTCTCATAAAAACTCGTGTGGTAAATCTTTATAAAACCCGTATAGGGTAAGTCTTGTCCACCACGAGGCTTGCGTAGTTGGTTTGCTCCTTTGGTCTTATGGGCGAATCATTTTATAAAAACGTTTCGTCAAAATGTGTATCTTCCTTTTTAAAACAAAACTGTATTTGTTAGTATATGTGTGCGTGTGTTGGATTTGGTTTTGGGCTCGTAGGCCATCCGTTATTGTCTTGTGATTGGGTTAAGCTTTGAGCTCTTAAGCCCAAGGTGGTATATAATAGGATGCGTTTGGTATACATTGGGCTGAAGCCCAATGTGGTATATAAATATGTTTGGGTTTTTATTTATGGTTTATTTGTATTGCAAATTGTTTTTTTTTTTTTTTTTTTTTTTTTTTTTTTTTTTTTTTTTTTTTTTTTTTTTTTTTTTTACCTTCTCTTAAAGAGTGTCTTACTTTGGGAGCTTTTGTTGTCTTGGAATAACGTGATTGTGAAATTCTTTCATAGTTGTTGCACCATATATGGAAACCAAAAGCTAATGAAATTTAGAAGAAAAATATAGTCGGAAAATACTAGTAAACATAGATAATAGGTATGAGTTGTGTACATGCCAAGGCACTTCGTGAATGTGTTAATCTTTATAATTGACAGAAAAGTAATTTTGTCAGTTTTTAAATGGCAATTAAGTATATGTTTCCTCCTTTGTTACCATCACCCTCTGAATATGTTAATCTTTATCGCTCATATAGGAAGGGGCAAGTTGAAAAGGAAGTCTCCAACGAGTGACTAAATATAGGAAGAATGGTAGAAGTTGATGTAATTGCATGAAGAACGACTAAAAAAAGAGTAAGCACAAGAAAGAAGAGATTGAGACGATATAAATGTTTAAACACAAAATTCGCATCTTGAATGACTTGTTTCAAGACTGATATTAGCTTATTTCGTTATAGGTTGTAGTAAAACTTGGTTGTGACTTGTAAAACTTTGACCCGTTTAGCATTTTATGTCATGCACCTCTTGTTTCTTTGGTGGTTATACAGATGAACTTGCAGAAATATTTGAATTGGTGTAGTGCTTGTTGATCGAGTGGGTATGCACTAACGTTATTATGGGTATAATCACTTCATGAGTGCATTCTGTCACTCATTTTATTTATTTTGCAACATATTAATGTATTATTAGATATTCATCGTTTATATGGTACACAGAGAAGCACAAGCATTTATGTGTTGATCTAACCCGCTTTGACGTGTGCTGAAAAAACCTACCCATTTTGACCCAGCAAAAAAGGTAGTCGATGGTTGCGGAAGGAGAGTTGGATTTTTTAGTCTATGTTTTGTTTACTGCTATTCTTGTTGCTGCATTGAAGATGATTAAAGATTATAGAATCTGCTAAGTAAGATATATAAGCACTAGATGCAAAACAGGTAAGTTAGTTTACAACAAAATAAACTTCTTTAAAAAAACATCAATTTAATCCGAGAAATCAAAAGGGTTACTACATATGATCAAATCTTATAATGGGTCTGTTAGCATTTATATTTTAGTCAAGTGATGGTCATTTGTATTGTTTAGAATAGTGTGTCGTGTATCATGTCAAAGTTATGTAAGGCTTTGTGATGGACTTTGTAATGAAATGATAAAGAAAGACACAAAAGCCCAAGTCCATCACAAAGACCACCAAGCCCACCTTAGAAGCATCTAGGACGCCGGCCATTATGCTATATATATCACACTCTCACACAAATTATGTGTGCCTCTAAGTTTAGCATAGGTGTGAGAGTGTGTGTGTATGTGTTTTATCTTTATAATAGTTCTCTTTTGGCAATACAATCATTCGGTTTAAGTTAAATATCCTACGCACCATTTCTTCTTCATCATTACTTCTTATTTATTCTTAGAGTGTCACGTTTAGACTAGTTGTTTTATTTATATAGTTTAGTTTGTTCAAGGTCGATTCATCTAGTGTTACAAGTGGTATCATCCGCCAAACAAAGATCTAGGTACTAGGTATGTTGTTATTTAATCGTTATTTTGTCAAAAGTTTCCAGCTTTTATACTTTACGTGAGCTTTTAAAGAAAAGTTACAAGCTTTTTCAGTTTTACGTGGTCTTGTAAGGATAAAGTCTCAAGCTTTTTTATTTTCACGCGAGTTTAAAGGTTAAAGTTTGTAGCTTTTCTGTCTTAACGAGGGTATAAATTAAAAAGCTGTTAGCTTTTTGGTTGTCTTGTGAAGATTAGCGAAAAAGTTGTGACTTTGTGTCTTAACGAGAGATTTGTGACTTTGTGATCGTGAAATCAAGGTGCTCCAAGTTGCGTCTCAAGGTTCGATCCACATTGGTGTGTATTTTTATCACATTTCTTGTATAAGAAATTTGATAAAAGTGGTTCTATTCGACTTGGGAAAAATCAAAATCTTGTAAAGATTTTTGATAAAAGAAGGGTTTTTTGAAATTCAATTTCGACTGAAAAGGGGTTTTCGCAAATTATTTCAGTAAGAAAAGGGTTTTTTGCAATTGGTGACTTCTTTCGCAATTGATCCTGCTCTCGCAATTACTTCTCGGACAACAAAGGAAAGTTTTCGCAATTGGTTATCGGACATCAAAGGTCTGTCGCAATTGGATCTCGGACAGCCAAGACTTTTCGCAATTGGCAGTTTGTTCAAGTTTCAAAATTGGACAGAATCAGTCCCTCGCAATTGTGTTAAACTTTTACAACTTAAATAAATTTTATAAATTTGCTTACTCTTGTAATTTCTACAACATCAAGGATTACGGACTCGGTATTTTCTCACTTGTATAAGTGTGTAAAATACTTCGACAAACGGATATCTTCTATCTTGTATAAGATAGTTAGATTTTTTATATAAATTATCAATTTATATAAATTAGATAAATTCTATCTAAATTGAAATTTTGCCATAATTTGTATAAATTTTGGTTAAATTGAAATTTCTATAGAAATTGTCATTTTATCTAAATTATAATTTACATAACTTTTGTCGAATTTGTAAACTTTTGATTTTGTCTAAATTATAGTCTAATCAAATTTAGTAACTTTATTTAATTTGTTTCGTTTATCTAAATTGTACCAGGACTTAACAACAACAACAAAGCTTAACCTTCAACAACCACAACACCTATTTCTTTGCAACGATCCTGAATCAACTAAATCAACCTTATCAGACAACATTAACAATGACTACTCAACAAGATATTCATGCAGCTGGTGCTGAAAACCGTCCTCCGATGCTAGAAAAAGGTAGTTACCTTCCATGGACAAGCCGTATGCTTCGATACATGAAAACCAAACCTAATGGACAAGGCAAACTCTTGATTAACTCCATCAAAAATGGTCCATTCAAGCCTCGTCAGATTCAAGTAGCTGGTGATCCAAATCAAACACCTCCCATTCCACCATCCTTTCGTGATCAAAAAGAAGAAGAATACACAGAAGAGGATTGGAAACAGATTGAAGCAGATGACTTAGCCATGCACCTAATCCAACTTGGTTTACCACAAGAGATATTTTGTGCTGTTGACAGTTGTGAAACTGCTTATGATATGTGGGAACGAGTTAGAAGGCTATGTCATGGAACTGAAATTGGTCAACAAGACATTGAAAACAAGCTTCTAACTGAATGGGAAAAGTTTTCATCCACTCCAGCTGAACCAATTGAATCTTACTACACAAGGTTTTGCACTCTCATGAATGAGCTCATCAGGAACAATTTAACACCAAAGCAGATTGTCCAGAACATCAAATTTCTTAACAACCTTCCAGAGGAATGGGGACGATATGTTATAATTGTCAATCAAACAAAGAACCTTCATGAAGTGAACTATGATCAGCTCTATGATTTTCTCAAACAAAACCAGAAAGAGGCAGATGAAGTTAGGAAAGAAAAACTTGCCAAACAACATGATCCTTTAGCATTGATTGCTCAAGCACCAACACCTTCAACAGTGAATACACAACCATCATCATCCACTCCCACTCAGAACATCATTCAACAACAATCCGTTCCACAACAACCATTCTACCCACAACAACAACAAGTCATTCAACAACAACTATACCCAGAACCATAATACGATCCTAATGATGACATGACTGCTTTGTCTCAAGCATTCACCCTTCTATCAAGAGTTGTCCAAGGACGCTATTCCACACCAACCAACAACAATCAAAGGATCTCATCGAACACTCGCAACAGGCAGATTGCTCAGCCGAGTTTCAACATGGGTAATCAAGGACAAATGGTTGGAGTATATGGGAATCAGCAGGGCTATGCTACAGGGTTTCAAATGGGTAATCAAGGACAATATGCAGGCAATCAGATGGGTCAGTATATGGGTAATCAGAATCAGTTGGGTCAAGTTGCTGGAAATAGAAGGGGTCAGAATATGGGGAATCAATTTGGAAATGTTGCTGCTCCAGTTGCTGGGAATGCTGGGAATATGAATCAGGATAATGTGATAAAATGTTTTAACTGTACTGGTCATATGGCAAGGAACTGTCCCACAAAGCCAAAGAAGCAAGATGTTGAGTATCTGCAGAAAGCATTGCTCTTAGCTCAGAAGGAAAAGGCAGGGTTTCAGTTGAATGCCGAGGAACATGATTTCATGGCACTGATGGATGACACGGAAGATATGGAAGATATCGATGCCAACTGCATTTTCATGGCCAATCTTCAGGAGGTTAAATATGACACGGATTCTGAAACACCTCCTGCATATGATATCAATGGAATCTCTGAGGTACCACCATATGCTACATGCCACAATAATGAAATGTTTGATATGTCAACTCAACATGAACAGCATCGTGCAACTCCTAATCTCACTTACGATACATATATGGACGAACCAAGTTGTAGCAATACTAATTTGGTAACTCCAGACACGGATCCTAATGGAGGCTTCGAGTTTTACAACATACTGAGACTGAAAAGGAACCACGTGCTTTATTTGAATCATTATTGCAAAATTGTAGTATAGAGATTGAAAAGGTTAAAAAGATCAATCGCGATGTTAAGGCTGCGAATGAAAAGTTGACCGCTGAGCTTGAGAGATACAAGGTAAACGAAAAAGCTTTTCAATTTAACCACAAACGACTGTCAGAACTTGAAATTGGTTACAGAGATTCTGTTTTACGAGAAAAAGAATTGCAAATCAAATTTGACACTCTTGATGTCAATTTGAACATGAAAATTAAATCTTTAAACAAGGAAATTTCTGAATTAACCAACCAACTTTCTAATCAAAAAGCAACTTGTTCTGATCTTGAAAAAGAAAAGAAAGAGTTGCATGCAAAGTTTTCAAAAAGAGAAGATGAACTTCTTGATGAAATACTTGACAAACAGGAAACAATTAAAAAGTTGGAAGAGTTGCTTGTAAAAACGGGTCATTCTACATAAACAATTAATTTGTTAATTAACGATCCAAACCCGATTTTACATACAATGAAGAAAATGGCTCTCGGTTGTGAAAACCCTTGTTATCTCAAGAAAGCTCAGAAAGAACAGAATGTGCTATATAATGGTAATATTATAAATGATGTACATGATCCTCCTGCTGGTTATCATTCTTTTGAAACGATTGAGCTTACCAAAGAGAGTAGAAACAAAATGCGACAATTGAATAGAGAAATCCAACCAATTGACTATAATGAGCTTAACAAACTTTCTGGTGTTCTTCTTGTTCAAAAAGTGTCACCATTATTTTTCAAAAAACCAGTGGTTGTCGCAAAAAGAAAAGTTGTTTCAAAACATCTTTCTAACATCGAACAAATGTACTCTAACAACACTTGCTACACAAGTGAAACTAGAATACTTTTGGATGATCTTAAAAAGAGAGTTGAAATGCTTCAAACTATTGTGGCAACCAAAACAAACTCAAAAATCAACGACTGGTTTTCAAGTTTTCAAACTGAACAGAAAAAGATGTTCGAAACAGAAATTACTCCCATTTTAACAGCAATACATGCAAGAGTAATCCATGTTGAGAATGCAATTTTGAAAGAAGCAACCGAATTTGTCAAGGACCACAAATCCTTAGTAAAGGAAGCTAATGAAAACTTGGAATGCAAAAAGGTTTTAGAACAACATAATGACATACTCTCTGAAGTAGCTCTATCGACTGAAATTATGTCCATTATTTATCAAACATATTCTGTAGAGGATGATGAAAGACTGAGAGCTGAGACTTCTGCAATTGTTGAAAAATATGAAAATGCATTTGCTAAGATTGAAAAGGAAAATATAACATATTTTAAACAACTTGATCGAAAGAAGGAAGAATGCAAATATGACAAATTGTCTTATGAACGTTCTTACCAAGAAATGAAAAAACAAATTGATCTTTTGAAGTCTCAGCTTGAAAGTCAAAATAGGAAGGGTGAGGAAACTAAGGACAAGCCAGTTGTTAAACCAAAAATGTCTATTTCTCAAAGTGTTCCAGTCACTCCAACACCCTTGCCTAAACAAAGTGAAAAAGGAAAAGAGAAAGCAGTTGTCGAAACACCAAATGTGATAGCACCTGGACTTTATAGGATTAGTACCACTACTGCGTCTACCTCTACATCTAAAACATATAGGGCGATAGACAAAAGTGTGAAAGAAAATCCAAATAAGACTAGGGATGCTAAAATTTCAAAGGACAACAAAATAAATCCTAATGTGTGTGCCTTACCTTCTACAGGAGTAGAAAGTACCTCTAGGAGCAGCGGACTAAAGCCTAGGAGCAATACAAGGAACAATAGAGTCCTGTCTGCATCTAAGAGTGAAATGAAGAATAAAACGGAAGAAGTAGAAGAACACCCTAGGATTTTATCGCTTTCAAATAAGAAACAAATGTCATCTGGATGTAATATTAAGGACAATATTTCAAGTGCTTGTAATGAATCTGTTTGCTTAATGAGAAAGAAATTTTGTCTGAAAATGTTTGTGATGATATTGTTTCTGATAATATGAATGTAAATACTTTGCCTAAACAGAAAGATGTGCCCTCAGGAACTAGTGCTCAGTCTAGATACATTAAAAGGCTTATTGCAAAATCTAGGAAAACCACTAGTAGCCTATTACCTAAGGACCATCTTAAGTTTTGCACATGAAAACCAACAGGAAGAATGTTTACACCTAAGGATGGCACATTAGAAATTGATCAAAATGAACAAATTGAAACCATCTCTAAGTGTGATTCACCTGTTACATCTAACCCCCTGGAACCAAATGTTAAACGGTTTCCATATACAAAACCATCTGTTTTACGCAGGTCATTGAAATTTGTCTTTGGATCGTCGACTCGGGTTGCTCCAAGCACATGACCGGGAATCTGAAGCTGTTGATCAACTTTGTATGGAAGTTCATGGGAACAGTTCGGTTTGGAAATGATCATTTAGCAGCTATTCTGGGTTATGGAGATCTACAGTTTGGGAATTTTTTAATCACTCAGGTTTACTATGTCGAAGGATTGGGACACAACCTGTTTTCTGTCGAACAGTTTTGTGATGCAGATTTAGAGGTTGCATTTAGAAGGAATACATGTTTCGTTAGGAATTTGATTGGAGATGATCTCTTAACTGGAAATCGTGGAACCAATCTCTATGCTATCGACATTAACCAAATGGCCTCTTCATCACCAATTTGTCTTATGACAAGAGCTGACGACAGTAAGTCCTGGTTATGGCACAGATGTCTATCCCATCTCAACTTCGACACAATTACAAAACTTGCCAAAGAAAACATCGTCACAGGTCTCCCTAAATTCAAATACACCAAAGAACACTTATGTCCATCCTGTGAGCAATGCAAAAGCAAACGAGCAACTTATAAACCTAAAACCGTTCCCAATTCGGTTGATAAGTTACATCTGTTGCACATGGACTTATGTGACCCAATGAGAGTTGAGAGTATCAATGGGAAAAAGTATATTCTTGTGATTGTCGATGATTATTCAAGATATACATGGGTAAGATTTTTGAGGACAAAAGACAAAGCACCAGGCATCATCATCACCTTTCTGAAGTGAATTCAAGTTCTACTTCAACCTCGAGTTAGGATAGTAAGAACTGACAATGGCACTGAATTTACCAATCAGGAATTAAGAACATATGTTGAAGAAACTGGAATCACTCACCAGACATCAGCTGTTAGAACTCCACAGCAGAATGGAATAGTTGAAAGAAGAAATCGAACTCTTGTGGAAGCTGCTCGCACAATGCTGATTTATTCCAGTGCACCGTTATTCTTATGGGCTGATGCTGTTTCCACTGCTTGTTTTACTCAGAACCGATCCCTAATCCATCCAAGATTCAATAAAACCCCATACGAATTAGTGAACAACAGAAAACCCGACATCTCTTACCTTCATGTATTTGGCGCTTTGTGCTATCCTACAAATGACAGAGAGGATCTGGGGAAACTAAAAGCTAAGGGTGATATTGGAATCTTCATTGGTTATTTAGATAACTCGAGGGCATTCAGGGTGTATAATAGAAGGAGTAAAAGAGTAATGGAGACGATGAATGTGAAATTTGACGAGATTTCACAGATGGCTTCTGAGAGACTCGCTCCAGAACCCGCACTTAACCCGATGGCTTCTAATCATACCAGATTAGGACCCGTACCACAAAGTCAAACTTCTGGACATATTAGTTCAGGACTCGTACCCCAAGGAGCTCAATCAACTAACACTGACAAACCAACAAACCAAGAACTGGATAATTTCTTCGAGTTTATGTATGATGAATACTATGGTGGAGATTCGAAAAATGCATCACAACAACGTTCCGCTGCACCCGCTCAACAACAACCACCACCCACCACCACCACAAGATGCATCTACCACAATCGAAGCTGACGCACCAACTCCCTCAACATCATCTACATCTACTCTAGCAACTCTAGTGATTGAGATTGTGTTACCAAGAGTTGATGAGCAAAACCAAACCCCACCAATTCAAGAAGAACAACAACAAAATGATGCTGTGTTAGAAGAAGAACCATTTGAAAATCCATTTGCTACGGAATCTGCTGAATCTTCTTCAAGGTTACATGAACCAACTAACACGCATTCGTCAAATCCAAGGTACCCTTCTACGTTACAGTGGACTAAAGACCATCCAATAGAACATATCATTGGTGAACCTTCAAGGCTAGTACAGATGAGGAAACAGCTTACCACCGATTGTGATATGTTCATCTTCGCCTGCTCAGTCAGTCTGAAAGAGCCAAAGAACATTCGGGAAGCGATGGCAGACAATGCATGGATTGAAGCGATGCAGGAAGAACTTCTCTAATATCAATTACATGATACTTGGGATTTAGTGCCGAGACCCATTGACAAGCTCGTCATTGATCTTAAGTGGTTATGGAAAAACAAAAAGGATGAAGAGATGACTGTAATTCGCAATAAAGCTCGTCTAGTGGCCAAGGGATTCAGACAAGAAGAAGGGATTGATTTTGAAGAGTTATTCTCGCTAGTAGCCAGACTTGAGGCAGTCAGGATTTTCTTAGCTTATGCGGCTCACAAGAACATCACAGGCTATCAGATGGATATCAAGACGGCTTTCTTGAATGGAACTCTGAAGGAAGAGGTGTACGTGAGTCAGCCAGATGGATTTGTTGACAAAGATCATCCTGAATACGTCTACAAGCTCAAAAAGGATATCTATGGTTTGAAACAAGCCCCAAGGGCGTGGTATGACGAATTATCATCTTTCTTGCTCAATAATCATTTCACCAAAGGAACAATTGACCCGACCTTGTTTACTAAGAAATTTAAAGATGACATTTTGATTGTTCAGATTTACGTGGACGACATAATCTTTGGGTCCACTAATCCGAAACATTCAAAACATTTTGCAAATCTCATGAAAAACAAATTTGAAATGTCCATGATGGGAGAATTAAAATTCTTTTTGGGTTTACAAATTCATCAAACCCCTCGTGGTATTTTTATAAATCAAGCTAAATATACTATTGAGATTTTAAAGAAACATGGAATGGAAAATTGTGACTCTGTTGGTAGACCAATGGTCACTTCACCCAAAATTGGTGCTGATTTATATGGGAAACCCATGGATCCGAAGAAATATCGGAGCATGATTGGTTCTCTCATGTACTTAACTGCTAGTCGACCCGATATACATTTTTTTGTATGTTTATTAGCACGGTTTCAGGCAAGGCCTACCGAACTTCACCTCCAAGAGGTTAAACGGATCTCCCGGTACCTACGAAGAACTATTAAAATGGGTCTTTGGTATCCGAAGGATTCGGAGTTTACACTAACAGCCTTTTCAGATGCCGATCATGCTGGTTGCCAAGTTACTGCAAAAAGTACATCCGGGGGAGCACAATTTCTGGGAGAAAAGCTAGTAGGCTGGTCATCAAGGAAACAAGACTGTACGACATTATCAACTGCTGAAGCAGAGTATGTGTCTCTATCTGCGTGTTGTGCCCAAGTTCTAAGGATTCAGACACAACTCACAGATTATGGTTTCTCTTTCGATCGCATTCCTATCTATTGTGATTCGAAAAGTGCCATAGCCATCTCGTGCAATCCCGTGCAACACTCGAAGACCAAGCATATTAGAGTCCGCTATCACTTCATAAAGGAACACGTCGAAGAGGGTACTGTTGAATTATTTTTCGTTAAGACTGAATACCAACTCGCCGATCTATTTACTAAAGCCCTCCCAAAAGAGCGGTTTGATAACTTAGTTCGACGAATTGGAATGCGAAGCCTAACTCCCGAAGAGTTAGAAAGTCTTCTCGAAACTTCTTGAATTTTATCTCAAAAAGCTTCGCATGTAAATATTTTTGAAAAAACAAAATACAAAATTAGAAAATTTCAAAAATACAAAAACAGTAAAAAATATAAAAACAAAAAATATTCTTCTCACGACATGTCTCTCGTATAAATCAATATTCTGTACGTACCTAGAAATGTCATTCAACAATGATACGGGCATGTACAGATGCTTGAGCGAGAGTTCATTTAAATGTTTTCTAAAACATGTCGCTTCTCAATCTTTCTTAAATAAATGGCTTCGGAACAATTCAGTTTCGGACCCGAGCTTCAAAGAAAGGAAAGTGCTTCATCAAAACAAAAGTTTTAAATACTTTTTCGAGCACTTATCCTAAAAATCTAAATGGCTTTTGTATAAATCTGTACGGAACCCGCACTCCAATGACGGCTTTCGTATATTTCAGTACGAAACCCGTGCTACAATGATGACTTCTGATTATATCTGATCAGGACTCGCACTGTTAATGGCAAAACAAAAACAAAGAATCCTTGAGCACATGATCAAGATTTTTCAAAATCTTTCTCCAAATTCTGTGCTCAAGATTCTTCAAAATGAAAACTCCTTCTATTCCCTTAAGTGATTTTAAACTCAAATGTTTAAAGAATATGCATTATTTAAGGAGGAGTATTCAAGAAAAACAAAAATGTTCCAAATCATGCAAAAATTATCCGTCTTTCTCTCCACAAAAGCTTTCATTATAATCTCTTGATTTCAAAAATATCACTACGTGCTATTTTTGAGGGGGAGAGATTAGGTATAAGGGGGAGAGGACGTGATTAAAATGTGATCAAAAGTTTAAAAATCGTGGATTGAATCTCAAAAGAGCTCTACAAAAAGGACTCAGTTTAAACCCTCGAATTGACGAAACTAAATGTCCGTAATCGAAAAAGACTTATCCGGGACGGGTAATAATTTCAAGCTAGTCTAACTAGTGATGTAAACATGTCTCGCAAAGGACTTGGCTGAGTAGAATGTACCAATTCGAGAGATGATCATTGAATATGACCGGGACGGGTAATAATTTCAAGCTAGTCTAACTAGTGATGTAAGCGTGTCTCGCGAAGGTCATGTTAATTGAAAATCGATCAATTCAAAATGTGCGAACTCTATCCAACATGTGCAACTTTATGAAAAAATGCATGAGCACATGTGAAGGGGGAGTATTACAAAAATGCAAAACTCTCGAAGTGTTATCTAAATGTGTTTTCTCATAAACACTTTGAGAGATTTTCACAAAAGGTTTTATGGCATATGATCAATAAATCTAGGATAATCATGGAGTAATAAGGTGATTATGGTTAGGTTTATGTCCAATGATCCGCCAGAGCCGGAGGGATCTACCCAAGGACAATTCCAATAGATTAGAATTAGAAGTCCTTAGGAAAGATTGAAAAAAGGAGTAAATGAGAAAGGGAAAGAAGGGGTTGAAGACTTAAAAAGAAAAGTTTTATGAAAGGGTGAAAAGAAATAGCCCTCCATGAAAACTTAGGGCAGAAACCGGGTCAATACATCTGCTATCGGTATTCACTAAGGTGATACTGATATTGAAGACAAGACGTCATGGACCCAGTGACGCGCTGCACCACCCCTCCTAGCCACTCAGATATCTCTTAAAAGATATTTGTTTCATTTCTCACGGAGAACACTACATAATCTATCGGCCTCTCACTCCGAGATGTGTTGATATTGAAAAGGTGGCACTCTGCTCCATGCCTCCGACTACTAAAACCAAAACGCACATTATCGAGTCTAGAGCCATGAGATTCATCATAAATCTCTTAGGGACACTTTCCATAAAATACCCTTGTGTTCACCTAAAAGGACACAAGGTGTATAAAAGTCTTAATGAGATCCAAGGATCTTGCCACTTATATCATGATGGTTACGTGCTTTAAACGGTCTACAGTCGTGGGGTGATATCCAGCGACTCACTGAATCGTGGGTGCACTTCGGTGTGTCCGTGTAAGCCCTCTCGGGGGTATCCGATTCAGAACGGCCTGGGGGAGATTAGAGAAAGTCTTCACACTATGCTGTTGACGATCTCGAAGTCCTAACCCGTAAGCGCTGGATGATTATTACTAACGGTTTTATGCAGCTACCTATAAACATCCATCAACCATCATTAGATACATCAAACATCTTCACCTCAGCATACTCATACTGATGAAGAACATCTCCAACAAAGCTCAAGTGTAAAAAGTTCAAGACAAAAGGATCAAGTTAAAGACGGAGTTTAACAACAAAGTTAAAACACTAGTCAAGATGTCAAGAACAAGTTCATATGTCAAACGATGAAAGAATTGTTAGCAAGGGAAGATTGTTAGCAAGGAAAGATTGTTAGCAGAAGTATACAGTCCAAGATGTATGAGTATGTTGGAGGACACGATGCATCATCACAAGAAGATTTTGATCAAAGCAAGAACGATTGAAAGACGATGACTTTTGAAGATCACAATGCATGAAGGAACATTGAATGAATACTATTCTACAACGACACACAAAGTTCAAGACGTGGAAGACAAAGGACCAATCACTGGGAGCATCATGGAAATGACCATCCCTTAGGGGGAGATTGTTAGCATTTATATTTTAGTCGAGTGATGGTCATTTGTATTGTTTAGAATAGTGTGTCGTGTATCGTGTCAAAGTTATGTAAGGCTTTGTGATTGACTTTGTAATGAAATGATAAAGAAAGAAACAAAAGCTCAAGTCCATCACAAAGCCCACCAAGCCCACCTTAGAAGCATCTAGGGCGCCGGCCATTATGCTATATATATCACATTCTCACACAAATTATGTGTGCCTCTAAGTTTAGCATAGGTGTGAGAGTGTGTGTGTATGTGTTTTATCTTTATAATAGTTCTCTTTTGGCAATACAATCATTCGGTTTAAGTTAAATATCATACGCACCATTTCTTCTTCATCATTACTTCTTATTTATTCTTAGAGTGTCACGTTTAGAGTAGTTGTTTTATTTATATAGTTTAGTTTGTTTAAGGTTGATTCATCTAGTGTTACAGGGTCAATCTTCAAATCACAAAATACCCCAAAAAGTATCAAATTTTATTTCAAAACTCAATTGGGTATAAATAAAGATCGCTGGAAAATTGACCTGCGTTTTGCTGGTGGTTTACGGAGGCCGCAGCGGCAGTGGTGGTGCTGGTGATTTACAACTTGGTAGATATCTTGTGTATAGGCCAAAAATATGCTCTCCCAAACACCCCTGTAATAAGTAGATATGTTGTTTGAAGTGTTATACGCTATATTTTGAGAATAAAAATATACTTCATTGAGGCTTTTCCAAACAGCTTAAATATGATTGAGGAGTTGCTTAATACATGTTTTTCTTGAACCAACTTGAAAAGGAAAACCGACTTTTGTACTTTCGAGAAACTAAAACTAACCAAACACGCACTCTTTCTGAACTAAATGACAACGAAAGCTTGAATATAACAAACACAATGTTGGGATGGTCGTGATGAACCTTGTATGGTGTACTCAAATGGCCTAACTTGGACCTGATGCCATTTCCGAAGGTTATGTTTGTTAGCTATAAGCAAACATCTTGATACCAAACTTAGTATCGGTTGGGCTGCTAACAAGGGTTACGTTTGTTAATGTTGTTAGGGCTTAGGTGCTGAACTTTACTACTGTGTTTTGATTTTTTATTTTTTAATTTTAAATATCTAGTCTTAGTGATGCTACAGAGAACCAAAATATTTGTGGACAGACTATTTTTGCTCAGTTATAGCCTAATTATCAGTAAACTTTCAGATACAAAGAGGTTGTTTGGAAGGAATCCACGGATTCCATAGTGCAGGCCGACCAGAAATTGTGGTCTTTTAGGGTCATACAAGGGCTATCCGACACACCTAAGCTTGTCGTCTCCTATAAGGGTACAAGGTTGCAATTATCGGCGGAAGAAACTTCGTCAATGATTCTTGGCAAGATGAAAGAAACTGCCGAACTTTACCTTGGAAAAGCTGTGAAAAAAGCGGTGATAACGGTCCCAGCTTATTTTAATGACTCACAACGTCAAGCAACAAAGGACGTTGGTGCTATTGATTATCATTAGAGTTTACATCTCACCTATTAATGGAGTAACTACACAAGGTCTATAAACACATTATTTAGGACCAGCTGCAATTAAGAGAAATCGAAGCTTTTTTCAAAAATAAACACTACCAAATATAATTCTATCGGGGTCCCGTGACACCGCGAGACACCCCCTAGTTCGGTCACTTACTATAATCAATCAATTAGATAATATCATCGAGTTATGAGACTCAACATGAAATCAGCAATAAAGTTATAAGCAATCGATCTAAGCATGCCACTCACGCTAATTATGTGATTTTCAAGTTGAACTTAATTAAGCTAAATATGTCTTAATTCCTATTTTAAAGTTTGTCCCCTAGGTGTAATATTGGTGATTAAGTTCCTAAATCTCGTTTTAACAAGGCAGATTTTCCTTTATATTTGTACAATTCAGTGGTCACAAGTAAGCGCTTACATGGTAATGAAAGTGTCAATCCATCAAATGCAATAGATAGTCTATGTAACCAAATGAAATTAGATATATATATTTTTTTTGTTGGCAACATATTAAAAGGCTTTGTACGAGCTGAATTTGGTCTCGGATTATCGTTGTTGAACACTGAGCAACTGCATTCCGCTAATGTCAAAGTCAAATTCCAAAACAGGTCATGTCCTAAATGGATTCAAGTTCAAATTATACATGGGTCGTCACTCCTAAAATAAGTAAAGTTGCTACCTCGAAGGCTCAAAGCCTCAAATCCCATGTCAATTCAATAGTTTTATGCACGTTTAAAGTAACATTTTAATACTATTCAATCTCAACACAAGTATGAGATGCTCAAATCAATATCTTGTGTACAATCGTATGAATGAAATGTCACATCTAAAACTCGAATGGGTTAAACCATTATTTGGGTTTTCGGATTAACCGGAACTCTTATTAGAGTATTGTACTATTCTGGTGTCTAGAATAGTCAATGGGTGTCAAATATACCCGAACTCGTCAGACCCAAGTCCAAATGAGCTTATCCGGGTCAGGTTACACAGGTTAAAAACCATTATTCGGGGTTTTGGATTGACCCAAACTCTTATTAGATTTGGATCTCGGGTAAGAGTTTTATAGATTCGACAATCAAATCCAGGTCAAAACAAAAGTAACGACAATCAAATCCAGGTCAACCCGACCCGTTTTCAATCCGAAATAAACAAACACCATTTCAATCCGGTTTTTAAATCAAACGAAAAATAAAATGAGTTTTATAGATTCGACATACCAAAATTGCGACCTCTAGCTATAACCCACAAACGTACACCTTTGGTCTTCGATCTTGAACGGCGGCTATAAAACCCTAAAACAACCCTTTTATAGATCTATAAACCACAAGGACCAAAAGTGTCAAACTCCAAAGGATAGGGGCGGCGGTTAAATTTTCTCCCAGGGACCATTTGTGTAGTTTTTCTGGATTTGGGGTTCGGGACCCATTTAGGCTAGTTGACGATCAAATCAAGGCACGAAAGTTGCGCCATTGCGTTCAAAATAATTTTTCCGATAAAAATTAGTATTCACACGACTATTTTTCGTAAAATGACATAGATCATTTAATAAACGTATATTAGGTCAAACTCGTGCCGATACGCAAGTTGTGCTAAATTCTCACATCATACGAGGAAATCTCTTATTTCACATAATAATATCCCAATATCAATCACATAAAATCCAAAACACTTCTCAGGTATAAAATACTCATTTGCAAACATAATGCGGTATAAGATACGTTTCGAAAATTACCGGTTGTCACAAAACGGGTCAAAAGGGGTTGAAGATTTCACATAGTGTACAATTTATTCAATAACATTGGTTGATAAGAATATCTATTTTGTTATCACACTGATTATTTCTAATAAGATTTAATGAAATTTTGGACCAAAGGTGTTTCTGGCAAACCAATTGGACCTGTACCAAGAAGTTAACCCGTCTTGACCCGTTACTAAACCCAATCGACCTGCCCATGTTGCCACCTCTGCCGTTTTCACTAAGGACAAAAAGGAGAAATTAGATACCATATGATTAGTTAGACACCATGACTCGTGCGTTTTTTGTACCGCCTACTTCAACTATATCATCCAATTGTAGGTCTCGAAGTGTGAAGTTATAGTCAGCATTCCAGTTTCCCTGTCATTACCCTCTTCATTGGAGCTTTAGTCCAATGGTAAGGGTGGTTGTGCTTGAGTCAATAGACCTGGGTTCAAGTCTCTTCCTTGACACTAAAGTCCAATGATACCAATCCCCCACCGCAAACGCTCAGTTGACCGGTCCAAGGAGGACCTATTGAAGAAAATGGCCTAGGGTTAGATCCCAACTCCCAACTAATTAGGTCAATGAGAACATGTGCACATCGCATAGGGCCGGGTCCTTGGGGAAGGGTCCGGTTGGCATCAAAAGATGCATGAGATCAGGGTGTTCCCACCGATTTACACCTTTTGGAGATATTCGTACAAGACTTCTTGCTACCTTATTCACCTTTTTCACTATCTAAAACCAACTGTACATTAGTTACTTCATACCTTAGGTCATCTTTTTTGACAGACAAATTTCCTTTAGCTAACTTTCTTCTCCAGTCTATGCCATCTTTTTTGACAAATTAACAGACTTCCATCGTTAAGTGATATGACGTCTTTGAATATCTTTTGTGTGCACTCACTGTTTACTTAATTTCTTGATATGAGTAAGAATAAATTTTACTAACTGATAAACAAATTTCCCATTGGTAATTTTTTAATTGTAAAACTGGAATAATTTAAAGAAATTACCAAAAATATCCATAATACACATAACTGCATTATTCTAGAAAGGTAGCAATCTTCATTGATATAAATTATTTCCTTATTTAATAACAATCTATAGTAATTCAGGACAAGATAAAAAACATAAAAAGTTTCTTAAACTTTATGACTTATGACTACACATCATACAAAATCGATCAAGCATTAAGTTACCGATACATGCATCTTCATCCAAACTCGATCATCCACTGACAATAAATCTTTGACTTGGCGCATTGTTGGCCTTTCCTGTGGGTTGTAGTTCAAACATGCCCGTGAGACCTTCAAAATTGAATGAGCTAGTTTCTCAACTAGAGAATATGGTGGCGGAATCCGTCTATCTCCTACATTGGCTAGCAATAGATCATCAGTAGACAATGTTGGTAGACATGATATAAGATCTCCAGGATGCTTTCCCATAATCACTTCTAGTGCAACAACTCCAAAACTATACACATCGCATTTCTCTGTTGCCACCATCGTATAAGCAAGCTCTACATGGAAGGAAACATGAGAATACAAAAAAAATTGTCATGTCAGATCATGATTAAATGTAACATAGATAAATCTGAAACTTGAGAAGAAGTACGTATAGATAACTTAAAAATAGATGGTAGTTACCTGGCGCAATATAGCCATAGGTGCCTACAACCGCAGTCCAATTCGATGAATCCATCTTTAGAAGCTTCGCTGTTCCAAAATCCGAGATATGTGCCTCATAATCAGAATCGAGAAGGATATTAGCTGCAGAAATGTCTCTATGAATTATAGGTGGTGTGCAATCATGGTGCATATAAGCCAAACCATTCGCTACAGCCCTAACAATTCTTACCCTTTTCAGCCAATCCATTTCCTTTGCTGTGATATCGCTACTTAAGAGCGATTTTAGACTTCCCTTCTCAAGATATTCGTAAATTAAAAATGAGTGACGAGCATGGAAGCAGTATCCATAGAGTTTAACTATGTTTCTGTGCCTTATGTTTGTCAATGCTCGTACCTCATTTAGGAAGCCTATATGATCGTCACTCTCAGATGATGAATGAAGTTTCTTCACAGCTACTAAATTGTTGGGTTGCAACACAGCTTTATACACAGTACCATATCCTCCAATCCCAATACAGTATGCATCATCAAAATCATTTGTTGCCTTGATGATTTCATCATACATCGCCTGTCCATCAAAACTTGTTATTGAGAAAAAATTGCCACCTTCTTCGCCTGATGGTATCTGTGGAGAAGTTCTCTTTCTACGTCGATAAGCAATGAGGCCACACATGAATAAACCAAGTAAAAGAGCCGCAAAAAGTGGGACCACAGTTACAAGGATGAGCTTATGATGATAATGATTATTTTGACTTTCACAAAAAGTGGGAAACCTGTAACATTTCCACACAGACCATCATTTCCTTGAAATGCTTCTCCAGACACATTTTGAAATACAGCACAAGGGGGAACGGGACCAGTGAGCTCATTGTAAGACAGGTCTATATCAATCATTCCTGGCAAGTTACTGAAACCATTAGGAATTGAACCGGATAGCTTATTGTGAGAAAGATTCATCATTACCAGACTTTCCAAACTTCCAATATCTGATGGTATCTCTTTTGTGAGTGAATTCCAAGATAAATCAAGAACATTGAGTTGCCTTAATTTACCGATCTCCGATGGGATCTTTCCGCTGAGCTTGTTATTACTAAGATATATGTGAGTGATTTGTACCCAATCACCAATATATCTTTGTAATGACCCGTTCAACCAATTAATGGATAGGTCAAGAGTAAGGAGACCATGCAGTGACCCAAGCTCTTGAGGTATAACACCTGAAAGGTTGTTATCCCTCAAGTTTAAATTTAACAAACTTTTCATCTCCCCAAATTCCTTTGGAATTCGACCAGCCAAATGATTAGAAGAAAGATCAAGCACTTGAATTGAATTTCCCAACGATGAAGGGATTGAACCATTGAGTTGATTATTGGCCAATTGTAAATCAGTTAGATTCTTCAAATTCCCTAATTCAATTGGAATAGGTCCAGAAAGTTGATTTGTGAAGAGATAAAGGAGATTCAAAGACTTCAAATCACCCAATGATGAAGGAATTGAACCATTGAGTTGATTATTGCTCAAATCTAAATCAGTTAGATTCTTCAAATTCCCTAATTCAATTGGAATGGGTCCAGAAAGTTGATTTGTGTACAGATGAAGGGTATTCAAAGACTTCAAATCACCCAATGATGAAGGAATTGAACCATTGAGTTGATTATTGCCCAATTCTAAATAAGTTAGATTCTTCAAATTCCCTAATTCAATTGGAATGGGTCCAGAGAGTTGATTTTGCCACAAATAAAGGACATTCAAAGACTTCAAATCACCCAATGATGAAGGGATTGAACCAGAGAGTTGATTTTCGTACAAAGCTAATTCAGTGAGAGACTTCAAATTCCCTAATTCAATTGGAATGGGTCCAGAGAGTTGATTTTGCCACAAATAAAGGATATTCAAAGACTTCAAATCACCCAATGATGAAGGGATTGAACCAGAGAGTTGATTTTCGTACAAAGCTAATTCAGTGAGAGACTTCAAATTCCCTAATTCTTGTGGGATTGAACCAGTTAAATCGTTTTTGAGAAAATGCAAAACGGCTAACTGGCTTAGTTTACCAATGGTAGGTGGAATTACACCAGAAAACTGATTGACTGAAAAATCAAGATAGACAAGTTTGGACAGGAGTCTGATTTCTTGTGGGATGGGACCAAAGAAGCTGTTTACACAAAGCTCAAAATGGGTAAGATTGCCTAGAATAGAGAACGGGAACCGGTGAAGCGTACCTTTTAACTCAGACGTCGAGAGGTTCAACCTGTTAATGTTGCCATCAGCATTGCAAGCAATTCCAAACCAAGAAGGGCACGGAGCGGGTGAACTAGTATTCGTTGGAAGGGGTGTCCAAGAAGATACAATTTGGGAGTTGTTTGGGATTTTAAGGGTTGCTTTCCATTTTTGAAGAGCATTTGCTTCCTCCAAAGAAGCATAAGTAAAGTTTGGTACAAATGAGAGAGCAGTGACTAGTAGAGCCAAAGATAAAAGTAAGAAGTTTGAAGAAGCCATTGCTTGCTTTTGAATGTTTTTTTTTCTTTCTATAAAGTGAAGGTTTGTATGTCTCTATTTATACTTGAGCTACCCTTTTCTCATAAATCAATTTCCATTTCTCAGAAATTAAATATTACAGTAGGTGGTGTCATATTTTTCCACAAGATTCGTTTACTTGAGAAATTTTAGGTGGTGTCATATTTTTCTAACAGATTGGTTTACTTGAGAAATTTTAGGTGGTGTCATATTTTTCCACAAGATTCGTTTACTTGAGAAATTTTAGGTGGTGTCATATTTTTCCAACAGATTGGTTTACTTGAGAAATTTTAGGTGGTGTCATATTTTTCCACAAGATTCGTTTCCACAAGAAAAGAACTTGCCAAAACAACACCATTAAATATTACAGTAGTTGGTGTCATATTGCTTGATGAAATTCCTAGTAAAGAATAGCAATTCATCCATAAATCAATTTCCATTTCTCAGAAATTAAATATTACAGTAGGTGGTGTCAGAAATTAAATATTAATGGAGCATAATATTTTAAACCGTGAATAATGTGGGGCATGTTCTTTTCTTTTTTTAGTGCTAATCAATGACGACCTCCCCATACCTACCCATATAGTACAAAACAAGGGTCTTCTTTGCCGTCTATGAATTTAATATCTTTTCTTGCACACTAAAATTTCATAGCAACTAAGTTACCGCACACTTTTATAAAACAAAATTGCGACCTGCTATTTTCACCAAGTATACTTGTCATATAACATCAAAATTGATTATTTAGCAATTTTTAAATATGTTAATTTTTTTAAAAAAAGATGGCATAGACCGGAGACGAAATAATCTAACAAAAGAAAATCCCAAGAGAGTGATAGCAAATTTTTAATCATTAACACAAAACAAGTGGTCACAAGTTTCACTAGTACAAAACAAGGGTCTTCTTTGCCGTCTATAGTTTATCTTAAAATACATTCCCATATAGTTTTATAGCCATGGAAATTCTGACCCAGTTATGTATGAATGAGTCAATGTGGGATATTTTTAATCTCTAACGGGTCAAACGAGTACAAAAAAAAAAGTTAGCTAAAGAAAACGGGTCCAAAGGAGTTGAAGGTTTCACAGTGTACAATTTATTCAATAACATTGGTTGATAAGAATATGTATTTTATTGTCATACGTGCCACACCAATTATTTATAATAAGATTTAATGAAATTTTGCACCAAAGTTGTTTCTGGCAATCCAGTTGGACCCGTACCATGTTGCTAAACCCAATAGACCAGCCCATGTTGCCACCTCTACCGTTTTCATTAACCACAACAAGGAGAAATTAGATACCCTATGAATAGTTAGAGACACCAAGATTCGTGCACTTTTTTGGATCGCCAACTTTTAGCAAATCCATACAATTTGACTTTTACATAATGTGTGTAGAGTCGTTAACGAACACCCCACCTGGTACACCATGCAAGTGTGTTTTGCCAATGCAAGTTGGCCTTTGAAATGGCTACCAGACTTTTCATGAAATCAAGCCAAGTTCGAATTATGGGAGCAAATGAAGAAAACCAAGATTTAGAAAAGACGGTCGTTATGATTAACTTGCTACCCCTTGATGAAAATTTTGAAAACTTCACCGTGTATGTCACTACTCAAAGATTATGGCCGAAACAAGTGCCTATTAAGAACTCTCTTTTTGGCGAATATGAAGTTTTGTTCGTTAAGTATCCAGGTACCTCTATACTAAGAGATCGAGTTAATGGCCGTGTCGGGAGGGTTTGGACAACAGTTTAAAACGATCCTTTTTTCAGTACCGGTAGAAACGACAGGGTTGACCCTAATACACTTCATTATCCATTTAACCCGTTTCAGTTATTGGATATTTTTTTTCAAACAGTTTGCCAGAATGTATAAAATACAACCCAAACTCATTAATATGTAAATGGGTCGAAACTCACATGATAACAGGCTCGAGTTGAAACCGGCCTTGTCAACAATTATTCACGGGTGGGAGAGGTTGAAACAGTCTTTTTTTAGTGCTAATCAACGACGACCTCCCAATACCTGCCCACTTAACCCAAACTTTATTGACAACATGGTATATGAGTGATTTCTTCTAATTGGAGCATAAAACTTTTAAAGTTTTCTAAAATAAATTTCAAAAACCACTAATGATACGTTGTGCCAAAAAAAGTCTAAAAGAAGTGCAGAAATATGGAGCATGCCAACCCTTTGAAATCCATATGGTAATCAAGAAATATATATCTATTCATGACATCACCAATTGCAATTTCATATTCAAGTGATCGCTTAATTAGATGACAATTTTAAAAATGATTTGCTCGTGTAAATCTTTCTTGAAGTATTTACTTGTTGTTTTGGCATTTTTTAGGAACAGAGAATCACAAGTTTCACTTTTCAATTGAGCATTCTTTACAAACTTTTTCTCATGTTTAACATTTAATATCTTTTCTTGCAAACTAAAATTTCATTGCAACTAACTTACCGCACACTTTTAAAAACAAAATTGCGACCTGTATTTTCACCAGGTATACTTGTCATATAACATCAAAATTGATTATTTAGCAATTTTTAAATATTTTAATTTTTTTTTAAAAGATGGCATAGACCGGAGACGAAATAATCTAACAAAAGAAAATCCCTAGAGAGTGATAGCAATTTTTTAATCACTAATATAAAACAAGTCGTCACAAGTTTCACTAGTACAAAACAAGGGTCTTCTTTGCCGTCTATAGTTTATCATAAAAATACATTCTCATATAGTTTTATAGCCGTGGAAATTTTGACCCAGTTATGCATGAATGAGTCAATGTGGGATATTTTTAATCTCTAAACGTGTCAAACAAGTAAAATAAAAAAAGTTAGCTAAAGAAAACGTGTCAAAGGGGTTGAAGGTTTCACATAGTGTACAATTTATTCAATAACATTGGTTGATAAGAATATGTATTTTATTGTCATACATGTCACACCGATAATTTATAATAAGATTTAATGAAATTTTGCACCAAAGTTGTTTCTGCCAAACCAATTGGGCCCGTACCATGTTGCTAAACCCAATAGACCATCCCATGTTGCCACCTCTATCGTTTTCATTAACAACAACAAGGAGAAATTATATACCCTATGAATAGTTAGAGACACCAAGATTCGTGCTCTTTTTTTGGATCGCCAACTTTTAGCAAATCCATACAATTTGACTTTTACATAATGTGTGTGGAGTCGTTAACGAACACCCCACCTGGTACACCATGCAAGTGTGTTTTGCCAATGAAAGTTGGCCTTTGAAATGGCTACCGGACTTTTCATGAAATCAAGTCAAGTTCGAATTATGGGAGCAAATGATGAAAACCAAGATTTAGAAAAGACGGTCGTTATGATTAACTTGCTACCCCTTGATGAAAATTTTGAAAACTTCACCATGTGTGTAACTACTCAAAGATTATGGCTGAAACAAGTGCCTATTAAGAACTCACTTTTTGGCGAATAAGATGTTTTGTTCGTGAAGTATCCAGGTACCTCTATAGGTACCTCTATACTAAGAGATCGAGTTAATGGCCGTGTCGGGAGGGTTTGGACAACAGTTTAAAACAAGCCTTTTTTCAGTACCGGTAGAAACGACCGGGTTGACCCTAATACACGTCATTATCCATTTAACCCGTTTATGTTATTGGATATTTTTTTTCATACAGTTTGCCAGAATGTATAAAATACAACCCAAACTCATTAATATGTAAATGGCTCGAAACTCACATGATAACAGGCTCGGGTTGAAACCGGCCTTGTCAACAATTATTCACAGGTGGGAGTGGTTGAAACAGTCTTTTTTTAGTGTTAATCAACGACGACCTCCCAATACCTGCCCACTTAACCCAAACTTTATTGACAACATGGTATATGAGTGCTTTCTTCTCATTGGAGCATAAAACTTTTAATGTTTTCTAAAATAAATTTCAAAAACCACTAATGATACGTTGTGCCAAAAAAGTCTAAAAGAAGTGCAGAAATATGGAGCATGCCAACCCTTTGAAATCCATATGGTAATCAAGAAATATATATCTATTTATGACATCACCAATTGCAATTTCATATTCAAGTGATCGCTTAATTAGATGACAATTTTAAAAATGATTTGCTCGTGTAAATCTTTCTTGAAGTATTTACTTGTTGTTTTGGCATTTTTTAGGAACAGAGAATCACAAGTTTCACTTTTCAATTGAGCATTCTTTACAAACTTTTTCTCATGTTTAACATTTAATATCTTTTCTTGCAAACTAAAATTTCATTGCAACTAACTTACCGCACACTTTTAAAAACAAAATTGCGACCTGCTATTTTCACCAGGTATACTTGTCATATAACATCAAAATTGATTATTTAGCAATTTTTAAATATTTTAATTTTTTTTAAAAAGATGGCATAGACCGGAGACGAAATAAACTAACATAAGAAAATCCCTAGAGAGTGATAGCAATTTTTTAATCACTAATATAAAACAAGTCGTCACAAGTTTCACTAGTACAAAACAAGGGTCTTCTTTGCCGTCTATAGTTTATCATAAAAATACATTCCCATATAGTTTTATAGCCATGGAAATTCTGACCCAGTTATGTATGAATGAGTCAATGTGGGATATTTTTAATCTCTAAACGGGTCAAACAAGTAAAATAAAAAAGTTAGCTAAAGAAAACGGGTCAAAGGGGTTGAAGGTTTCACATAGTGTACAATTTATTCAATAACATTGGTTGATAAGAATATGTATTTTATTGTCATACATGTCACACCGATAATTTATAATAAGATTTAATGAAATTTTGCACCAAAATTGTTTCTGCCAAACCAATTGGACCCGTACCATGTTGCTAAACCCAATAGACAATCCCATGTTGCCACCTCTATCATTTTCATTAACAACAACAAGGAGAAATTATATACCCTATGAATAGTTAGAGACACCAAGATTCGTGCACTTTTTTTGGATCGCCAACTTTTAGCAAATCCATACAATTTGACTTTTATATAATGTGTGTGGAGTCGTTAACGAACACCCCACCTGGTACACCATGCAAGTGTGTTTTGCCAATGCAAGTTGGCCTTTGAAATGGCTACCGGACTTTTCATGAAATCAAGTCAAGTTCGAATTATGGGAGCAAACGATGAAAACCAAGATTTAGAAAAGACGGTCATTATGATCAACTTGCTACCCCTTGATGAAAATTTTGAAAACTTCACCATGTATGTAACTACTCAAAGATTATGGCTGAAACAAGTGCCTATTAAGAACTCTCTTTTTGGCGAATATGAAGTTTTGTTCGTGAAGTATCCAGGTACCTCTATACTAAGAATCGAGTTAATGGCCGTGTCGGGAGGGTTTGGGCAACAGTTTAAAACGAGCCTTTTTCCAGTACCGGTAGAAACAATAGGGTTGACCCTAATACACTTCATTATCCATTTAACCCGTTTCTGTTATTGGATATTTTTTTTCATACAGTTTGCCAGAATGTATAAAATACAACCCAAACTCATTAATATGTAAATGGGTCGAAACTAACATGGTAACAGGTTCGGGTTGAAACCGGCCTTTTCAACAATTATTCACGGGTGGGAGTGGTTGAAACAGTCTTTTTAAGTCTCATCTACCCAACTCGACCCACAAATAAGTAAATGGGTCGAAACTGTCTCATCTACCATACTTCTAGGATCAATTCGTTTGACCTCGAAAGTTAAACTGAATTTTTTCTTGCTTATAATCATAATCATTTTGTTGTTAATAGGTCTTCCGCCATCGCCACCTATGCCATCATCACGCAACAGTAATGGTGGACCGTATGGTCACGGAAACAACGGTAGGGACATAAAGCCCCTCGGTGTCGACATCAGTAAGCAAAGGTCTAGCAATAGGCTAAGTGGTGGCATAATTTCCAAAATAGTTTTATCAGCAGTGGTAGGCGTGGTTCTAGTCTCCGTTGCTGCTTGGATTCTATTGGTTAAACGTAGGGAAGGGGCCCAATCAGGACACACCCCACCAGCTACTTTAGTATCCGTCACAAAATCCTCAGGGGTTGGTGGATCAACGATAGGAAGTGGGCCCGAGTCAGCTTCATTATCATTCCGGTCTAATATAGCTTATAAAGGATCTGCAAAGACGTTTAGTTCAAGTGATATGGAAAAAGCAACTGATAACTTTAATGAGTTGGATGTTTTAGGTGAGGGTGGGTTTGGGCGGGTTTATAGCGGGACCCTTGAAGATTGGACTAAAGTTGTTGTCAAGGTACTTAAACATGATGATCAACAAGGGGGTCGGGAATTCTTGGCAGAAGTTGAAATGCTTAGCCGCTTGCACCATAGAAATTTGGTTCGGTTACATGGCATTTGTACAGAAGAAAGAAACCGGTGTTTGGTTTATGAGCTAATCCCAAATGGAAGCGTTGAATCTCACCTTCATGGTATGAAATGCTTGACTTTCTAAAGTCAATTGTTTGAATGCAAAAGTCAAATGTTTGGGCTTTTTTTGCTTTACTTTTTTGTTTATGAAGATGGTTTTATTTCATGTGACAATTTGGATGGTTAGGGATTGAAATGCTTGACTTTCACAAGTCAAATATTTGACTTTAATTTTTTTTTAGTGAAGATGGTTTATAATTGGAGTGAAATTTTGGTTGATTAGGGATTGATAAGGAAGTCGCACCACTGGATTGGGGGGCCTGCTTGAAGATAGCTTTGGGTGCAGCTCAGGGGTTAGCTTACTTGCATGAAGATTCAAGCCCAATAGTCATACATAGAGACTTCAAGTCTAGCAACATTCTGCTGAAAGTAAAAGTTTCTGATTTTGGTCTGGCTCGTTCCGCTTTAGATGAAGAAAACCAACATATTTCGACACGTGTCATGGGCACTTTCGGGTACGCTTTTCTTTCTCTGTAAATGAGTCAGATTATATGTCTTGGCCCGTTAGGGAACCCGCCGCGTCCAAATTTTCTTAAACTTCTTTTCATTTGAATTCAGGTATGTGGCTCCCGAGTATGCAATGACAGGCCATCTTCTTGTAAAGAGTGACGTATATAGCTACGGAGTGGTACTCCTTGAGCTCCTAACAGGAAGAAAACCCGTTGACATGTCAATGCCATCGGGCCAAGTAAACCTTGTCGCCTGGGCCCGTCCCCTCCTCCCAACACCAGAAGGTCTAAACTTGCTTATTGATCCATTACTATCCCCAGAAGTTCCATTCGACAGTATTGCTAAAGTAGCAGCAATAGCATCAATGTGTGTGCAGCCCAAAGTGTCACACCGACCCTTCATGGGTGAAGTGGTTCAGGCCTTGAAATTGGTCTGCAACGAGTGTGAAGAAACACGAGACTTGGGCTCAAGGACATGTAGCCAAGAGGATTTAATTTCCATGGACTTTGATCCACGAGCCAGTACAAACTCAGGCCACGGCCCTGGCCTAGACCCAGGTCCATCGCATTCCACCTATCCAAGCTATGAATCTCCACTTGATGTGGAGAGCGGGTTTTCGGGTCTTGGGCTAGATGTACATTCGTATAGGATAACCTCAAGTTCAGGCCCATTGAGGCCTAGAAGACGTTTGCAGATTTGGGAAAAGATGAAGAGATTTTCGAGTGGTAGTATGAGCGATTATGGAGACTTTTTGAAGTTATTGTCACGGTCACGTTGACTTTTTTGAGTTATTTTTTTCTTTACTTTGACCATGGTCATCCCAACCCGTCGGGTTTGCAGGAAAATTGCTGAATGAGATGTACAGTGTTGCATTGTATTAGGAATGTATTTCCTTGGTATAGTTGTAAATACACACTGCAGCAGCAAATACAAGAGGTTCGGGTTGTCTATAAAAGTAGAAATATTTGTGTAAATTTTCTTGAAACTGACTTTAAGACCCGAAGCAAGATGGAAACATGTGAGGACTCTAGAGAGGTTCTTTGTAAAAGGAAGTAGCTCTTATTCACAGTGTTATCTTAGAATCGCTACCAAATGTTGGTTTATTTTGAACTGAGTTTCATTTTAAATCACATCTTCTGTTAGATTAGCACCCAAAAATATTTTGGTAAAATGCAAAATAAATAAGGTAAACTTTTATGTCAGATTGTTGATGAAGTGTAACGGATTAATATAAAACAGGTGAAACAGAATACGGGTTTAAACACCCTTAAGGGGCTATCTGATGATCGGTAAGTTGGTAACTTTTGGGCATTCTATAATCTATATTATCGTAAATCTATGAAACCAAATCAAAATTTACATTTAATTAGAAGTTACAGATTATTGAATTTGATTTTGATTCAGCATGTCAGGATTGGCGTTTGCAAGGCGTAATCAAGATGCTACTATACATTCTGGCAGATTAAACAACTTGTAACTCTTTGAATCCTTTGCTTTCAGACGAACGTGTCTTGTTAGCAATAAGAAACTAGCTAGTCAAATAATTTGTACTCACAAAAAGTATAGTAATAAATCAACCAGGGTCATTTTTTTTATTAGATAAACATAAAAATTCATATGTTTCGAATAATCAACAGTTCAGCAGCGGACATACATCAACAATTCAGAGAAGCACGGCCTTGTACCTTGTGAAAAAACTTAGAAAATTCAGTACGGATGTGCTTCTGCTTAAAACTTGCAATAATCACTTTGAATGGTATCGAGTGCTCGCAATTCGCGATTGTTTAGAAACTTTTTTTTTTTTTTTTTTTTGAAAGGCGATTATTTAGAAACTTAAAATAGAAACTAAGGGGTAAGGGCACATTCATAATTCTACCCTACTTGTTACTAACCATTACTAAATATACATAAGACACTAAAACTTTTAAAAAAAAAAAAAAAAAAAAACACTTACTTGACGTGATTGCATTTGCCACGGCTGAGTCCCGTACGCAGACCCAGGAGGCGGCGGCGGTGCACTAAACGTCGGCGGTCCAGAAGCCGGTTGCATCCCCCCTCTCGGCGGCGCTCCAAAACTCGGCCCTCTCATCTGATTCTCACTCCCAATCCCACCTCCCAAAAACGACGACATAGTTTGTTGAAGCGGTGGAGGTCCCGTCACTCCAACACCACCACTCAGCACTCTACGCGGCGGCCCATTACTCATCACACCACTACCTAACGGCGGACCACTAGATGCAAACGGACCAGGACGAGGGCCCACATTACCGCCAACTGGTCTATTAGGCAATGTACCTTGCGGAGGTCCTCTCGGACCAACACCTGGCGGTCCGGGACGACTACCGAACAGCGGAGGACCACGCGGTCCATTCGCCACATTCGGCGGGCGGTTTAATTGCAAGGTTTGTAAATTATCAGCAACAAAATTAGGGTTAGGGTTAGGGTTATAATTTGGGGGGAAATTATTATGATTAGGTCTAGGGCCACCAGGAGTAGTCATTCAATCAAATCAAATCCTAAAAAACAGTAATTAAATTTTTATAATTTTTTTTTTTTTTTTTTTTTAAAAAACAGATGGTGATGAATTAATTGAATGATTAGATGATACCTGAAGTAAATTGAATGAAAAAAGTTACAAACCCTAATTTGATTTTATGAGATTAATTTTAAAGGAAGGTGTTTTTGATGTGATGTAATTGGGGGAAGGTGGTGGTAGAGTGCTTCTATGGGTTGTACTATGTGTATTGTTTATGGTAAGTGTATCAAGTTAGTTATCAAAGTATGATAAGTTTGTTAAAATTAGGAGTGACCATTATCTGTGAGCGGTGAGCGGTAGCTACACCATTTTTCAAAGAGGCGTTGAAAAATTAGTCTTTTTAAAAATTAGGCGAAGCTCACAGCTCTTTTGTTAAACGACTACTAAAATTCAAAATCTTTTGTTAAACGACTATTAAAATTCAAAATGCTCATTGCTAATTACTCACCGCCTCAAAAAGCTCCACACAGCTCTGCGCCAAACATATCGTGTGATGTTTAGGATTTGCTTATTGGTGTTGCGGGCGAGAAATGATACATCCATAAAATATTTACAAATAATATTTTATAAAATGATGTGTCATAATGAAAAATCATTTTAATTAATTATTTCTCCTTTTTAAAATTTTTATCTTTCTATGAATACATGACACATCTTTTTTTTTGAAAAGGTTTTTCGCAAAATTTTGTGGATATAGCATTCTTCGTTGTCGGCTTATGGCTTATTTGGTTTTGGTCTTATGTTACACAAAATTTATTTGATTATACAACTAACAAATCTTATACTCTTTTCGTCCCAAAATTATTGTCCCCCGACAAAAAACACACAGTTTAAGAAAATATAATCATTATTGCATTCTCTCTCTTACTTTTTTGCAAAATGACATTTTTACCCTTATGCAATTAATTAAATTTTTGAATAATGTTTGTAATTTTTAATATCATTAAGTGCAATACGGTAAACTTGCTACATTATTCACAACTATATTTGAAAAAAGACAACAATTTTGGGATAACTTAAAATGGAAAGAGGAACTATAAATTTAAGACGGAGGTAGTAACAAAAATCTTGTTTGATATGGGGTAAAAAAAAAAAAAAAAAGGGAAAGTTTAAAGTCTAAATCCAAAACACACATCCAAGGCTGTCATTGAGTGGGCACACAAAGAGACAAAATAAATAAATGCCAGCAGCCAATTGGATCATACCCTTTTCTTAAGTTATCAAAAATAATTGGATCATACCCTTCGTCTCATTTCTCTCTATTCAATAGAGAGATCAAAAACTTTTCAAAATGAAGAGATCAGTATCCTTTTCAACAGATCCAACCATCGATGGAGATAATAATTGCAAGATGAAGAAAAAGATCCGAGAAGATCTAGTAGTCCCAGAACTAGAAAACATGTCGGTAGTTTTGTCGGACGATAATCTCCTATACGAGATCTTAAAGCACGTGGACGCAAGGTCTTTAGGATCCACAGGATGCGTGAACCACCAATGGAGCCGTACGGCTCAAGACGAGCGTTTATGGGAGATGATTTGCACACGACACTCGGCGAATACCCAACTTCGCTCAGTAGTCCTTGCTTTAGGTGGATTTAAAAGACTTCATTCACAATACTTATGGCCTTTATCTATGCCCCCCAATGGTTCCACATCATCAGCAGCATCACGGTCTGTCTGGCCATGTTTACCGCCTCCTCCTCCTCCTCGTAATATTGCATCTGCGAAACCGAAGAAACGTTCGGGGAAGGATGAGGTTCAGCTTTCGCTTTCGCTTCTTTCGATTAAGTACTATGAGAAGATGAATTTTAGTAGTAACAGGAAATGATGTTGTTACAATTTTTTTTGTTTTTGTCATGTGTTTATCTTATGTTATGTTATTTCTAACTATGAGTTACTAATGTATCTTTCATGAAATATTTTTACTAGTAATCAAGTATTTGTATATTGAATTTAGAGTTTGAGTTGGCTAATTTGATATGTTTGATCATATTCGTTATATTCTGAACAAGTCCAATACTAATAGCAGCAATAGTGCCAAATTTCACCATATGATCTTCACGTTGCGTGGAATGAACCAATGCCCGCAATAAGGCAGCTATATTTTGTTGGATATTTTAGCGATATCAATGTTCCATAGTGATATTGGATTAACTTGTTCATTGGTTGATCTTAATATTCCAATTAATCGGGTTAGGTGATGCGGGAGTGCGGACTCGATTATGTATATTAAGATGGGTGCGTATTGACGGTTTGGTTTAATATTGTTATATTCAATATTATGAATTTAATTTTAATGTTAAGTATTTAATATTAAAAGGATATATATTGAAAGTTGTTTTTCAACTTTGAGAGATATATATGTATGGACACTATTTTCTTTGGAAAGCAGTTACATGGATAAACCGTTTATAATGGTGTAACCGTCCATATTTGAGTTACGTATGAAATGGGAAACGGTTGAATACCTTTTGGTATAAGAATGAAAAATCAGTTTCTTTTCACATAACACGAAAAAGAAGTTGAGAAAAGAAAGATTTAGTTTCTTTCTTTTGAATACGCAAAGGAAAACCATTGTTATATTTTTGGTACAAGATTTCTCAATGGAAAAAGTCTAGTTCTTGAAATGGGAAACCAGTCTTATCCGTTCAAATATTTGTGTGTACCATCAAATAGTTTGTTCTGAAAGTGTTTACACGATTCTGGTTACAATCCAAGATACAAATATATATTGTTGATCAATGATACAGGATTCACGAACAAGTTGATTACGGTGTTTACGGGATCAAATCGGTACGTATTTCTAATATATCCCCAACAAAGAACAAACTATTTATTTGAGATTTGATTACCGTTAAAGTTTGATTTTAATTCAAACGGTTGATCGTAGTTCGACTTGGTCTACATGTGATATAATATGTTTCATTTAACTGTGTGTTTTTATGGTTCAACATTCATGAATTTGTGTTGACTGTAGATCGGTGTTTATGTTATATCATATTAAAATTGGTTTATTGTTATATCACATGGTTCAACATTATTTTGCCATGAAAGTCAGTAAACTACTTTTCTGGATTTGTCATGAAAAGATCAATGTTTATTTTGTTGGTCGTTATTTTGAATGTTAATTCAACTGTATTTCATGAATGACTTATTTCTATGTTTTCATGCAATAGAGATGATGTTAATATATATCAGGCATAGAGATGATATTAATTAATGGCATGTATATGATTTGAATTGCAACACATTTAAGAATCATTTTCTTGTTAATTATGGTTAATCATGGGTTAATGTGATGTATAACCGTTTTATGAACCATGCATTTATATGTTTATACATGCCTGGTCTGCTGTGATGATTCATGATATTAGTATAAGGTTTTTTTTCCTCCTGGTTCTCTTAATATGTTAAGCCAAAGCAGGCTTTTGTTTCTTTATTTTAAGTGACAAAAAGGAGATGTGTTCACTAGTCATAATCGAATAAGGATAAAAATGATGTGTGAGACATGTGAAATTAAAATTGGAGAACCTGATAGATTTCTGTGAAAAGTAAATTTTATGGTGCATGTTGTTGGTAGTCAGAATGCAAATTGGAATTGGTTCTGGTTCTTTAAGGCATATACATATTTGGATATAATTATTTTGAGTTTCTAATGATTTAAATTTGTTCCAAATGACTACGAGGGAATCGTTTCATGGTTTGACAAACTGGAAAAGTTTGAGGAACAAGATTTCAAATATTGGAAAAGGAAGATGTACTTCTGGTAATTACTTTGAAAGTCGCTTCGCTATGTCTGCTCCCATGTGCATGTCAGACTACGCTTCAAGTAAGAAATCTCTTGTGAGCATTTTATCATATATAAAATGGTTGTTTCAAGGTATGTTGTGTAACAGTAGAATCAAGCGTTACATGTTGTGTTAAGGTAAATTTACACAAACTAATTCAAAAATGGATAAATTTATTGTTGTTTCAAGATAGACAAACTTCCACTTCCATTTTAGTGGAAAGACATTAAGTATACCCTGGTAAAACAGAAAGAGGATTTGTCTTTGGTTCAATTGGGTAGTCATACCTAAATTGAGGAGTCACTTCAGGAACAAGAAGTAGACAAAATAAAGACAAAGGTCAACATTTTGTTGAACATGATACAAAACCTGGAAGGTTTATGGAGTTGAAGGGTATTAAGTTTGACAAGTTTGTCTTGTTTAGACATGGTATTTTGTTGGACTTGGATACTGGCCTAACTGCATGTCTGATTTATAATTCTATGATCCATTTGAAACTGAATATGTGTGCTTTTGATGAGTCTTATATCTGAACTAGATATTAATCATGATAAATGTCATACTTGTAAGCTGTCTAAAATCACAAAGGAAAATTTTAGAATGTTAAAAGGGATTCTAGGGTTTAGAACTTATTCTGATATGTGTGATTTTATCAGTACGTGATGCGTGGTTTTGTAACCTTACAACAGGTTTTACCTCTCGAGGGATCTCAAGAGGCTTACAACCCCACCAGGCAGTGTACCTGACCGATGTAGTATAGTGTAGTGGTAAGTACGGGGGATTGATCGTTCTCCACAGGGAATAGTGTTCGTTAGGTATGAAAGGCTACTCTAATTAGGTCTAAGGGTTGAGGAAGATTCTTTTTTATGTTTTTATATTTTTATGAAAGCAAGTAAAATCTCGGGTTTGAAGGAGTGGGCGGAATTAGTTGCTAGTCAACTAACCCAAATTTACTACGAATGCAAATAAAATAAAATAACAAAAATGAAAAGTGGTGAGAAACTTATGTGTAGAGAAATGTGTTTACTTAGATTTCCTTACTCCCTAACTATCTTTTACCGGTTAATTAGTGTGTATTAGTCGCGTGGATGACGGGTGTATTCCTTAATACCATTCGTGGGGTGGCGTACTTACTTCCCCAACTCTACAAGCTCCTACTTCACTCCTATGTCGAGCCGGCTAGGAAGCTCCTAACATGGGATCACTAGAATTCGCTTGTGCATTAAATACAACCATAAAAACCTTTAGTACGCGTTTGGTTCATGTTTCTTAAGACGTTCAAGCAAGTTACCGAATAGGAAGTTAGCCAGTTTTCTTAAGCCTAACATAGATAAACAATCATCCAATACAACTAATAACACACTAACAACCAATAATCAATAGCTAGGTTTCATTAGATCTAAGCAAACACAAGATAAATTTAGCCTAACATGTTAAACAAAAGACAAGAATAAGATAGAATCAAACAACACATAGACATATTGAATGATTAATTGATAACTTATCTTTCAATGAAACATGGAAGATCTCAAGGCAAAAAGCCCTGAAAAAGTAGCTAAAATCGTCTTAGGGTTTTATCCCAAAATTCCACACACTAAGCTCTCCCTAATGACAAAAAATTAGAAAACTATATATAGATATTTGGATCTGACGGCGTCACCTTATGCATTGTGACGCCGTCACCTCGCCGCTTTTAGGGTTCCCGGGTGACCTTCTTGACGCCGTCCCTCTTTAGCTCTTCAAAAATCCATTCTGGCCTATCAAGGCTTGACGCCGTCTAACCTTGAACGTGACGTTATCTTGGAATTCACTCACAAACGAGATACCATCGGAAATTGGAAGTTTACAAAGTCTGGTAATGATGAAGCTTTCTCACAATAAGCTATCTGGTTCAATTCCTGATGTTTTCAGTATCTTGCCAGGAAGGATTGATATAGACCTGTCTTACAATGAGCTCACAGGTCCGGTTCCCCCTGGTGCTGTCATTCAAAATGTGTCTGGAGAAGCATTTCAAGGAAATGATGGTCTGTGTGGAAATGTTACAGGTTTGAAACTTTGTGAAAGTCAAAATAATCATTGTGACAACTATGGACTATGTGGCCCATATGGAATATGTAGTATTTCTACAACTCCTAATTGTGTCTGCCTGAAAGGTTTTGAGCTTAAAAACCCAAAAGAACTGAATCCATATAATGGGACTAGTGGATGTCAACGAGTAGAACCTTGGATTGTGGGCCTGAAGAGGGATTCCTGAAGTTTTCAAACATGAAATTGCCAGACACGCAAAATGCCATTTATGATACCAATATGAACCTCCAGGAATGTGAGGTAGCTTGTAAGCGTAATTGCTCTTGCACCGCATATGCAATTCCAAACATCACTGAAGGTGGAGCTGGATGTTTGCAATGGTTTGGTGATTTGGTTGACGTTCGAGTGTACCCACAAAACGGGCAAGATCTTTATGTTAGACTGGCAGCCTCTGAATTATCAGGTAAGCCAGAACATAACTAATAATAATGCAATTTTCTATTTATATATATGATGTTTGGTTCCATCCTGTTATTCAAGTTTAAACATTTAAGTGTGCAACTCTTAATTATGTTGGATAAATATGATTTATACAAACTAAAGGATTATGTTGTTTTTTGTTGTAAATTTGACAATGTTTTGTTTGCTTTAACTTTGTAATATCTCTTAGATCTCCATTCCAGCTACGACAGGAAAAAACGAGTAGTTATTAAAGTTAGTTTGTCAATATCAACTGGACTGATTTTGTTGGGCCTGCTATTTACACTCTACACTTGGAGTAAAAGGAAGAAGAGATCAGATGCAGAAAGAGAAGGCAAGTGACATCGATCTGAATTTCTATATATATTAGATGTATGCTATACATCATGTAAATAATTACCTTATGATAAACATTTGACAACCACGCGTCATATTTTCTAGGTAGGACTGTAACGATTCTTGATAGAGTTCACAAAGGTAGCAGCCAGAAGGGAAGTATAGATGTTCCTTTTTATAGCTTATCTAAAGTTTCTAGGGCTACCGATAACTTTTCGGCTGACAACAAGCTGGGAGAAGGTGGGTTTGGTCCAGTTTACAAGGTAAATAATAAGAATAAGTACATGTTAACCAAGTTGGGGTGAACGGAGTGATAATCAGTAAAATATTTTTATACATTTACATTCAACAAAGAAGCATGTAGTAAATATGTTAGTCTCCAGGGTGTGCTAGAAGGACAAGAGATTGCTGTGAAGTGGCTCTCAAAGTCCTCTCGGCAGGGGCTTGACGAATTTGAAAATGAAGTCATCTGTATTGCTAAACTTCAGCATCGGAATCTTGTGAAGCTCTTGGGATACTGCATTGAAGGCGATGAGACAATGTTACTTTATGAATACATGCCTAACAAAAGTCTGGACAGTTTCATATTTGGCTGGGCTCTCAGCTTTTTTAATCTTGTAAAATAAACATGATATTAATTGTAATTGAAAAGGGATAGTTTATTAATAAACTAAAGTCGTTGCAAATTTATGCAGATGATATAAGAAAGTCATTACTTGATTGGCCACAAAGGTTCCACATAATAAACGGAATTGCTCGAGGTCTTCTTTATCTTCGCCAAGATTCCCGGCTTAAAGTTGTACATAGGGATTTAAAAGCCAGGAACATTTTACTTGATCATCAGATGCGTCCAAAGATATCTGACTTCGGTTTGGCCAGAATGTTTAAAGAACACGAAAGTGAAGCAAATACCAAGAGAGTAGTGGGAACCTTGTAAGAATCCCTAAAGTTTGTATAGTTTAATGCATTTTATATATATAGTGTGTATTTATTTCCATGGTCTTTTGTTCTATTCAGAGGATACATATCTCCAGAGTATGCAGTGAATGGTCTCTTCTCGGTAAAGTCAGACATATTCAGCTTTGGGGTTTTAGTGTTGGAAATTGTGAGCGGGAAGAAAAATAGAGAATTTGTTCATGAAAAACACCATGATCATCTTCTTGGACATGTAAGTGTGTTGAATATAATCATCCAATGATGAAAACATATACATAGATACAAATATGCAAATTTCAGTATGATATGGCTACTGAAGGTCCATTAACACACATTTGTGATCAAGTATGAGCATATAAATGCATAAAAAGGATATGATATAGATGTACGACCTTTCTGATTTGAACTAATTTGTGTTTTTTATTTGGATTCATTTAGGCATGGAGACTTTGCAAAGAAGGAAAGTCTCTCGATTTAATTGATGAATGTTTAGGTAACTCCTTTTCTGTTTCTGAGGTGTTGCGATCAGTACACGTTGGCTTATTGTGTGTGCAACAACGAGCAGAAGATAGACCTTGCACACGGTCAGTTGTTGCCATGTTGGGTGGAGAAGGTTCTCTACCTGCTCCGAAACAACCTGGCTTCTTTATTCAAGGAAGTGAAATCTACTCCACTTCACATCTTCATTCACTATCATCGGTTAATGGAGTAACATTAACTCAGATAGACGGTAGATAATAAAAAGATTTGGTTTACTCATGTTAAAGGTCATTTTTATAAGTCTATTTATGATATAAGAATGTATATATAGTTGGATCATTGTGTACTTATCATATCAATATTGCAAAGCAGCTCTTGTTAGCTTAATAAAGTCAGCCAGTACCAGTTTGGTCCCGTACTTGTCTTGTTTGGTATTGGGTTTTACTTTTTAACTATATTGTATGCTACTGGTTTTTAAGTGAATTTGATCAAGTTTTCATCGTTTCTGATGGTCTTATGTCTCTATCTGTGTATATGTCCCTGTTTTATGTGTATTTATGTGACTTTACGCGTGAAATACTACAGATATGTATTGTCTGTGCTGTGATTACCTTTAATATGTTCCCTGAAATGCTGGCCGCAGAGACTGGTTTAATTGATAATCTAGTCATTGATGTTGTGATTTACTTTGTTCATTGATTAGTGATAACAAGCGATGCAAATATCAAACCTTACAGAAGTGAGACGACAGCCTGCTGAAGTTAGCAGGCATAGAAAAAAGGGACATCCATTTATTAACGATGTATGAATGAAGACTCTAAGGTGGTGTTTGTTTATTAAGAGGGTCTGAATCTGAATCTGAACCGCACGTCTGAATCTGAATCTGATGCGTAAATGTCTGAATCTGAACGCATCTGAACGAGAGAAAAAAACTCATGTTTGAACGGGAATTTTTTTTTTTTTTTTTTGGTTATTTTGTGTCAACAAGAGTCATTCAGACGCGTTAAGACACCCCTCTCACGTCTTGACCATTAAGATCTAACTGCATCCGAACGCGTCTGAACGAAAAAAAAAAAAAAACAAACGGTCTAAACGGAAAAAAAGGTCTGACCGATTCAGACACAGTGCCATTAAGAGGCTGGTCAGATGCTGTTCAGAGGTAAACAAACAAGGCCTAACTCCAAGGTTGACCAATTCACACATGTGATAAAGATAGGTGATTTTAATGCTGTCTATATAAACTTGACTTGAGCACATAAACGGAATAAAACTCTGATATTGATTGGTATGTGGAAATTTTTGCCTACACATAGAAACCCCATAGACACGGTCGCTAAGAAATGACCCGCTAACAATTGATTACACTGATGCCTAGCTATCATACTAGCCCTCATAAATAATGCGTTAACAACACAACTACGGGTGAACGATGAATGGAATCCGGGCATATAACTGCACATAATAATTATTTCACAAGTTTATGTTTGCCATAGTTTTGGTTAATAGTACTTGAAATTGCTGGTTAACCCAAAACATATCAGTATACAACCCATTCTCCCCAAATTTATTTTCATTGATGCATAATGCTAACTTTTAAGAAAATGTTGGTCGGAGTAAATGATTATCATATCACTTCTATATTTATTACTCACATTTAAGAAGTGTATTTACTCTCGTTTGAACTCACAGTTGGTCCCTGATCCTATCAGTGACCTTAAAAGTTCACTTGCAAACTTATTATGTGTATAAGTTTGCTTGATCGGAGGGCGTTTATATTATCATTCAATTAATTGTTATTTTCGTATAACACTTTGTAATTCTTTGATTTCATCAAATAAGATTTACACGATTGAAAAGTTAATATTGTGTTTGCTTATAAACTGTTTTATACTCTCTCCTTCCCAAAATTAATGTCTTCCAATAAAAAACGCACAGTTTAAGAAGAACATAATTATTATTCCTTTCTCTCTCTTAATTTTTGTAGAATAACAGTTTTACAATTAACTAATTAATTATAGTTTTCTTTAAAGTTTGTAAACTCGATCAAACTTCCTTATCTAATTTTAGCAGTGTAAAATTAAATTGAGAAAATCTCAAAAAAGAAACGTAGACTATTAATTTGGGACTATTAAATTGAGATTGGTTTAATTGATAATCTAGTCATTCATGTTGTGATTTACTATGTTCATTGTCTAGTGATAACAAGCGAGGCGAATATCAAACCTTTTAGAAGCGAGACGATGGCCTGCTGAAGTAAGCAGGCATAGAAAAAAGGGACATGCAGTTATTAACGATGTATGAATGAAGACTCTAACTCCAAGGTCGACCAATTCACACAAGTGATAAAGATATATTGTTAGATAGGTGATTTTGATGCTGACACTTTTGTCTATATAAACTTGAATTGACCACATAAAACGGAATAAAACTCTGATATTGATTGATATGTGGAAAATTTTGCCTATACATAAAAACCCCATAGACACGGTCGTTAAGAAATGACCCCCTAACAATTACGTGTGTTCACACTTTCATGCTAATAATAAGGAACATGGAGGAGACAATTCCAAGCATGATTGATATGTGGAAAATTTTGCTAAAACGGAATAAAACTATGATATTAACGATGTATGAATGAAGACTCTAACACCAAGGTCAACCAATTCACACATAAAACGGAATAAAACTCTGATATTGATTGATATGTGGAAAATTTTGCCTTTACATAGAAACCCCATAGACACGGTCCCTTATTAGTCACCCACGTTTTTGCTTCTACCACTTGTATCCACTGTTATACATTAAGTACAAATGGTTGATGTTTCAACAACTTGTACTCTTTGCTTCATTGGCTTCAAGTTTAATGATCCTCAAGGCTTTAAACTATACCAATAGTCTTTGTAACTTTGTTTCTTGATTCATTTTAACTACATGTCCAAATATAGTTTGTTTCATCATTTTATTTAGACACAAGTATAAAACTTGGAAAACTCACGCACATTAGATCTCCAACAGTGAGAAACTGGCAAATCGAAAGTTCAATACATTCAATAATAATGTTACTCCCATATATTACCTTCTCTCTAATGCTATCATCTTGCGGTTCATTAGACACCATAACTGTTGGAATTTAATAAACATGACAAGTTCATATATTAAACACATAATCATCACACACATGCGAAAGCGTAGGATCTATTTTAACACATAAAAAATTAACCGAATAATAAAGTAAATGTACCTTTTGATTCTAGCTAAACAAGAATCAACTTCAATAATCCCTCAATCAAGATCAAGAACCCTAATTAGGGTTTATAATTGGATTAACGAATTACCCCTTACCGTTTTATAATTCAATCTAAGATATTAACTATAGTGAGTTAATACCATGTTCTTGTATACACGTACTAATACCAAATTAATGTAAATGCTAGTTTAATAAAACACAAAACGATTTTGTTTTTGGAAAACAAAAGTCGAACACCTCTTGAAGGTTTCGGCCGATTGAGACACAAGGGAAAGAGAAAAACACTTTTAGGGTTTAGTGTGTGTACAAAAGTTACAAAACAATGAACCCTTGTGTTTGTTTATATAGGATGGCAAAACTTTGGGAACAAGTTAGGGTTTGGGTTTGGGAAGCCCATTGCCGATCGGATCTCAACCCACAAAGGGGTTCTAGATCTTTCTTGTTCTCTATTTTCCATCTATAGTCATTTCCTTTTATTATTTAACGACCGTTAGTCAATTACCGTTAATTACTTAACGCTCGTTAGTCGTTTTGTGTAATTAATAATTAAATATAACTTTTTATATTAAATTATTAAACATTAATTCTTCATACGTAAAGTGTGCAATCCCATGGTCTCGAGTTCGATTCTAGACATACACATATTAAATATTGTCCATAAACTAACAGCTCCAACTTGGACATATCTTAATAGTGTAATGACATTGGTTAGCGTCTAGCAACACGCCAATGCCCCCAGTACAACTCGAGTAAGGTCTCCTAGAAAAACCTTTTGATGATTCATCATCATACTTATCCTTTTGTTACTAATACTATGTTAATAAAGATATGGATCTTAGTCATTCTTTAATTAACTATTTTGTTTCTCGTTGTTTATGATTGATCAAGATTACCAAATCGTCTGAACGTATTTCAGATAGATCTTGGGCGTGGCCACGCAAACATCTTGTCAACCCTACGAGGGGCCCAACAGTATTAAACTTCAAAACAAATTTGAAGGAACAAATTCTTTGTTGACTATAAGCAAAACCCATGAACTTTGCAACACTTCTGAAAACAATCCTTATAGCTACCAGTAACGTATAGCGATAAATTGCTTCACAGAAATGCACTACATCCATGACAGTTATCTGGTATCTCAAGTCTGAGGATAACTATATTCATGATTTACTTGATGACAAGATCCATAAAGTAAAATCATGTAGTTGGGATAAGTCCTATATTCAATGAATATCATATGAAATTGGCATGTCAACGCATCAATACACTTTCAAGTTGTTCTACCAAAACTCAGATTTGTCGTAATTCAATGATATTCCCATATCATTGATCGACAACGGACTATTTAGAATAACATAAGTTATTCACGGATTTAAACATGCAAATATAGGATACAATATATTATTAATGAAAACAAACGTACCAAGTACTTTAATTCATTGTAAATAATAATTGCTTAACATCCCTTATCCAAATACTAAATAGATCAATGCATGATAATTCTAGTTAATGAATTATGCCTCAAGTCATGTCAATCATACTTGTTGATAAGACATAAATCAACTAATTTTGATCTATCGGAATTTTGAGAATACTTATTTCAAGAATTCAATTAGTGAAGTTCTTGTATGTGTGCATTCAACTATCTTGATATTGCCATATAATATTTCATAAAATGCGTGACATCCTCAACCACCAATTTATGACAATTAAACTATCAAACCTTTTATTGTTTAAAGTTTTATAATTCTTTAATATATAATGCAATTATGCTCTTATTTGAGCACAACTAGTTCATATGGCCATTAATCAAGGATGAAATCCTACCATAACTAGTATTGATTGTCATCTCAATTTCATTAGCACCATTGTATGCAAACAACAATATGCTCTTTAAAATTCCGTAAACTCTAATATCCATTGTGTAATGTTGATGCCTTCCAATCTTTCAAGATTTGTCGGCTATAACGATTACCCAACAATTTGCCATATGGTTCATACTTAAAATTTAGGAGCAATTTCAGGCTGAGGATGTAATTCTATATCCAACCATATTCATTACACTTAGTTATCTAATAACTTTCAATTAGATAACAATGTTGTCAAATCATCTTTCATCCAAGCATGATACAACAAATAACATGATGTACATGAAAAATCCTTGTGTCAAACTTAGATTTTATTCATGTTATATCTTTTCAAAGATATGTATTGTAATCCCTATTTAATCTACTCGAACCAACCTAGATCTACAACTAAACAATAAGGAACGTGACACTCAAAGTAGGAAATGTATAAATGAAGCGAATATAAGAGATGATGCGTGTAATACTTTAAACCAAATGATTATATTGCCATAAGAGAACAAATACAAATAAAACACACACTAAGACTCACACACTCTCACCTACACATAACTAAGAGGCACACTAAAATGAGAGAGTGTGTAGGTATTTATACAAAGAATGGGACACCCTAAAAGGCCTTGGATTGGGCTCGGTGTGGGCTTGAGTAGGTTGGATCATTATGTGATCTTTTCTATTCTATTACAACACCAAAAGCCCACTCTCATTTGGACATAACTAACTACTCGACACACTTGTACAATTACAACAAAATGACCATCATTTGACTTAAAAATATAAATGCTAACAATCTCCCCCTAAGGGATGGTCATTTCCATGATGCTCCCAGTGATTGGTCTTTTGTCTTCAACGTCTTGAACTTTGTGTGTCGATGTAGAATAGTCTTCAATAATCATTCCTTCATGCAATCGTGATCTTCAAAGTATCGTCTTTTGTGGTGATTCTTGCCTTGATCAAAATCTTCTTGTGGTGATGCGTCGTATCCTCCAACATACTCATACATCTTGGATTGTATACTTATGCTAACAATGATATCCCCTTGCTAACAATCTCCCCATAATCTTTCATCATATGTAATTGTTCTTGACATCTTGTTTAGCTTCTTGACTTAGTCGTTACACTTTGTCTTTAACTTGATCTCCTTGTCTTGAACTTTTACATCTGAGCTTTGATGAGGGTGTTCTTCATAAGTATGAGTATGCTGAGGTGAAGATGTTTGATGTAATTGATGATGGTTAATGGATGTTTATGGGTAGCTGCATAAAACCGTTAGTAATAATCATCCAACGCTTACGGGTTAGGACTTCTAGATCGTCAACAGCATAGTGTGAAGACTTTCTCTAATCTCCCCCAGGCCGTTCTGAACCGGATACCCCCGAGAGGGCTTACACGGACACACTGAAGTGCACCCACGATTCAGTGAGTCGCTGGAGATTACCCCACGACTGTAGACCGTTTAAAGCACGTAACCATCATGATGTAAGTGGCAAGATCCTTGGATCTCATTAAGACTCTTGTACACCTTGTGTCCTTTTTGGTGAACACAAGGGTATTCATATGGAAGTGTTCCTAAGACATTTTTTGATGAATCTCATGGTTCTAGACTCTATTGTGCGTTTTGGTTTTTAGTAGTCGAAGGCATGGAGCAGAGTGCCACCTTTTCAATATCAACACATCTTGGAGTGAGAGGCCGATAGATTATGTAGTGTTCTCCGTGAGAAATGAAACAAATATATTTTAAGAGATATCTGAGTGGTTAGGAGGGGTGGTACTGAAGCGTATTCGAAAGTTCTCGATGACTCAAGACATTGGTGCGCGTGCTGCTGCACATATTTTTAGTAGGATTAGCTTTTCTATAGCTAAAGGAGTGGGGGCCCAGTTAGTATCTCGGCTCCCTACTAACTTCTTGTAAATCCTTTTTGTTTCTAATAAAGTGATGTTATAATTAAAAAAAATAAAAAAATAAAAATAAATAATAATAATAATAATAATAATAATAATAAAAATAATAAAAATTAAAATGAGTGAAAAAAAGGCTAACTAACCACTTGTGAAACCCTTTTTTTCTTCTTATAGCAATAAATAACATAACCTAATCACAACCCCATAATAAAAATACAACATTTATTGTTGTTGTCGATAATCACTCTTTATCACACATATATGTCACGTTAAACACAAGAGATGATGAGATGGGACTGTGGAGTTGGATCTTATGTATTTAGAGAGAATATGAGATGTTGAAACTTTTCTTTTATTAAACACAAACACACACAGTGAACCACTGCCTCACAAATGAGGATAAGACTTTAAATACCACAAGGTTTTTGCCTTATGGGCTTTGTGTGCTTTTACTCTTGGATTGGGCTTTTACATCTAGTAATAAATCTAACATAAGCCCAATTTACAAAGTTCTAATGTATTTTGAATAACCATCACTTTAAGTATAAAAATAAAGCTAACAATCTCCCCCTAAGGGATGGTCATTCAAAATATGCACTACGTGATTAGACCTTTAGACTTCTGGGTCTTGAACTTTGTGTTTCTTTGTTCCTTCATGCATTGTGATCTTCATCGTATCGACTTATGGATTGTTCTTTGCCTTGATCAACATCTTCATGTATTCACAGCATCTTTTCTTCCAATGTAGATGTTGAGACATACGATGATTGATGGACTTTCTTCAGTACCTGCATAAATCAGTTAGCAATAAATAGTCTAGCTCTTCCAGGTTCAGATCTCATTATGACACTTACAGCTTATGTTCTTTTTGGCGAACACAAGTGTATTTTATTGAAAGTGTTCCTAAGAGATCTTTGATGAATCTCATGGCTCTAGACTCAATTATGTGCGTTTTGGTTTTTGTCGTCGGAGGCATGGAGCAGAGTGCCACCTTTTCAATATCAACTCATCTCGAAGTGAGAGGTCGATAGATTATGCATTGATCTCCGTGAGAAATGAAACAAATATCTTTTAAGAGATATCTGAGTGGCTGGGAGGGGTTTGTGCACCGCGTCACTGGGTCCATGACGTCTTGTCTTCAATATCAGTATCACCTTAGTGAGTACCGATAGCATATGTATTGACCCGGTGTCTTTCCTAAGTTTTCATGGAGGGCTATTTCTTTTCACCCTTACAAAAATTTTTCTTTTTCATTCTTCAACCCCTTCTTTCTCCTTTCTCATTATGCTCCTTTTTTCAATCTTTCCTAAGGACTTCTAATGCTAAGCTATTGGAATTGTCCTTAGGTAGATCCCTCCGGTTCTGGCGGATCATTAGACATTACCTAACCATAATCACCTTATTACTCCATGATTATCCTAGATTTGTTGATCACATGCCATAAAACCATTTGAAAATCTCTCAAAGCGTTTATGTATAAAACATATTTTGGTTAACACTTCAAGAGTTTTGCATTTTCTGAAATACTCCCCCTTCACATGTGCTCATGCATTTTTGAAATAAATAGCACATGTTGGGTAGAGTTCGCACATTTGAAATGATCAATTTTCAATGAACATGACCTTCGCGAGACACGCTTACATCACTAGTTAGACTAGCTTGAAATTATTACCCGTCCCGGTCATATTCAATAATCATATCTCGAATTGGTACATTCTACTCAGACAAGTCCTTTGCGAGACACGTTTACATCAATGGGTAACCATCTTGAAATTATTACCCGTCCTGGACTAGTCTTTTCGATTACTGACATTTAAGCTTCGTCAATTCGTTGGTTAATCTGAGTCTTTCTGATGAGCTCCTTTGAGATTCGAACCATGATCACATTTTAAACCCATTTCTCCCCCTCAAAAATAGCATTTCGATGGTATTTTTGATACCGTTTGATTAAAATCATTGTTTTTGGAAAGCTAATAGGGAGAAACGATTTGCATGAACTTTTTGGAACAAATTTCTTGTTTGAATACTCCCCCTCAAAACTTGCATTGGTTTTTACATTTTGGAAAACTTTGGAGCAAGTGGGGAGTAACGATTTAAAAATCTTAAGCAAAATTTTTGAAAATTTTTAAAAAACCTTTTGAGAAATTTTGAATAAAATTTTGCTTAAGGTTAAGAAGTTTGAATAAACATTTCATGAAAACTTCTTTTCTTTTAGGATTGTTGCCATAAATTGTACAACAGGGTCCTTTCTTTGAAAAACGGGTTATGCACTGTTATGTGTACATAAGCCAAAACGTTGAAGCACGGGTTGTAAGCTGAAATACTTACAAGCCATTGATTTTTAGGATAAGTGCTCGAAATTTTTGATGAAGCACTTTCCTTTCTTTGAAGATCGGGTCCTGAACTGATGTGTTCAGAAGCCTTTGAATGAAGCGCGGGTTTTGAACTGATTTGAACAAAAGCCATTTTGACCAGATTAGACAACAACTTTTGGAACCCATTTGAGCACTGCACCAATGGGTTTAGCATGTTTTGCAATCCATTTGTAAGTTGTGTCAATCTGATTCAAAGAAGTTGAATTCCAACGAGGACTGAGAACAGGTGTTTCATTTGGAAATAACACTCGTGGAATCAACGGTGATTTAAAATCCTTTTTCAAAGCAGAGTCCTTGTGTTGCAGCGGAAGTTTTTCAGAGTTTGAAGGACATTGCTTTGGTCTCCACACTTGCCTTACCCGTGTAATGCAAGATTGTGGAGTTTGAAATCTTGAAGTCTCTTCATGAGACATGTTTGACCTTGAAAGCTTTGGAGGAGTAGGTGTTTCAGAAAATCTTGGTTTCTTTGTAAACTTCCTTCCTTTTTGCAAAGAATAGGTTGTAAACCGAGAAACCTTTTTCGAAAATGGTCTTGGTCTCGAAGATTCACCCGTGTAAACCTTCTTTGAAACACTCACTTTGGGTGTTGAAAGATTTGAAATTGAAGCTTTTCCTTTTGAACGGTTAAGATCATCAAACTTTGTTTTTAGGGCATTGTATGATGATCGCAAATCACTGTATTCTTTTTGAAGAAGATCTTGAGATGTCAATTTAGATTCCAGAGAGGCAATTTGTTTCAAAAAATGATCTTTTTCGGCTTTTGAATCATCCATTTTACGAGCCAATTTTCGTTCGAAAACAATATTTTCTTTTTCAAGTTTTTCAAAATATGTTTCGAATTTTTTAGTTTTGTTGAAAAGATCAGTTTTGGCATCCTCAAGATCGTTTGTGCGTTGAGCTAAAAGCATTTCAAGCTCAAGCACTTTTGATTGAAGCACATGATTTGCATTTTCCGTTTCAAACTCGGGAGTATCAGAATCAAACAGGGGATTTGGATAGGAAACATTTGTGAATTGAGACTCAGTCTTTTTCTTCTTCATTGAGTCAATCTTTTGCAAAACCTTTTCAAACTTTTTATCAGCGAATTCAGACAATTGAGACTTCAAAATTTCAGTCTCTTTTGGTTTTGAGATTGATTTTTGAGTCTGAACTCGTGAACGCTTGATTGAATCAAACAAGTTTTTGTAAGTCTGTTTCAAATGCGCATTTTCTTTTTGTAATGATGCCACAGCGTGTTCCAATTCAATATTTTTTGTATCAAGTTCGTCCAAATCAAACTTGATTTTGGCATCATCACACTTTTCTTCAAAAATCTGTTCCTTTTTAGAAGAAGCAATTCTTTTTGACAATTCCTTTTTGACTTCAGCTACTTCTTTTGAAAGTTCGGCGATTTTCCTTTTGAAACAAAGATTCTCAGATGTCAAAAAATATGTATGATCAGAATCCACATTCTCATGCTCAATGTTGACATACACTGACTTGAGTGACTCAATTTGATTTGTGAAAAATTCTTTTTGAATATCAAGATTTAAGCATTTTGCATCAAATTCATCTTCAAGAGTATGGATGTACTTTGAATCTTCTCTCATATCAGTGACAAGAAGTTTTTCGAAATGTTCAAAACTGAAATTGATATTTTTCACAAGAGGTTCAATCTCATCTTTTAAATACTTGCAGACTTCCCTTTTTAGCCAAGCGTCTGATGACATGATACGACAGTAGTCACTCTCGGTGTATTGTTGTTTTGACCAAATGACCTTTAGCGTGTGGTCAATGTGATATTTAAGATTACAAAACTGTTTCCTCGCTTTATTTTGCCATAGATTTGCATCATAAGTAGCAAGTTGAACTTCTTTGAAAAATCTTTTCACATTTGTTTCTTTTCTTTTTAAAGGTGGCTTTGGTATTTCTGACAATTGTATACAACCATACACAAAGCCTTGGTACGAGAGTGGGCTTTTTCCTTTTTTGGCTTTTAAGCGTTTTTCTTCTGCCAATTTTTCATCTTCTTCTGATATGAACAGAGCATCAGGCGGCAAAAATTTATGTTCAACCTGATCTGTATTTTCAAAACCAATTCCTAATTTTCCCTTATGAACTTTCTCAGCTTTAGGAATCATCATTTGAAGAGTTTGAGCACTTTGGTCTGTTTTTCGAAGTTTTTCTTCAAGATTGTTTGAACGTTTTAAAACCTCTTGATTTTCATTTTCAAGTTTTGTATTAACAATCTTAAGATTTGAAGTGTTTTCCTGAAGCATTGAGTATCTCATTTTTAGTTCAACATTCTCTTTTAAAAGTTCTTGGACCTTTCTGTTAGCAGGGCCCAAATTTCTCTCCACATATTTCTGACCTTGAGATTTAAGGTTTGAGATTTCAGTGTCTTTGCTTTTTGTTAATTTTTCAAGCTCTTTGGACAATGAGATGTTTGTTTGCTTAGTTTTGAGATTGTCCTCTTTGCACTTTTCAAGTTCATGTTTGAAATTATGGATTAAAGAAGCAAATATGGCATGATCTTGATTAGGAGAAGATCCATCCTGGGCAGGCTTCCCTCCATTAGGATCCATATCTGGGGTTGTGGGAGTGATATTACTATCAAACCTTTGCTCCACATATGTGTCACTGATGGACTCAGGATGCGCAGGATGTGTCTTGTCATGAACAAACATATTCTCGAACAAATCAACATTATCATGATCGTTTGAATGTTGTACCGTAGCCCCTATTGCAATGTCGGATGAAAGTCTGATGTGGTCAGCTTCAGTATCCCAAACAGCTTCATTCCTGTGTGTACCCTCAGCATCCGAATCGTATCTTGGACTGCTGCTTTTGACCTGCTGTTCTGACGATGTTTCACTTCCCGTGAACACCGAGCTATCATCAGATGATGTACCCTCATCGACCTTTTCTTCATCCTTGTTTGTCTCTTTCTCATTCACCTCTCGTTCCTTTAAAAGCACTTCTTTTTCAATCTGCTCTTTTTCCCGTTTCTGCTTCTCCATTTCAATTCTTTCCCGTTCTTTCACTTGCTTCTCTTCCCGCACTTCTATCAGATGGAATGATCTTTGATTAAGCTGCAATTTCAGCAAGTCTATTCTCCAAAGCAACTGATCTCTAAACGTTTCAGCTTTCAGGTCTCTTGTGACGCAGTCACTCCATGTTTCGATATTTGACTCATAACCCGGATGTTTTTCAACTATTCTGAAATCTAAGGCGAAAAACCATCTAAAGTGCGTCTTGAATGCGTCATATGCTTCTGTGCAGTCAAATCCACGTTCAATTGCGTGCTCTACTCGAAAGATATAATGCAATAGTTTCACTCTGAATGTGTGATAATCCATTTCAGGTTCGATGAATCTAGCAAACATTCGATCAAAAGCATATGATTGCACTATTGACATTTTTGCTTTTGTGAGTCTCTCACATAGACTTTTGATTGCTTTAAAGTGTATGAGACATCGTTCATTCGAGCGAGTAAAGTCTTGCATAACCTGAGACATTTGTCCCTCTTGAGAACTCGATTCCATTTTTCTTGTGATGTGCGATAAAGTTGATTCAGGATCTTTGCAACGAAATAGGAGTTGAGGTTGTTGAAGGTTAAGCTTGGTTGTTGTGATTGTCTTGTTATGCTGTTGGTGATCGTTAAAGTTGCTGTTTAGTTAGGTTGATGCGAGTTGTTACGGTGGAATTTTGGTCTAGAAACTTAAAACCTCAATAACTTCATTTTGGAGCGTTTTCAGGCCTCGAAACTTGGGTTGAATGAATAAATGAATTCAACGTGTCCTTCTCCTCGGTCTCACGGTCGTTTTGACAGGTAATTCGCTGAAAACGGAGTTACGGTTCAAAAGTTATGGCCGTTTGAAGTTTCACAGAAGTACGAGGGCTAAAACTGCCAATTCTGGAAAATTGCACCAATTGCGAGTCCAAAATGTGAATTGCGAGACCAATTTCGATAAAATGGCACCAATTGCGAGAAAAAGCTTGAATTGCGACATCAATTCCGAAAGAACAGCACCAATTGCGAAACTATGCTTGAATTGCGAGACACAATTGCGAGATAGCCTCTGAATTGCGAAAGAGCACTCAATTGCGATACAACTGATGAATTGCGAGAGTCCAATTTCGATAAGATGCACCAATTGCGATACTGAGTCTTGAATTGCGAAACAATGAATTGCGAGGCAGCAGATGAATTGCGACAAAGTACTGCAATTGCGAGACTATTGTTGAATTCCGAAACTTTTCACTTTTTCCCACTTTTTGACTTTTGAGTACTTGTGCCCACGTGAAGCCTTACAACTTTTCACCAACTATCTAATATTCCTGACAATTTTGCCCACTTGAACCAATTGTAACAAAGATATTACAATTATAATATTGAAAACACAAAAAGTGATTCAACCTTAACTAACTTTCGATCAAAACAAACTAAGAACACCAAAAAATGCAGATTTTTTCCCAGCAATCAAGTGAAGAAAAATCACAAGTTTGCCAAACCAAGAACAAACACAACCTTGCTTGATTTTTGTGTAGATCGAAGCAACAAAAAAACAAAAACTCACGTTTTTGAGAGATAAAAAAAAAGTGGCTTATGGTTCTTGTAATCACAAACCGAACACAATGAGCTCCTACCTCAAAGCGAGGCTTTGATACCACTTGTTGTAGTCGATAATCACTCTTTATCACACATATATGTCAAGTTAAACACAAGAGATGATGAGATGGGACTGTGGAGTTGGATCTTATGTATTTAGAGAGAATATGAGATGTTGAAACTTTTCTTTTATTAAACACACACACACACTTCTTTGCACCACTGCCTCACAAATGAGGATAAGACTTTAAATACCACAAGGTTTTTGCCTTATGGGCTTTGTGTGCTTTTACTCTTGGATTGGGCTTTTACATCTAGTAATAATTCTAACATAAGCCCAATTTACAAAGTTCTAATGTATTTTGAATAACCATCACTTTAAGTATAAAAATAAAGCTAACATTTATGAAACTGAACAAGATCAGATCATTGAAAATGATGGCTAATTCTGATGTTCTTTTTTTTTTTTTTTTTTTTTTTTTTTTTACTACTGATGATTGTGTTTGTTTTGATGGTGTAATTAGTGTGTGTGTGTGTGCGCATGCGTTTTTTTAGGTCACTCAAAACATTAGTGCAGTTTCGTAGTATTTAGGGGAGAATGGGAGATACTCGGAAATAAAGACAAAATGAAAACATGTATCTCTAATTTTCATGTATCACTCTTCACTTTAACTAATGTCATAAAACTCCCTCCTTTATCAAATTATATGAAATATGAATAATTTAGCATCTTTAATTATCGGAATATTTACTTTTTAAAATGTTTACTACACAAATATCTTGAAAGCATCGTCAAAAACAAAATGAAATTAGATATTTACTTTTCAAGAAGTTTACTACTACAAAGATCTTTAAAATAAAATTAAAATGAGCCATAAATCTTAACTACATATATTTTAAAAGAAAACTATTAATACACATCGAAAACCGGCTTGACCCGAGATGCTTTAAACCCGGCAGGTTGACCCGTTTTTTCGACCCAACCCGTCAGGTTGATCCGGTTAAATTGACCCTGTTTTTTCTATCGGAACAGTTCAACCGGTTGAACAGCTCGGGTCGAACCGGGTTTCAAAACATTATTTTTAATCTCTAAATTCTCAAACTTTTATTATTTTTCGTTTATAACCCATAAACTTTTTTTTTATCACTTAAACTATCTACCGCTATAAAATCTCTTTGCTATGCACGGGTACTTGTTTGGTAAACGAAAAACCACCTTTTCATGAAAGTGAAAAAGTGAAAACTGAATTTCTATATGGTAAGTCTTTATGAGTTGAAAATTCAGTTTTTATTTAAGGAATTTTCTAAAATATTAAACACACAATTGTAACTGTAATTGTAAAAAGTTACTTTTTCCTAAAACTTCTCATGGAAGCCTCCTACAATTCTGCCCAACCTTCACCATTTGTAACCTACCCAGAAACTAACTGACCTAATATCAACGCCTTCTTTCATATTGGGTTGTGTTTGTTGAGTTTTCCCTGTTTTGCCTACATACGACTTGGATTTGTGATGAACATATTATGAAAGTTTGATAAAACACACACAAACTATATTATTTCCACACACTATAAATCGATATATATGAAGGTTTATATACCCATACAAATGACAGTTAATTAACTATATTATTGTCCAGGACATGGAAGTTCACTTTGAGATGCCCCTTAGACAAAAAGCTATTTTTGAGTGTCTGCGTGCACCACATGCTCAAGAATTTCTTCTTGCAATCCCTATAGACGGTCTCGGTCAACATATGTCGCCGATTGAGTATCGCACTATCCTTAAATATCGCCTCATGATCCCTATTTTTCCGGTTGATGAAAGTTGCCCGGTTTGTCACAAAGCTTGTTTGGACTCATTCGGAGAGCATGCAGTTCATTGAAGAGAGCTTCCGGGGTTCAAATACCGACACGATTTGGTTAGGGATGTTCTTTTTGACATATTCAGGCGTGCTGGGATTTCAGTTAAGAAAGAAGCACCTGTGAATTTCTTGACCGACCCGATGGAAGGAAGATCGACACTTAGACCAGCTGACATTTTGGTCTTTGGAAGGATAGAAGGGAAACATGCTTGTGTAGATCTAACAGGGGTTTCTCCACTTGTGGGATTGGGGAATCATGCTTTTACGGCAGGTCAGGCTACTTTGAAAGTTGCTTCATGCAAAGTAACCAAACACGAGAAAGCGTGCCTTGATAACCAACACGCGTTTATACCTTTTGCATTTGATACTTTTGGTTTCCTTGCACCGGAGGCTGTGGAGCTGCTCAAAAGAGTCCAAAGGTTTATGCATGGCAATGTTACGACCCCAAGGTCTTTGAATGTAGTTTTTAAAAGACTAAGTTTTGCTATTCAAAAAGGGCTAGCGGCGCAGCTTGTTGCCCGCTTGCCTGTCGTTTCAATGTAAATACTCAAATTAATTGCTAAAAAAACTTACTAGAATTTTTGATTCATTAACTAACTTCCTAAAAGACACAACTGATTATTAACCGACATGACGGTTCCTATTTTGGCGCCTTTTTTTTGCACCTTTGACTTTTCTATTGACTTTTGTTAGCAATTAATTTAGTTAATTGTAAAAGTGATGATCATTTGTTTATGGAACTCAAGTGTCTAATGTAATAAGTAGTTAATATTGTGGGCTAGTGGTATTAGATTCATGTGTAAGAAATGTATAAGTGTAATACTTACACTAGCCCACACATGGTCCATTGAAAAGCCCACCAAAGCCCATATTGGTTGGTTGTGGTACGCATAAAGCACACACACTTCTCATTTCTTTGTGTGTGGATACCTCATTATTGTAAGAGAAGTGTGTGTGTTTCCCTCTCTAGTCTTTGTATTATTTTCTCTCTAAGCTAATAATCATTCGACTAGCAATTTTACTACATACGATCCATACTACTTCTCTTGTTCTCTAAATGATCTTGTGAGTGTGTTCATCATCATTGTTCTAGCGTGTGTGTGTGATAAAGAGGAAGAAGATTCGGTCATTACAAGTGGTATCATCGAGCAAGGTCATCAAGGTAGGATTTTTGTTTGTGTGTTCGGTTCCAAAACACCGTCTGTAACGTTTTTTCTTTAAAAAATGCTACAACTTGTGTTTTCTTGAACTTCATACGCATATAAAGATCACTAAGTTGTGGTTGTTTGTGGTTTTGCGACTTGGTTATAAGCTTGTGAGTATCCTTTCACTCGAATTTAGTTATTGTGGTTTGGATTTGGGTTTGTTTTTTGCTTCATTGATAGTATAGAATCAAAACAAATTTTGTATAAGATTTGTTGTTGATTATTTTAGTGAAAGGGTTGAATTATTGAAGTTAGTGAAAGTTGGTAAAAGGTAGCAGAGATAAGACTGACAAGTATGGGATTAGCATGGGCTAGTAGCAAAAGGACAAAAAGTTGGTGAAAGTGGGTAGAAAACTGCAGCTTATAGGAATTGCCTCCTTCAGTCGTTTTATCGGAATTCGATTTTTCTATCGGAATTGGGAGCTGTCAGATTTATCGGAATTCAACAATCAGATTTTATCGCAATTGAATTTCGACATTTTTATCGCAATTCATTTTCGATAATTTTATTGCAATTCAGCATCTGCCAGATATTATCGCAATTCAGATTTTATCAGATATCACAATTTAGTTCTGTCCAACATCTTTTGTGCAATTGCGATATCGGTCAAAGGTGCATTTTTGATATCGGAAAAAAGGAGCAGTTTTCAGTATTGACAGTTTCAGTCCCTCTCTCTTCAGCAGACTTTTTGGAAGTTTCAGATTTGACAGAATTGGCCCTCGTACTTGTGAAAAACGATTTCAAAGTTAAATAACTTTTAAGGATTTGATTCGAACGTAATTTTGTCAACTCAAAAGTGAACTCGGTATTTTAACTCTTGTATAAGAGTGTGAAATACTTCGACAAACGGATATCTACCCTCTTGTATAAGAGTGTTAGATTTTATATAAATTACCAATTTATATAAATTAGATATATTTCTATCTAAATTGACATTTTGCCATAATTTATATAAATTGTGGATAAATTGAAATTTCTATAGAAATTGTCATTTTATCTAAATTGTAATTTACATAACTTTGTCGAAATTGTAAACTTTTGACTTTGTCTTAATTATACTCTAATCAAATTTTGCAACTTTATTTAAATTTGTTTCGTTCAACTAAACCAACAACTTCAACGATCATCAATAACAAACCAAGGCATCACAACATCAACCAAGTTTAACCTTCAACAACAACATCTCCTACTTTGTTGATACGATCCTCAATCCACTTTATCATACATAATTTCAAAGATGACTACACAACAAGATATTCATGCCGCCGGTGCATAAAACCGACCTCCAATGTTAGAAAAAGGTGGTTATCTTCCATGGACGAGTCGTATGAAGAGCTACATGAGAACCAAGCCTCACGGTCAAGGTAAACTCTTGATCAAATCCATAGAGGAAGGTCCATTCGAGCCTCGTGAGATTGAAGAAACAGCTGGAAATCCAAATTAAGAACCTCCTGTCGAAGCAACATTCAAAATCCAAGAGGAAAAGGATTATACGCCAGAAGATTGGAAGAAAATTGAAGCGGATAACATGGCAATGCACTTAATCCAACTAGGTTTACCACAACATATATTCTGTGCAGTAGACAGTTGTAAAACTGCTCATGATATGTGGGAACGAGTTAAAAGACTTTGTCATGGCACCGAAATTGGTAAACAAGACATGGAAAACAAACTTCTGAAGGAATGGGAGAAGTTCACATCTACACCAGCTGAACAGATTGAATCTTACTACACACGGTTTTGTACTCTAATGAATGAGTTGATCAGAAACAATTTGGCACCTAAACCAATTGTTCAAAACATCATGTTCATCAACAACCTTCCAGAAGAATGGGGACGATATGTCACTATTGTCAACCAAACTAAGAATCTTCATGATGTGAACTATGATCAGCTCTATGATTTTCTAAAACAAAACCAAGCAGAGGCAAATGAAGTCAGAAAAGAGAAGTTGGCAAAACAACAAGATCCTCTTGCACTCATACTTCAATCACCTACACCTGCAACAGTTAATTCACAACCATCATCATCTTCATCCCAACACTTCATGCAACAACAATACAATCCTCAAACACCGTTCTACCCATAACAACAACATGTAATCCCACAAAAACAATACCTGCAACACCCAGATCAACATGATCAGGATGAGTCAACTGATGCTTTGACTCAAGATTTTGCTTACCTAACAAAAGCATTCCAAGGACGCTACTCCACACCTACCAACAACAACCAAAGAATCTCATCGAACACTCGCAACAAGCAAATTGCACAGCCAAGTTTCAACATAGGTCAGCAAGGACAGATGGTTGGGGGATATGGGAATCAGCAGGGATATGCTCCACGATATCAGATGGGTAATCAGAATGCAGGGCAGTATGTTGGTAATCAGATGGGTCAGTACGCAGGGAATCAGATGGGTACAACTGTTGGTAATCAAAGGGGTCAGAATGCCGAGAATTAGTTTGGGAATGTTGGTGCTCAGGGAGCAGGGAATATGAATTAGGGTAATTTGATGAAGTGCTTCAACTTTCAGGGTATTGGTCACATGGCTAGGAACTGTCCCGACAAGCCGAATAAGAGGGATCCAGCGTATTTGCAGAAAGCATTAATGTTGGCACAGAAGGAGACGGCTGGGCTTCAGTTGAGTGCAGAAGAGAATGACTTCATGGCTATTATGGATAATTCAGAAGATCAAGAGGACATCGATGCAAACTGCATTTTTATGGCTAATCTCCAGGAGGCAAGGTACGACACGGACTCGGAAGCACCTCCTGCTTTTGACACCAATGCGGTTTCTGAGGTACAACCATATGCTACATGTCACAATAAAGAAATATTTGATATGTTAACTCATGATGAACGACATCCTGCGACTCAAGAATCCACTTATGACACATATATGGACACGCCAAGTTGTAGTAATACAAATATGGCAACTCCAGATATGGATCATAATGGAGAATTCGAGTCCCAGCATGTTGAGAATGATGAGGAAACACGTGCTATGTTTGAATCATTATTGCAAAATTGTAGTATTGAAATTGAAAAGGTCAAAAAGATCAATCGCGAAGTTAAGGCTCGAATGAAAAATTGACCACTGAGCTTGAGAGTTATAAGGTGAATGCAAGAGCTTATGATTTTCATAACAAAAAACAGTCAGAACTAGAGGTTAGCTTAAAAGATTCTGAGTTAAGAGAAAAACGTTTGCAAATCAAATTTGACACACTAGATGTTAATTTGAACAACCAAATCAAATCTCTTAACAAGGAAATTTCTGAATTAACCAACCAACTTTCAAAACAAAAATCAACTTATTCTAATCTTGAAAAGGAAAAGAAAGAGTTGAATGAAAGGTTTTTAAAACATGAAAAGGATCTTCTTAAAGAGATCTCTGACAAAAAGGAAACCATTGCAAAGTTGGAAAATTTGCTTGTAAAAACGGGTCATTCTGAACAAACAGTTAATTTGTTAATAAATGATCCAAACCCAATTTTACATACAATAAAGAAAGTGGCTATTGGTTATGAAAACCCTTATAATCTCAAGAAAGCTCAGAAAGAACAGAATGTGTTATATAATGGTAGTGTGCTAAATGATAAACATGATCCGATTGAGACTTATGATTCGGATGAAACGATTGAGCTTACTGAAAAGAGACGTGTCAAAATGAGACAAATGAACCTGGAAATTAAACCAATTGATTATAACAAACTTAATACAGATTCAGGTGTTCATTTGGTTCAAAAGGAGTCACCATTGTTTTTTAAACAACTAGTGGCTGTTCCAAAACGAATATTTGCTTCAAAACACCTGTCTAACATCGAACAAATGGCATCTAAAAACACTTATGATACAAGTGCAGCTAGACTATATTTGGTTGATCTTAAACAGAGAATTGAAACACTTCAACGTATTGTGGCTTCCAAAACAATCAACCAAAAGTTTGAATGGTTTCCGGGTGTTCAGGATGAACTGAAAAAGATTTTTGAAAGGGAAATTAATCCACATATTTCTGCAATCTATGCGGTTGTTCAAAATGTGGAAAATAATCTGTTGAAAGAGTCAGCAGAATTTGTTAAGGACCACAAATCCTTAGTAAAGGAAGCTAATGAATACTTGGAACACATAAAAGTTTTGGAAAAACAAAATGACTCTCTTTCCTTCGAAGCTCTATCGACCGATATTATGTCTATTATTTACCAAACATATTCTGTTGAGGATGATGAAAGACTTCAGGCTGAGACTTCTGAAATTGTTTCAAAATATGAAACGGCACTTTTTAAGATTGAAAAGCAAAATGTCACATATTTTAAACAACTTGATAAGAAAAAGGAAGAATGCAAGTATGACAAACTGTCGTATGAGCGTTCTTACAAACAGTTGAAAGAACAAATTGATCTCTTGAAGTCTCAACTTGAAAGTCAAAGTGGGAAGGGTAAGGAAAATACAGGTATAGCATCCTCAACCCCCTTGCCTAATGAAAAAGGAAAAGATAAAGCAGTTGTCAAGAACACTAATGTAATAGCGCCTGGCCTTTATAGGATTAGTCCCACTACTGCGTCTACCTCTACACCTAAAACATCTAGGGCGTTAGACAAAAGTAAGAAAGATAATCCAAATGAATCTAGGAATGCTACAACATCATCTCAGGACAACATCATAAATTCTAATGAGTGTGCCTTACCTTCTACAGGATTAGAAAGCACCACTAGGAGCAGACACATGTCTAGGAGCACTACCAAGAAAACTAGAGTATCGCCTGTCTCTGAAAGTGAATGCAAGGAAGTAGAAGAACACCCTAGGAATTTAAAGCTTTCAAATAAGGAACAAATATCATCTGGATGTAATGAACAGACCAGTGTTTTGAATGCATGTAATGAATCTGTTTGTTTAATGCAAGAGCAATCTTTGTCTGAAAATGCTTGTGATGATATTGTTTCTGATAATGTGAGTGATAAGCCTGGACAGAAAGATGTTCCTACACGAACAAGTGCTAAGACTAGATACCTTAACAGTCTCATTGTTGTATCTAGGACAATATCTAGTACTCTATTGCCTAGGGACTATCTTAAGCTCTGTGCATGGAAACCAACGGGTAGAAAGTTTACACGTAAGAATGGCAAACAAAAAGTTGTTCCCTTAGAACAAAATTAAAACCATCTTTGTGTGTGATGCATTTGGTACCCCCTAACCCATGGAACCAAATGATATACGGTTTCCAAATGCAATTGATTTCTGTTCATGGCAGGTTATTGAAATTTGTCTTTGGATCGTAGACTCGGGTTGCTCCAAGCACATGACCGGGAATCTGAAGCTGCTGATCAACTTTGTATGGCAGTTCATGGGGACTGTACGGTTTGGGAATGATCATGTTGCAGCTATTCTGGGTTATGGTGATCTTCGGTTTGGGAATTACTTGATCACTCGGGTTTACTATGTCGAAGGGTTGGGACACAATCTGTTCTCTGTCGGACAGTTTTGTGATGCAGATTTAGAGGTTGCATTTAGGAGAAACACTTGCTTTGTTAGGAATTTGGTGGGGAATGATCTCTTAATCGGGAATCGTGGCACCAATCTCTATGCAATAGACGTAAACCAAATGGCCTCTTCATCACTAATTTTTCTCATGACCAGGGCAGGCGAAACAAAATCCTGGTTGTGGCATAGACATTTGTCCCATCTTAACTTTGACACGATCAATAAGCTTGCCAAAGACAACATCGTCAACGGTCTCCCAAAGTTCAAATACACCAAAGAACACTTATGTCCATCCTGTGAGCAAGGAAAGAGCAAAAGGGAAACATATAAACCTAAACCCGTACCTAGTTCGATTGATAGGTTACATTTGTTGCACATGGACTTATGTGGCCCAATGAGAGTTCAAAGCATAAATGGGAAAAAGTATATTCTTGTAATTGTTGACGACTATTCAAGATATACATGGGTAAAGTTTTTGAGATCAAAAGACGAAGCACCAGGCACCATCATCACCTTTCTGAAGCGTATTCAAGTTCTACTTCAAGCTCCAGTTAGGATTGTAAGAACCGACAATGGCACGGAATTCACAAATCAGGAGTTAAGGACATTATTTGAAGAAACTGGTATTACTCACCAGATCAGTCGTTCGAACTCCACAGCAGAATGGGGTAGTTGAAAGAAGAAACAGAACTCTTGTGGAAGCTGCTCGCACAATGCTGATTTATTCCAGTGCACCTTTATTCTTATGGGCTGATGCGGTTTCTACTGCTTGTTTCACTCAAAACCAATCCCTAATCCATCCAAGATTCAATAAAACCCCATATGAACTTGTCAACAACCGAAAACCCGATATCTCTTACCTTCATGTATTTGGTGCTTTGTGTTATCCAACAAATGATAGAGAAGATCTGGGAAAGTTGAAAGCTAAGGGTGATATTGGAATCTTCATTGGTTATTCGGAAAACTTGAGGGCATTCAGGGTGTATAACAGGAGAACAAAAAAGGTTATGGAGACGATGAATGTGAAGTTTGATGAAATTTCACAAATGGCTTCTGAGAGACTCACTCTAGAACCCGCGCTTAACCCGATGACTTCCGGACATATCAGTTCGGGACTCGCACCTCAAGGAGCTCAATCAATTCATGATGAACAACCCACAACTCAGGAACTGGATAATTTCTTCGAGTTTATATATGATGAATACTATGGTGACGCTTCGACAAATGCATCTACCCAATGATCCGTTGCACCCGCTCAACATCAACAACCACCACCACCACCACCTAATCAAGATGCATCCACAACATTCGAAGCTAACGCACCATCTCCCTCCTCGTCATCAGCATATACTCCAGGAACTCCAGTAATTGAAATTGTTCTACCAAGAATTGATGAGCAAGAACAAAATAATGCTGTGTTAGACGTCGAACCATTTGAAAACCCGTTTGGAACGGAATCTGCTGAATTATCTTGCAGATTACATGAACCATCTAACATACATTCTTCAACACCAAGGTACCCTTCAACTTTACAGTAGACTCGAGACCATCCAATAGAACAGGTTATTGGTGAACCCTCAAGGCCAATTCAGATGAGAAAACAACTTCACACCGATTGCGACATGTGCATCTATGTCTGCTCAGTCAGTCTCATAGAACCTAAGAACATTCGGGAAGCAATAGCAGATAATGCCTGGATTGAAGTGATGCAGGAAGAACTTCTTCATATTCAAATCCATGATACTTGGGATTTAGTTCCAAGACCAATCGACAAACTGGTCATTGATCTTAAGTGGTTGTGAAAAAACAAAAAGGATGAAGAAATGACTGTGATTCGCAATAAAGCTCATCTAGTGGCAAAGGGATACAGACAGGAAGAAGGGATAGATTTTGAAGAGTCATTCGCACCAGTTGCAAGGCTTGAAGCAGTCAGGATTTTCTTAGCATATGCTGCTCACAAAAACATCACAGTTTATCAGATGGACATCAAGACGGCTTTCTTGAATGGAACTCTGAAAGAAGAAGTATACGTGAGTCAGCCAGACGGATTCGTTGACAAAGATCATCCGGAATACGTCTACAAGCTAAAGAAAGCAATCTATGGTTTGAAACAAGCCCCACGGGCGTGGTATGATGAGTTATCATCTTTCCTACTTCATAATAATTTCACCAAAGGAACAATTGACCCGACCTTGTTTACAAGAAAATACAAAAATGACATTTTGATTGTTCAGATTTATGTGGACGACATAATTTTTGGGTCCACTAATCCGACACATTCAGAACATTTTGCAAATCTCATGAAAAGCAAATTTGAAATGTCCATGATGGGAGAATTAAAATTCTTTTTGGGTTTACAAATTCATCAAAACCCACGTGGAATTTTTCTTAATCAGGCTAAATATACAATTGAGATTTTGAGAAAACATGGAATGGAAAATTGTGACTCTGTTGGTACACCAATGGTCACTTCACCCAAAATAGGCGCTGATCTACACGGGAAACCCATGGACCCGAAAAAATATCGGAGCATGATTGGGTCTCTCATGTACTTAACTGCTAGTCACCCAGATATACATTTTGCTGTGTGTTTATTAGCACGGTTTCAGGCAAGGCCTACCAAACTTCACCTCCAAGAGGTTAAACGGATCTTTAGATACCTACGAAGAACCATTAAGATGGGACTTTGGTATCCAAAGGATTCGGAGTTTACACTAACAGCCTTTTCAGATGCTGATCATTCTGGATGTCAAGTTACAGCAAAGAGTACATCAGGCGGGGCATAATTTTTGGGAGAAAAGCTAGTAGGCTGGTCATCACGGAAACAAGACTGCACTGCTTTATCAATAGCAGAAGCCGAGTATGTGTCTCTATCTGCGTGTTGTGCTCAAGATCTTTGGATGAGAACACAACTCACAGATTATGGTTTCTTATTCGACCACATACCTTTGTATTGCGACTCGAAAAGTGCCATAGCCATCTCGTGCAATCCAGTGCAACACCAAAGACCAAGCATATTAGAGTCCGCTATCACTTCATAAAGGAACACGTCAAAGAGGGTACTGTTGAATTATTTTTCGTGAAGACTGAATATCAACTCGCCGATCTATTTACTAAAGCCCTCCCAAAAGAGCGGTTTGAAACCTTAGTTCGTCGAATTGGAATGCGAAGCCTAACTCCCGAAGAGTTAGAAAGTCTTCTCGAATCTGATTGAGTCAATCTCAACAAGCTTCGCATGTAAATATTTTTGTAAATATATACTTTTTCAAAAACAAAAATATAAAAATAGAAAATTTCAAAAAGACGTAAAAAATATAAAACTCAAAAACCAAAAATATTCTTCTTACGACATGTCTCTCGTATAATCGATATTCTGTACGTATCTAGAAATGTCATTCAACAATGATACGGGCATGTACAGATGCTTGAGCAAGAGTTCTTTTTTATGTTTTTCTAAAACATGTCGTTTCTCAAATTTCTAATCTGATGGCTTTCGTGCATTTCAGTACGGAACCCATGCTACATTGAAGACTTCTGATTATTTCCGATCAGGACTCGCAATGTTAATGGCGAAAAGCAAAAACCTTGAGCACTTGATCAAAATGATTTTAGGAAGATTTATTCAAAAGTCTTTAAATGAATTTTGTGCTCAATATAACTCCCTCTAAGACCCTTAACTGCTATTAAACTCAAATGTTTAATAATATGCTTTGTTTAAGGGGGAGTTGAAAAAGAAAATGTTCCGATTTTCATGCTAAAATCAGTCCATCTCTCCAAAACGTTTCATTTTAATCAACTGTTTTTTAAAAATACCACTTCATGCTATTTTTTTGAGGGGGAGATTAAGTGTTTATTAGACATAAGGGGGAGAGGACATGATTAAAATGTGATCTAAAAGTTTTTGCGGTTTGAATCTCAAGACTCAGTGATAACCCTCGAATTGACGAAACTAAATTTCCGTTCTCGAAAAGACTTGTCTTGGACGGGTAATAATTTCAAGCTGGTTCACCAGTGATGTAAACGTGTCTCGCAAAGGACTTGTCTGAGTAGAATGTACCAATTTGAGAGATGATATTTGAATATGACCAGGATGGGTAATAATTTCAAGCTAGTCTAACTAGTGATTTAAGCGTGTCTCGCGAAGGTCATGTTCATTGAAAATCGATCATTTCAAATGTGCGAACTCTACCCAACATGTGCAATTTACTTCAAAAATGCATGAGCACATGTGACCGGATCTACACACACGCCTTGTGTTAGATGTGATGCTTTGGATTATGCGTAGTCTAGCAAGCGAAGTTTACTAGCTAGCACTCAGAAGACTTATGTGTTTGTGTTTTGTATGATTCGAATGTAACAACGAATGAACACAGAATGATTAATTTACTTCAACAATGATTCAATATTATTAGAATAATAATACGAGTGATCTTGATATCACTAGGGTTTACAACCTTGAATCTTAGCGATCTAGAATTTTCCTATATTCGTATTAACCTAAGGCAATCCTTTTATAGACCAAGGATTCCTTCACAAGATAACTATCAACTAATCGTATAAGATATACACAATATCTTTTCCATAATTATCTACTTACACGTTTACAAAACAATAATAATAAACAGTACTAATTTATCTATCCAACCGTACAAACTGCTCTTTATCTTCAAAACTCTTCAACCGTACTAACTGCTTCATTCAACCGTATGAACTGCCAAAGCTTAATTCCTAACAATCCTCCCCTAAACTTATGATTCTTCTCCAAATCAATAAGTTTCTTCAATTAAGCTTCTCCTTCTTAATGAGGGGGATTCTTCCAAACACTAACCATGTTAGTCTCTTGATTTGGATCTTCCTTTGCTTTGCAGTATCAAAAATCTTTCTGTATCAACTTATCAGTTAGTCCTTCTTCTCCAGTCTTTGATTTCTTTGCATCATCAGATTCCATAATTTCTGATTCTCTCTTCTTACCTGTTTTGAAACCTTTTCTTGGAGTGTTCAGCATAGCATAGGTTTCATAAAATTCCCTTACAATTATAGCATCTGATTTTCCCTTGAAATCTTTCATAGTGTAATTTGATGAATTCTTCAGATAATGTTTCATTTCATCAACTTGTTCCTTCTTTGTTGGCAATTTTGTTTTGTATCCATACTTCTGTCTTTCTATAATTCTCTGAATCAGATCTTTCCATGTTGCTACTCTATTCTTTTTAAGTATAAACTCTATAAGCTCCTCTGTCTTTTCTTCTTCACTCAACAGCTTGTCTTTCATTATCAATGAAGCTTGACCTCTTACAGTCAAATCAAACTCCAAAAAGTATTGTAGCTGTTCATTGAATTCTTCTTGATTAACATCTTTAGATCTGGTTCTTTCCATGAATTCACTTATATTCCTTTCTTCATTAGCTACCATTTTCTTTGCAAATTCCTCATCATGAGGAATCTGAGCTTCTTTAGCTTGTTCATCAGCCAATTCCTTTTCTTGAATCTACCTTTCTACATCTGCATCAAAGGCTATCTGCTCCTTAGTCTTTGGTTTCAATGTTTTCAGCCTTTCTAGTTCTTGAGCGGCTTCTTCTTCTCTCTATGTCATAGATCTTTTACCCTTATCTGCTCTTCTTCTTTCATACACAATCTTGGCTGTCGATTCACCAGATGGAATTGCTTCATGCTCTGTCTCATGCTCTGCTTCATGCTCTGTCTTAACAGTCTGAACTGCTTCAACAGTTGGAATTTCAACAACTTCTTGAATACCAGTCTGAACTATTTCATGTTCTTGAACTTCAACCTGTTCTTCATGAACCTGTTCTTCTATATCCATATCAGCAATACCAGAATTACCTTCTTTATTACTTTCATCTTGGCTCCCCTGAGTTTCTGATCCATTTCCTTTACCTTCATCTGATTTCCTCCCATGTTTGGAAGAATCACTATCATCACCATCTGAGTCATCACTAGAAGGGTCATCATCCAATACCATTCTTTCCCTTTTCTTCTTCAACTGTCCTTCAAGCTTCTTCACCCTAAGAGTCAATTTGGCAAACTTCTCCTTGTGAGCTTTAATTTCCTCCTTGTTTTGCTTTAGCTCCTCCTCCAAAGAGTCAACCTTTTCTATTAACTTGGTACATAGAGCCATCAATTCAGTTTGTGAAGAACTACCCTCATAACTTCTAGCTATGTTACCTGCTAGGAGAGGTGAATCAAGGAGCAAGGATCTGGTAGCCACTCTGGTTAGACCAGGTGTTAACCTTCTCCTATATGTTGTGACTGCAGTTGGTTGTTGAGATGTCTCAGGTTCTTGAGTGGGTGTGTGATGGGGATCAGTTGGAACTGCTGAACCTTCACCCAACTCAGTTTGAAGCATTTGAGGAAACAATGGAATTACTTCCCCAGAAAATAGTCTACTTACCATAGCCATGTTTTGAAAAACCTTAGATTGCAAGCAGTACTAACTGTTATGAGCAGTCCTTTTATAGTAAAAAGATAAGTATCTTCGAGAAAAATCCCTATAAGTATGCTTAGACTACCGGTTTTACCTCAACGGCTATAAAAATTAATTACTGACAAATTTTTACAACGGCTTGTGAGCCGTACCAATTTTGTACGAACAGTACAAACTGCTGATAAAAATTTTTGAGCCGTATGAACCTATTGAAAACTTTTAAAATATCATGGCTCAAGTATAGTTTTTAGCAAACTATCAGCTATCAACGGATTTGATATGTCTTTACCAATAGCCGTTTGCTTTGGACTAGCCAACTCTTCACATTTAGATATGGTGAGCTGATAACCATACAATTTTTGGTAAATTGTCAACCATCAACGGATTTGAGAAGTCTTTACCAGATACCGTTTGCTCTGGACTAGTTGGTTCTTATGTGGGTTAGACTTGGTGAACCAATTACCATTTGTTGTGTGGACAGAACACATACTGAGCTCCAGATCACCATTAAGTCCAAAACATATTAATTCCTTGGCTCTTTCATCCATTCCTGCAAGTGTTAGTCCAAAAACATAGAAACAAAATACAAGCATATGACTAACAATGCACATAACAAGAAAAATTAATTTCCTTGTGGAACCCAAGCCAAAACAGACTTAGGCTTTCCTCTAGCATCAACATAATTCATTCTTTTCAAAACAGTCTTAGCACCATTGGGTTTAATTGGTCTCCATACCCAACATGCTAATGCATTTACTCCAGAACCCATATTTCCCTTAGCAGTGTTTTTATTAACACCAGTACCAATTACTTTGCTAGCAGTTGGAACTGCTGGCTTTGTAGTTGTTACCTTTGGTTTCCAAACTTGGTTTTTCACCACTGCTTTGTTTTGAAATTGTCTCTTAACAGTTGTTGGTGCTGATTTGGAAAACATTTTTGCACCTTGAACTGTTGGTCTTGGGTGAATAGGTCTAATAGGTCTGACAGGCTGAACTGCTGGTCTAGCAGTTTGAATTGCTTTGGGTCCAGACCTTAAAAGAACTGATCTAGGTATCATTCTATCATTCCTAAGAAAAGATTGAGGTCTTGCAATGCTCAACCTATGATTTGAATAACCAGACACCCATTTATCACAATAATCTGCAAGATGATCAAAGCTACCACAAGAGTAACAAGCTTTCCAATAGCAAACAAAATCATCACCTAATTGGTTTGATTTTAGGCCATTCCAATTTCTTTGGTTACCTCTGGGCTTGTTTGTGGTTCTATACATCTCTGCATACCTAACTGTTGGTCTAAAAGGTTTGGCATTTGATCTAGGCCTAACAGTCTCATGTTTAACCATCTTTGGAACTTTTGGTTCCTTCACTTTAACACTAACAGGCTTAGTCACAGCCTGATCATCCTCATCATCAGAAGTAGTCCAGTCCTCTATGATTGGAGCATCTGATTCCTTGGCTGAGGACCTATCAGAGGACACTTTATCCTCAGATAGTGATTTATCACTAGCACTCACATACACAGGTTTGTCAACCATGTCCTTCTTAGATTGGGGACCATAGCTACGCTCAGAGTATTGAAATTCAGGTAGACCTGTGTGTTCTAAATCAATGCCTGGGGGTGCAGGAATTCCTCTATAGGGAGGTGGAACTGAATTGTACCCTAGACCTGACTTAGCTTTGTTTAGGATCTGACATTCAATTATCTTTTGAACACCTTTTGGTGTGTATTCTAATGTGTCTACACTCATCTGAATGTTCTCCTTAGCCTTCTTAACCTGTTCTAGTGATTTCATTCTCTCTAAGCATTAAGTCTCTCTTAACAATAATCATATCATCAGCAAACTTAGACTCATTGCTTTGAAAGTGGACAATTTGTTCTTCTAACACAACTAAAGCTCTCTTATGATTAGCTAAATTAAAACGGGTTTCAGTTAGCTCTATTCTTTGATTATCATATCTTTTCTTAAGTGTTTCTAATTCTTTTAAAGCTTCACAAGATTTAGAACACTTAGAAACTTGTACCTCAGAATCTGAAAATGCCATGAGAGCAATCTCTGTAGATGCTGCTTCCTCCCCTGCAATGTAACTCCAGTCAAATCCTAAGCCATCAATGGCAACCATGGCTTTTGAGCTTGAGTCAGTAACTTCTACAATCCTTGACTTGCTTTCATGCCCTTTATTCCTTGAATCCTGCTGCCTTGGCTTCCTACATTCCCTAGAGAAGTGACCCATCTTGTGGCAATTATAGCACTCTATCTTGGACTTGTCATATCCAGCAACATCATTGCTGTTGATAATAATCTTCTTACCAGTCTTCTTCAAGAATCTCTTAGCCCTCATGCTAAGAAGAGAGAGCTGCCACTTGATGTCCATCTCTTCAATGTCATCTTCATCTATCTCTTGAAGATCTTCATGAGTCAACATAGTACTATTGTGCTGAGTAGTCAAGAAAGCACAATAAGTATCTTCATTCAAAAGTCCACTAGTACTGCTTGAGGTGCTAGCAGTACCACGGTTTGAACTAGCAGTTCCAACTGCTCCAGCAACTTGAACTTCATCTGCTTGACTTGAGGTACTGGGAGTTGATACAAAGGCCAAATTCCCAGAACTTGAGCTTGAGCTTGATCCAGCAGACTTCTTCACATCATGTTCTACTAACTTGAAGTTGCTATAGAGATCCATCAGATTCATAGAATCAATATCTGGCTTGTTCTTCCAGACTACCACGTGCACAGCCCATTCTGATGGTAAACTCCTTAGGAATTTTGAGTTGAGATCTTCCTGAGGTATCTCAATTCCTAAAACAGCAAGCTGGCTTATAAGTTTCTTCAACCTGTTAAACATATGATCTAATGACTCATTGTTTGTAGCAGAAAAATTCTCAAACTGTTGTTTAAGAAGGGCCTTCTGAGTTTTCTTGGTGGCATCATTCCCACCATACCTTGCAACAATTGCTTCAAACAAAGTCTTAGCAAACTTAAACTTGCTAAATGTCAACAACTGATCATTGGGAATACACTTTAGTAGCAAACTTCTAGCCTTAACATCATTCTTGTGCCTTTCCTTCTCTTCAGTAGTGGTTGGCTTTGTCTGCAGTTTAGTCTCAGATACACCTTCAACAACGGTTGTTGTTGCTACGGGTATAAAGGAGTTTCCGTCTTCAATGATCTCCCAAAGTGCATAATCTTGCACTTGGAAAAACTGTTCAATACGAAGTCTCCACATGTCGAACTCATTAGGTTTAAGCATAGGAAGCTTAGCAGCAATGTTGGTTGTGGTTTGAGGTGTCTCCATGTCCAACGTCTTGTTCTTCTCGGATCTTCTAAACCAAAGTATCAGCAACCTGGCTCTGATACCACTTGACCGGATCTACACACACGCCTTGTGTTTAGATGTGATGCTTTGGATTATACGCAGTCTAGCAAGCGGAATTTACCAGCTAGCACTCAGAAGACTTATGTGTTTGTGTTTTGTATGTTTCGAATGTAACAACGAATGAACACAGAATGATTAATTTACTTCAACAATGATTCAATATTATTAGAATAATAATACGAGTGATCTTGATATCACTAGGGTTTACAACCTTGAATCTTAGCGATCTAGAATTTTCGTATATTCTTATTAACCTAAGGCAATCCTTTTATAGACCAAGGATTCCTTCACAAGATAACTATCAACTAATCGTATAAGATATACACAATATCTTTTCCATAATTATCTACTTACACGTTTACAAAAAAATAATAATAAGCAGTACTAATTTATCTATTCAACCGTACAAACTGCTCTTTCTCTTCAATATTCTTCAACCGTACTAACTGCTTCATTCAACCGTATGAACTGCCAAAGCTTAATTCCTAACAACATGTGAAGGGGGAGTGTTTCAAAAATGAAAAACTCTCAATGTGAACTAAATGTGTTTTCTCATAAACACGTTGAGAGATTTTCACAAGGTTTAATGGCATGTGATCGATAATCTAGGATAATCATGGAGTAATAAGGTGATTATGGTTAGGTTATGTCCAATGATCCGCTAGAACCGGAGGGATCTACCCAAGGAAAAATTCCAATAGTTTAGAATTAGAAGTCCTTAGGTATGATTGAAAAAAGGAGCAAAATGAGAAAGGAGAAAGAAGGGGTTGAAGAATGAAAAAGAAAAGTTTAATGAAAGGGAGAAAAGAAATAGCCCTCCATGAAAACTTAGGTCAGAAACCGGGTCAATACATCTGCTATCGGTACTCACTAAGGTGATACTGGTATTGAAGACAAGACGTCATGGACCCAGTGACGTAATGCACCACCCCTCCTTGCTACTCAGATATCTCTTAAAAGATATTTGTTTCATTTCTCACGGAGAACACTACGTAATCTATCGGCCTCTCACTCCGAGATGTGTTGATATTGAAAAGGTGGCACTCTGCTCTATGCCTCCGACGACTAAAACCAAAACGCACATTATTGAGTCTAGAGACATGAGATTCATCAAAAGATCTCTTAGGAACACTTCCAATGCAATACACTTGTGTTCATCAAAAGGATACAAGTTGTATAAGTCTTATTGAGATCTTAAAGATCATGCCTTATGACATGATGGTTACTTGCTTCAAACGGTCTACAGTCTTGAAGTGATACTTCGGTATACTTCAGAGGCTCTTAACTGCCTTGGTAAAGATTAGAGAAAGTTTTCACACTATGCTGATAACGATCTCGAAATCTGAACCTATAAGCGCTGGACGATTTATTGCTAACTGTCTTATGCAGGTACCGACGAAAGTCCATCTACCATCATCATCTGCTATGACGACGCATGTGGAACAGAAGAAGCAGATCAAGGCAAGAACAACCAAGAGACGATTCTTTAAAGATCACAGTGCATGAAGGAACATTGAATGAAGACTATTATACATTGACACACAAAGTTCAAGTCATTGAAGGCAAAAGAACAATCACGGGAGCATCACTGAAATGACCATCCCTTAGGGGGAGATTGTTAGCAATTAATTTAGTTAATTGTAAAAGTGATGGTCATTTGTTTATGGAACTCAAGTGTCTAATGTAATATGTAGTTAATTTAGTGGGCTAGTGGTATTAGTTTTAAGTGTAAGTAAATGCAAAAGTGTAATACTTACACTAGCCTACACATGGTCCATTGAAAAGCCCACCAAAGCCCATATTGGTTGGCTGTGGTAAGTATAAAGCACACACACTTCTCATTTCTTTGTGTGTGGATACCTCATTATTGTAAGAGAAGTGTGTGTTTCCCTCTCTAGTCTTTGTATTATTTTCTCTCTAAGATAATAATCATTTGACTAGCAATTTTACTACATACGATCCATACTACTTCTCTTGTTCTCTAAATGATCTTGTGAGTGTGTTCATCATCATTGTTCTAGCGTGTGTGTGTGATAAAGAGGAAGAAGATTCGGTCATTACAACTTTCTAAAAACATAAGTTTGATTATTAATTTCTTGATTAATGATTCCAACATTCTCGCCCCTAATCAAGAAATTATAATCTCATTTTCTCTGTTCGTGTTCATCCTATTCTGCAGTCCTTCTTCTCCTTCTTTTGTTTGATCTTTTGAACCATTCTTCTAAACCTTCTAATCCTTGATGCATACTAAGTCTTCACGACTAATCCCTTTGATCCACATGATCTTCAAATGCTTCTGTGACTCACCTAGTCCTAAGCATGATAAGAGAAAGATGGAGAGCACCACGTCCATCTTCTTCTTCTAAAAATGCATCCTTTAATTCGACTTCTCCGGGGCCTTCTGCCTGTATCGAATTTGCTTGGGTTTGATCGCCTTTGCGCTTTAAAACCCCTTGAAATAATCACTATTTCTCTGTTGTAAATGGTTCTTCTTGATTAAAACATGTTTCTGGACTTCGCCGGAACTTTGGCCGGAAAAAACGGTTTATCTCCATTTGATCTTTTAAAAAAACTGTAATGGCCCTTTTGACCGCATCTTTCTGATCAATTAATGTTAATAACCAAGTCTGAATTGAACAAACAATCACTGATGTTCGATTCCTTTTCTGGTTGATCTTCCGATTACGGTTGCAAAAACAGGGGATGTAATCGGATTTTTCGCACATGTTTGTTCTTCGTCTTTATCTTCTCAGGAGCGTCTCACTCTGATACCATGTTGAGTTTTCCCTGTTTTGCTTACATACGACTTGGATTTGCTATGAACATATTATGATTGTTTGAGTATGCACATATTGTGCAATGACTCTTGGAACAGAGGGTGGGAAAGTTTGATAAGACACACACAAACTATATTATTTCCACACACTATAAATCGATACATATGAAGGTTTATATACCCATACAAATGACAGTTAATTAACTAACTTCCTAAAAGACACAACTGATTATTAACCGACATGACGGTTCCAATTTTGGCGCCTTTTTCTGCATCTTTGACTTTTCTATTGACTTTTTTTAAAAACATAAGTTTGATTATTAATTTCTTGATTAAATGATTCCAATAGTGTTTAACAAAACCCTTTCATATTAATATGTAACGACATAAAAGACACTTTAGCCTACAACGTTTGACATGTGTGTTTTCATTGATGTTATAAGACCTTTTGGTATGATTGTTAACTGCAGATCTTGTACTCAAAGATAAGATCTTATTTTATGATTTAATTATCAATGAATTGGTTGGAGTGATTACGACTGTAAGTATTCTATACGTATATCTGACATGCTTTGCTATTAATTTTGTTCATCATTAAATTATCGATATTTTTTATTCAGGTTCAACTGATATAAATGTGTCCATCAAGTCCAACAAGAACTAATATCTCAATGCAGGACGCTCATGTGCTAGCATGTCATCATGGTTTATGAGTCTTAAAGTTCTTTTAGTGTATATATTATTTTTGTCTTTATTAGGGTGAACATTAACGTAGCTTTGCAGATTTTTGTTTTTGTTAGCATTTAATTTATGCTATTTAGGAAGTGATGGTCATTTGCTATTTAGAACATTAAGTGTCATGTGTAATATGTATTATATCTAGTGGGCTAGTAGTATTAGTTTAGTTTGTAGTCCAAGTGTATATGTGTAATACATATACTAGCCCACAACATGATCCAAGTAAAAGCCCATCAAGCCTTTGATGAGGCTGTCAATGTACAAAACCACACACACTCTCACATTTGTAAGTGTGCCTCATATTGCAGAATGAGTGTGTGTGTGTGTTTCCATATTGTCTTTGTATTATTTCTTTCAAAAGTTATAATCATTTGACATAAGTTTTATGCCATACGATCCACATACTCTTCTTGTTCTCTAAACGTGTTTGTGAGTGTCATCAAGGTCTTGTCGTGTGTGTTGTGTGATAAAGAGGAAGGTGTTCGGTTCATTCCAAGTAAAAACCGAGCATTACAAGTGGTATCAACGAGCAAGGCTTCAAGGTAGGACTTTGTTTGTGTGTTCGGTTCCAAAAATCACCCCTTGTAACGTTTTTTTCTTTAAAAAACGCTACAACTTGTGTTTTTCTTGAACTTCATACGCTAATAAATATCATAAAGTTGTGTTTGTTTGTGGTTTTGCGACTTGGTTATGAGCTTGTGAGTATCTTTCACTTGAATCTAGTGTATTTGTGTTTTGGATTTTTTTGTTGTTCTTGGTTCATAGATCGACAAGCATACACAAATCTTGTATAAGATTTGTTTTGGATAAGATTAGTGAAAGGTTTGAATTATTAGAGTTGGTGATAAGTTGGTAAAAGGTGACAGTGAGAAGACTGACAAGTATGGGCTTAGCATGGGCTAGTAGCAAAAGGACAAAAAGTTGGTGAAATTGGGTAGAAAACTGCAGATTATCGGAATTCGCATCATCAGTCGGTTTATCAGAATTCAGGTTTTCTATCGCAATTGGAAGCTACAAGGTTCTATCGCAATTCAAGCTTAAGTTCTATCGCAAATCAAAGTTGGAATTCCGACAATTTTATCGCAATTCAGCATTTGGCAGATTTATCGCAAATCACCTTTCAGCCCTGTCCGAGATCTTTGAGCAATTGCGATATCGGACGTCACACCATTTGCGATATCGGACAAGCCTAGAATTTAGAATTGGCAGATTTAGTCCTCGTCCTTTTCAGCAGCCTTAGGTAACTTTCAGAATTGACAGTTTTGGCCCTCGTACTTGTGTGAAACAATTTCAAAGTTAAATAACTTTTAAGGATTTGATTCGAACGTAATTTCGTCAACTCAAAAGTGAACTCGGTATTTTAACTCTTGTATAAGAGTGTAAAATACTTCGACAAACGGATATCTACTCTCTTGTATAAGAGTGTTAGATTTTATATAAATTACCAATTTATATAAAATTAGATATATTTCTATCTAAATTGACATTTTGCCATAATTTATATAAATTTTGGTCAAATTGAAATTTCTATAGAAATTGTCATTTTATCTAAATTGTAATTTAGATAACTTTGTCGAAATTGTAAACTTTTGACTTTGTCTTAATTATACTCTAATCAAATTTTGTAACATTATTTAAATTTGTTTCATTCAACTAAACCTACAACTTCAACGATCATCAACAACAAATCAAGGCATCACAACAACAAACCAAACCTTCAACAACAACATCTCCTACTTTGTTGAAACGATCCTCAATCCACTTTATCATACATAATTTGAAAGATGACTACACAACAAGATATTCATGCCGCCGGTGCAGAAAACCGACCTTCAATGTTAGAAAAAGGTAGTTATCTTCCATGGACGAGTCGTATGCTTTGATACATGAGATCCAATCCTAATGGATAAGGTAGACTCTTGATTAACTCCATCGAGAAAGGTCCATTCAAGCCTCGTGAGATTGAAGATACAGCTGGAAATCCAGATGCAACACCTCCTATAGAAGCAACATACCGAATCCAAGAGGAATCAGATTATACGCCAGAAGATTGGAAGCAAATTGAAGCAGATCACATGGCAATGCACTTAATCCAACTCGGTTTATCACAACACATATTCTGTGCTGTAGACAGTTGTGAAACTGCTCATGATATGTGGGAACGAGTTAAAAGACTTTGTCATGGCACCGAAATTGGTAAACAAGATATGGAAAACAAACTTCTGACGGAATGGGAGAAGTTCACATCCACTCCAGCTGAACAGATTGAATCGTACTACACAAGGTTTTGTACTCTTATGAATGAGTTGATCAGAAACAAGTTGACACCAGCCCAAATAGTTCAAAATATCAAGTTCCTCAACAACCTACCAGAGGAATGGGGACGATATGTTACCATTGTCAACCAAACAAAGAACCTTCACAGGGTGAACTATGATCAACTCTATGACTTCCTAAAGCAAAACCAAGACGAGGCAAATGAAGTTAGAAAAGAGAATTTGACAAAGAAACATGATCCTCTTGCACTCATTGTCCAAACACCTACACCTGCAACAGTAAATACACAACCATCTTCATCTTCATCCCAACACTTCATGCAACAACAATACAATCCTCAAACAGCATTTTACCCACAACAACAACATATAATCCCACAGCAACAATACCCACAACACCCAGATCAAGACGATCAGGATGAGTCAACTGCTGCTTTGACTCAAGCTTTTGCTTACCTAACGAAAGCATTCCAAGGACGATACTCCACACCTACCAACAACAACCAAAGAATCTCATCGAATACTCACAACAAGCAAATTGCACAGCCGAGTTTCAATATGGGACAGCAAGGACAGATGGTTGGGGGATATGGGAATCAGCAAGGATATGCTCCAAGATATCAGATGGGTAATCAGAATGCAGGGCAGTATGTTGGTAATCAGATGGGTCAGTACGCAGGGAATCAGATGGGTACAACTGTTGGTAATCAAAGAGGTCAGAATGCTGGGAATCAGTTTGGGAATGTTGCTGCTCAGGGAGCTGGGAATATGAATCAGGGTTATTTGATGAAGTGCTTCAACTGTCAGGGTGTTGGTCACATGGCTAGGAACTGTCCAGATAAGCCGAATAAGAGGGATCCAACGTATTTGCAGAAAGCATTAATGTTGGCACAGAAGGAAACGGTTGGGCTTCAGTTGAGTGCAGAAGAGAATGACTTCATGGCTATTATGGATAATTCAGAAGATCAAGAGGACATCGATGCAAACTGCATTTTTATGGCTAATCTCCAGGAGGCTAAGTACGACACAGATTCAGAAGCACCTCCTGCTTTTGACACCAATGTGGTTTCTGAGGTACAACCATATGCTACATGTCACAATAATGAAATGTTTGATATGTCACCTCAAAATGAACAGCATCCTGCGACTCCTAATCTCACTTATGATACATATATGGACGAACCAAGTTGTAGCAACACTAATTTGGTAACTCCAGATATGGATCCTATTGGAGAATTCGAGTCAGAGCATTCTGATAATGATGAGGAAACACGTGCTATGTTTGAATCATTATTGCAAAATTGTAGTATTGAAATAGAAAAGGTCAAAAAGATCAATCGCAATGTTAAGGCCGCGAATGAAAAATTGACCTCTGAGCTTGAGAGTTATAAGACTAATGCAAAAGCTTATGATTTTCATAACAAAAAATAGTCAGAACTTGAGGTTAGCTTAAAAGATTCTGAGTTAAGAGAAAAACGTTTGCAAATCAAATTTGACACTCTTGATGTTAATTTGAATGGGCAAATCAACTCTCTAAACAAGGAAATTTCTGAACTAACTAACCAGCTTTCAAAACAAAAATCAACTTATTCTAGTCTTGAAAAGGAAAAGAATGAGTTGAATGAAAGGTTTTCAAAATGAGAAAAGGATCTTCTTAAAGAGATCTCTGATAAAAAGGAAACCATTGCAAAGTTGGAAGATTTACTTGTAAAAACGGGTCATTCTGCACAAACAGATAACATGTTAATAAACGATCCAAACCCGATTTTACATACAATAAAGAAAGTGGCTATCGGTTATGAAAACCCTTATAATCTCAAGAAAGCTCAAAAAGAACAGAATGTGCTATATAATGGTAGTGTGCTAAATGATAAACATGATCCGATTGAGATTCATGATTCGGATGAAATGATTGAGCTTACTGAAAAGAGTCGTGTCAAAATGAGACAAATGAACTTGGAAATTAAACCAATTGATTATAACAAGCTTAATACAGATTCTGGCGTTCATTTGGTTCAAAAAGAGTCACCACTGTTTTTCAAAAAACTAGGGGCTGTCGCAAAACGACTATTTGTTTCAAAACATCTGTCTAACATCGAACAAATGGCATCTAAAAACACTTATGACACAAGTGCTGCTAGACTATATTTGGTTTATCTTAAACAGAGAATTGAAACAGTTCAACGTATTATGACATCCAAAACAAACAGTCAAAAATTGGAATGGTTTTCAAGTTTTCAAACTGACCTGAAAAAGTTGTTTGAAAAAGAAATCAATCCACATATTGCTGCAATCTATGCGGTTGTTCAAAATGTGGAACATAATCTTTTGAATGAGTCAGCGGAATTCGTTAAGGACCGTAAATCCTTAGTGAAGGAAGCTAATGAATACTTGGAACATATAAAAGTTTTGGAAAAACAAAATGACTCTCTTTCCTTCGAAGCTCTATCGACCGATATTATGTCTATTATTTACCAAACATATTTTGTTAAGGATGATGAACGACTTCGGGCTGAGACTTCTGAAATTGTTTCAAAATATGAAAAGGCACTTTTTAAGATTGAAAAGCAAAATGTCACATATTTTAAACAACTTGATAAGAAAAAGGAAGAATGCAAGTATGACAAACTGTCGTATGAGCGTTCTTACAAACAGTTGAAAGAACAAATTGATCTTTTGAAGTCTCAGCTTGCAAGTCAAAAAGGGAAGGGTGAGGAAAATACGGGTATAGCACCATCAACCCCCTTGCCTAATGAAAAAGGAAAAGAGAAAGCTGTTGTCGAGAACTCTAATGTAATAGCGCCTGGCCTGTATAGGATTAGTCCCACTACTGCATCTACCTCTACATCTAAAACATATAGGGCTGTAGATAAAAGTAAAAAGGATAATCCAAACGAGTCTAAGAATACTACAACAACATCTAAGGACAACAACATAAATTCTAATGAGTGTGCCTTACCTTCTACAGGACTAGAAAGCAACTCTAGGAGCAAATGACAGTCTAGGAGCAATAACAAGAAACCTAGTGTCACGCCTATATCTGAGAGTGCATGCAAGGAAGTAGAAGAACACCCTAGGAATTTAAAGCTTTCAAATAAGAAACAAGTATCATCTGGATGTAATGAAAAGACCAGTGTTTTGAATGCATGTAAAGAATCTGTTTGTTTAATGCAAAAGAAAACATTGTCCGTAAATGCTTGTGATGATATTGTTTCTGATATTGTGAATATGAATGATATGCATGAACAGAAAAAGGTTCCTTCAGTCACTAGGGCTAAGTCTAGATATATTCGAAGACTTATTGAAAAAGCTAGGAAAACCACTAGTAGCCTATTGCCTAAGGACCATATTAAATTTTGTGCATGGAAACCAATGGGTAGAATGTTCTCACTTAAGAATGGCACATTAGAAATAGTTCCCAATGCCACAACGGAAACCATCTCTAAGTGTAATTCACCTGTTACATCTAACCCCTTGGAACCAAATGTTAAACGGTTTCCATATACAAATTCATCTGTTCTTCGCAGGTCATTGAAATTTGTCTTTGGATCGTCGACTCGGGTTGCTCCAAGCACATGACCGAGAATCTGAAGCTGATGATCAATTTTTTGTGGCAGTTCATGGGAACTGTACAGTTTGGGAATGATCATGTTGCAGCGATTCTGGATTATGGTGATCTTCGGTTTGGGAATTACTTGATCAATCGGGTTTACTATGTCTAAGGGTTGGGACATAATCTGTTCTCTGTCGGACAGTTTTGTGATGCAGATTTAGAGGTTGCATTTAGGAGAAACACTTGCTTTGTTAGGAATTTGGTGGGGGATGACCTCTTAATTGGGAATCGTGGCACCAATCTCTATGCAATTGACATAAACCAAATGGCCTCTTCATCACCAATTTGTCTCATGACCAGGGCAGGTGAAACAAAATCCTGGTTGTGGCATAGACGTTTATCTCATCTTAACTTCGACACCATAAACAAACTTACCAAAGACAACATCGTCAATGGTCTCCCAAAGTTCAAATACACCAAAGAACACTTATGTCCATCCTGTGAGCAAGGAAAGAGAAAAAGGGCAACATATAAACCTAAACCCGTACCTAGTTCGGTTGATAGGTTACATTTGTTGCACATGGACTTATGTGGCCCAATGAGAGTTCAAAGCATAAATGGGAAAAAGTATATTCTTGTAATTGTTGACGACTATTCAAGATATACATGGGTAAAGTTTTTGAGATCAAAAGATGAAGCACCAGGCACCATCATCACCTTTCTGAAGCGTATTCAAGTTCTACTTCAAGCTCCAGTTAGGATAGTAAGAACAAACAATGGCACGGAATTTGTGAATCAGGAGTTAAGAACATTCTTTGAAGAAACTGGTATTACTCACCAGACATCAGCTGTTAGAACTCCACAGCAGAATGTGGTAGTTGAAAGAAGAAATCGAACTCTTGTGGAAGCTACTCGCACAATGCTGATTTATTCCAGTGCACCGTTATTCTTATGGGCTGATGCTGTTTCTATTGCTTGTTTCACTCAAAACCGATCCCTAATCCATCCAAGATTCAATAAAACCCCATATGAACTTGTCAACAACCGAAAACCCGATATCTCTTACCTTCATGTATTTGGTGCTTTGTGTTATCCAACAAATGATAGAGAAGATCTGGGAAAGTTGAAAGCTAAGGGTGATATTGGAATCTTCATTGGTTATTCGGAAAACTCGAGGGCATTCAGGGTGTATAACAGGAGAACGAAAAAGGTTATGGAGACGATGAATGTGAAGTTTGATGAAATTTCACAAATGGCTTCTGAGAGACTCGCTCTAGAACCCGCGCTTAACCGAATGACTTCCGGACATATCAGTTCGGGACTCGCACCTCAAGGAGCTCAATCAATTCATAACGAACAACCCACAACTCAGGAACTGGATAATTTCTTCGAGTTTATGTATGATGAATACTATGGTGGCACTTCGAAAAATGCATCTAACCAACAATCCGCTGCACCCGCTCAACCTCAACAACCACCACCACCACCTAATCAAGATGCATCCACAACATTCGAAGCTAACGCACCATCTCCCTCCTCGTCATCAACATATACTCCAGGAACTCCAGTAATTGAAATTGTTCTACCAAGAATTGATGAGCAAGAACAAAATAATGCTGTGTTAGACGAAGAAACATTTGAAAACCCGTTTGAAACGGAATCTGCTGAATCATCTGGCAGATTAAATGAACCATCTAACACACACTCTTCAACACCAAGGTACCCTTCAACTTTACAGTGGACTAGAGACCATCCAATAGATTAGGTTATTGGTGAACCCTCAAGGCCAATTCAGACGAGAAAACAACTCCACACCGATTGCGACTTGTGCATCTATGTCTGCTCAGTCAGTCTCATAGAACCTAAGAACATTCGGGAAGCAATGGCAGATAATGCCAAGATTGAAGCGATGCAGGTAGAACTTCTTCAATTTCAAATCCATGACACTTGGGATTTAGTTCCAAGACCAATTGACAAACTGGTCATTGATCTTAAGTGGTTTGTGGAAAAACAAAAAGGATGAAGAGATGACTGTAATTCGCAACAAAGCTCGTCTAGTGGCAAAGGGATACAGACAGGAAGAAGGGAAAGATTTGGAAGAGTCATTCGCACCAGTTGCAAGGCTTGAAGCAGTCAGGATTTTCTTAGCTTATGCTGCTCACAAGAACATCACAGTTTACCATATGGACATCAAGACAGCTTTCTTGAATGGAACTCTGAAAGAAGAAGTGTACGTGAGTCAGCCAGACGGATTCGTTGATAAAGATCATCCGAAATACGTCTACAAGCTAAAGAAAGCAATCTATGGTTTGAAACAAGCCCCACGGGCGTGGTATGACGAGTTATCATCTTTCCTACTTCAAAATAATTTCACCAAAGGAACAATTGACCCGACCTTGTTTACAAGAAAGTTCAAAAATGACATTTTGATTGTTCAGATTTATGTGGACGACATAATTTTTGGGTCCACTAATCCGACTCATTCAGAACATTTTGCAAATCTCATGAAAAACAAATTTGAAATGTCCATGATGGGAGAATTAAAATTCTTTTTGGGTTTACAAATTCATCAAACCCCACGTGGAATTTTTCTTAATCAGGCTAAATATACAATTGAGATTTTGAGAAAACATGGAATGGAAAATTGTGACTCTGTTGGTACAACAATGGTCACTTCACCCAAAATAGGCGCTGATTTACACGGGAAACCCATGGATCCGAAGAAATATCAGAGCATGATTGGGTCTCTCATGTACTTAACAGCTAGTCGCCCAGATATACATTTTGCTGTTTGTTTACTTGCACGGTTTCAGGCAAGGCCTACCGAACTTCACCTCCAAGAGGTTAAACGGATCTTTAGATACCTACGAAGAAGCATTAACATGGGACTTTGGTATCCAAAGGATTCGGAGTTTACACTAACAGCCTTTTCAGTTGCCGATCATGCTGGATGGCAAATTAGAGCAAAGAGTACATCAGGCGGAGCATAATTTTTGGGAGAAAAGCTAGTAGGTTGGTCATCAAGGAAACAAGACTGCACTGCTCTATCAACAGCAGAAGCCGAGTATGTGTCTTTATCTGCGTGTTGTGCCCAAGTTCTATGGATGAGGACACAACTCACAGATTATGGTTTCTTATTTGACCGCATACCTTTGTATTACGACTCGAAAAGTGCCATAGCCATCTCGTGCAACCCAGTGCAACACTCAAAGACCAAGCATATTAGAGTCCGCTATCACTTCATAAAGGAACATGTCGAAGAGGGTACTGTTGAATTGTTTTTCGTGAAGACTGAATATCAACTCGCCGATCTATTTACTAAAGCCCTCCCAAAAGAGCTGTTTGAAAACTTAGTTCGTTGAATTGGAATGCGAAGCCTAACTCCCGAAGAGTTAGAAAGTCTTCTCGAATCTTCTTGAGATAATCTCAACAAGCTTCGCATGTAAATATTTTTGTAAATATATACTTTCTCAAAAAACAAAAATATAAAAATAGAAAATTTCAAAAAAGACATAAAAAAAATATATATAACTCAAAAACCAAAAATATTCTTCTCACGACATGTCTCTCGTATAATCGATATTCTGTACGTATCTAGAAATGTCATTCAACAATGATACGGGCATGTACAGATGCTTGAGCGAGAGTTCGTTTTTATGTTTTTCTAAAACATGTCGTCTCTCAAATTTCTAATCAGACGGCTTTCGTGCATTTCAGTACGGAACCAGCGCTACATTGAAGACTTCTGATTATTTCCGATCAGGACTCGCAATGTTAATGGCGAAAAGCAAAAACCTTGAGCATTTAATCAAAATGATTTCAAGAAGATTTTTTTTCAAAGTCTTTAAATGAATTTTGTGCTCAAGATAACTCCCTCTAAGACCCTTAACTGCTGTTAAACTCAAATGTTTAATAATATGCTTTGTTTAAGGGGGAGTTGAAAAAGAAAATGTTCCGATTTTCATGCTAAAATCAGTCCATCTCTCCAAAACGTTTCATTTTAATCAACTGTTTTTCAAAAATACCACTTCATGCTATTTTTGAGGGGGAGATTAAGTGTTTATTAGACATAAGGGGGAGAGGACGTGATTAAAATGTGATCTAAAAGTTTTTGCGGTTTGAATCTCAAGACTCAGTGTTAACCCTCGAATTGACGAAACTAAATGTCCGTTCTCGAAAAGACATGTCCTGGACGGGTAATAATTTCAAGCTGGTTTACCAGTGATGTAAGCGTGTCTCGCAAAGGACTTTTCTGAGTAGAATGTACCAATTCGAGAGATGATCTTTAAATATGACCAGGACGGGTAATAATTTCAAGCTAGTCTAACTAGTGATGTAAGCGTGTCTCGCGAAGGTCGTGTTCATTGAAAATCAATCATTTCAAATGTGCGAACTCTACCCATCATGTGCAATTTACTTCAAAAATGCATGAGCACATGTGAAGGGGGAGTGTTTAAAAAATGCAAAACTCTCAATGTGAACTAAATGTGTTTTCTCATAAACACGTTGAGAGATTTTCACAAGGTTTAATGGCATGTGATCGATAATCTAGGATAATCATGGAGTAATAAGGTGATTATGGTTAGGTTATGTCCAATGATCCGCCAGAACCGGAGGGATCTACCCAAGGACAATTCCAATAGTTTAGAATTGGAAGTCCTTAGGTATGATTGAAAAAAGGAGCAAAATGAGAAAGGAGAAAGAAGGGGTTGAAGAATTAAAAAGAAAAGTTTAATGAAAGGGTGAAAAGAAATAGCCCTCCATGAAAACTTAGGTCAGAAACCGGGTCAATACATCTGCTATCGGTACTCACTAAGGTGATACTGATATTGAAGACAAGACGTCATGGATCCAGTGACGTGTTGCACCACCCCACCTATCCACTCAGATATCTCTCAAAAGATATTTATTTCATTTCTCACGGAGAACACTTCATAATCTATCGACCTTTCACTCCGAGATGTATTGATATTAAAAAGGTGGCACTCTGCTCCATGCCTCCGACGACTAAAACCAAAATGCACATTATTGAGTCTAGAGACATGAGATTCATCAAAAGATCTCTTAGGAACACTTCCTATGAAATACTCTTGTGTTCATCAAAAGGATACAAGTTGTATGAGTCTTAATGAGATCTAAGGATCTTGCCTTATGACATGATGGTTACTCGCTTCAAACGGTCTACAGTCTTAAAGTGATACTTCGGTATACTTCAGAGGCTCTCAACGGCCTTGGTAAAGATTAGAGAAAGTTGTCACACTATGCTGATAACGATCTCGAAATCTGAACCTATAAGCGTTGGACGATTTATTGCTAACTGTTTTATGCAGGTACCGACGAAAGTCCATCTACCATCATCATCTACAACGACGAAGCATCTGCACAGAGGAAGTAGATCAAGGCAAGAATGGTCAAAAGATAATACTTTGAAGATCACAGTGCTTGAAGGAACATTAAATGAAGAATATTATACATCGACACACAAACTTCTAGACATTGAAGGCAAAAGACAATCACGGGAGCATCATTGAAATGACCATCCCTTAGGGGGAGATTGTTAGCATTTAATTTATGCTATTTAGGAAGTGATGGTCATTTGCTATTTAGAACATTAAGTGTCATGTGTAATATGTATTATATCTAGTGGGCTAGTAGTATTAGTTTAGTTTGTAGTCCAAGTGTATATGTGTAATACATATACTAGCCCACAACATGATCCAAGTAAAAGCCCATCAAGCCTTTGATGAGGCTGTCAACCTACAAAACCACACACACTCTCACATTTGTAAGTGTGCCTCATATTGTAGAAAGAGTGTTTGTGTGTGTTTCCATATTGTCTTTGTATTATTTCTTTCAAAAGTTATAATCATTTGACATAAGTTTTATGCCATACGATCCACATACTCTTCTTGTTCTCTAAACGTGTTTGTGAGTGTCATCAAGGTCTTGTCGTGTGTGTTGTGTGATAAAGAGGAAGGTGTTCGGTTCATTCCAAGTAAAAATCGAGCATTACAGTTTTTTTTTCCTTTTATGGCGATTCGGCTCGTAGGTTTTTATTTGGCTGAGCGCGTGCATGTCAAGCACCCATTTTATATTTTTGGTGCAATTTTTGAACTAAATTTAATGCTTTCTAGGGTTACATTTTTTTTTGTTGTCTCTCGATTTGGATTAAAGTAATTCTTGTATAAATGTATGATATTAAGCTAATTACACCCTACTGGTTCCATCGTCATGCATATTTAGATGTAAGATTAAACATAAGTTCAAATCTTGATTTCACCCTCAAGTAATCCATTTTAGTAAGCATTTAAAAAGCATAAGCATTTTTAGTAATACGTATTTATATTTTTTGGTATATTCTAATTTCTTGGTATATGAGCTTTAACTTGTGTATCTTTGCCATTTAAATGGCAACAATAAAATAAATTGTGTATCCTTGACTTTCCATTTGATGTTAGAATAAAACAATTGCACACATTATTAATATTACCAACGTATGGGCTTACAAGCTCTTTTTTCACATTATACTTATCAAACACCTTAGACTTTTATATACTTTTATGAGAACAATAATTAAGTCTTGAATAATCCAAAGTATTAAACAAAACCAACCAACGATGTCTCTACTTTATTTCTTCTTGAAACAAAGAAGGCTACGACGAATATTTTCAAATGCAGCACATTAAAGCATTTCCTAAAATAAGAGTCGACAAATAGTTATTGATTTGATATCTATATATATAATAAGGGTTTTGCTAAACACTGCCCACTGGGCAATGTTTAAGTCACATTAAACAATTTTTTTTTTTCCATATTTAAAGTAATTATACATTTAATGCACAATAAATGAACATAAAAATTAACTTAAATATATACCATTTTTGATTTAATAAAGTCCAAATTTCCTTTTATATTGATATTAAACATTGCCCAGTGGGCATTGTTTAGCAAAACCCATAAACGAAGTTTTTTTGAAACCTTGTCATGTCAGTTAATCCAAGCTGGCACTAATGCCACGTCATTTAAGACACGTGTAAAAGCCACTTCAGCTGACCTTACTGATTCAACAATTAATACAGCTTGTTGGAATTTAAATAGCATGACAATCATCTAAATAAATAAACACGTCAAAGCACGTATAGCGGAAGCAAGATCTTTAATTTAACACGTATAAAGAATTACCGAATAATAAAAAATTACATGCCTCAAGATCCTAGCAAGAACAAGGATCGATCTTCTCTTCACTTCACTTGATCAATAAATAGGATTACCATGAAACCCCTTACCTTTTTATTTCACAATCCAAGATGAATTACTAAAGTAAGTAATTACCGAACTCTTGTACACACGTACTATAACCAATCAAGTATTGATGCTAGTGAATGAACATGGTTAACCAAAACAATTTTGTTAACAATAAAAAACTATGGATCGACTCTAAGAAGAAGAGTTCGACCGATTTTAAGAACAAGGAAGAGAAAACACAAATTTAGGGTTATAGAAATGCACAAGGTAAAGAAACAATAACCCTTCAATTTGTATTTATAGTGAATGGATATCTTAGGGAGGAAGCTATGCGATTTAGGGTTATCAGCCCATATGGCCGATCGGCCTTAGTCCCAATTATGGGAATTCTAGATCCTTCTAATCCCCAAATTTCACTAACGGTCCTTCCTTTATTCCCTAACGGTCGTTAGTTAATTCCGTTAATTACTTAACGTCCGTTAGTTATCATTTCATGTCCAAATAATTAATATATACAATAATTATACATATTAATTATTTACTTGATCATTCATACGTAAAGTGTGCAATCCCTCGGTCCCGTGTTCGAATCTAGACATACACGATTAATATTTTTCCATTAACTCTAACAGCTCCCACTTAGAAATCTATTAAAAGTGTAATGACATTGGTTAGCGTCTAGCAACACGCCAATGCCCCTATTACAACTCGGGTGGTGGTCTCCTGGAAAAACCATTTGATGATAACTCATCATACTTATCCTTTTGTTTCTAATACCACATTAATAAAGATATGGATCTAAGTCATTCTTTATTAATAATTCTGTTTCTCGTTGTTTATGATTAAATAAGATTACCAAATCTTCTGAATTATTCAGGGGAGATCTTGGGTGTGGCCACACAAACATCTTACTAATCCTACGAGGGGCCCAGCAGTATTAAACTCCAAATAAATTTGAAGGAACAAATTCTATCTTGACTACGAGCATAACTCATGCACTTCGCAACGCTTCCGAAAACAATCCGTATAGCTACCAGTTACGTATAGCGTTAAATTGAATTACAGAAATGCACTACATGCTCAAGTCTAAGGATAACTATATACACATGATTTACTTAATGACAAGATCCATAAAGTAAACTCATGAAGTCGGGATAAGTCCTATATTCAAATATTTTGAATATCATGTGAAATTGGTATGACAACGCATCAATATACTTTCAAGTATATTCTACCAATACTCAGATTTGTCTTAATTTAATGATATTCCCATATCATTAACCGACAACGGACAATTTAGAATATATAAATATATTCATGGATGTAAACATGCAAATATAGGATATATTATTAAGAAAATGATAAATAAACATAACAATTTATTTTATTTCATTAAAATAATAACTGTTTTACAACATCCCATTATCCAAATACTAATCACATATATGCATGAAACTATTAGCTAAACGAAGTCCTATGCCTTCAGAAAGTTGGTTAAGCTTTCCACCAGGTAGAGCCTTCATTAATGGATCTGCTAAGTTGTCATCTGTGTGAACTTTGAGTAATTCGATCTCGCCTATCTCCACTTGTTCTCTAACATAGTGATACCGGATCGGGAAATGTCTGGTGCCCTTCATGATTCCAGGCTCATTAGCAAATGTAATTGCGGCTGAGTTGTCACAATACATTTTTATAGGTCTTTCGATTGAGGGCATAACTCCAAGCCCTGAAACGAATTTCCTAATCCAGACTGCTTCCATTGCGGCTTCTAAGGCAGCAATATACTCACTTTCTGTTGCAGACATGCTATAGTACTCTGCTTCTTGCTCTTCCAATCCACTGCACCTCCATTGACGACAAAGACATAACCCGTCTGAGACTTCGTATCATCTTTATCACACTTCCAGGATGCATCACAGTAACCTGTAACACACAGCTCTGCTTCTGGATTTCCCCGTACACTAAAAGCATTTCTCTCGTAGATCTTAAGTACTTGAGAATATGTTTCATAGCAGTCTAGTGGAGTTCACCTGGGTTTTGCTGATAACGACTCGTAATCTTTTGAGCAAATGCCACATCGGGCCTTGTACATCGTACCTTATACATAATCGATCCCACAGCCGAAGCATAAGGGATTCTCTTCATGGGTTCCACCTCTTCAGGTGTTGAAGCACAAGCTTTGCTACTCAAGCCATGTTCTACTTGCATTGGAAAAAATCCTTTCTTGGAATTTTGCATATTGAATCTCTTCAATATCTTGTCAATGTAAGCACTTTGGCTTAAACCAATTAACCGCCTAGATCTATCTTTGTAGATCTTGATTCCTAGAATGTATGCAGCTTCTCCCAGATCTTTCATGGAAAAATACTTCCCAAGATAGGCTTTCACCTCATGTAAACATGGAATGTTTTTACCCATGATCAATATGTCATCAACATATAGAACTAGGAAAATAACATCACTCCCACTAGCTTTGTGGTATACACATGGCTCATCAAGATTTTGAGTAAATCCAAATCGTTTGATTTCCTCGTCAAATCTTTTATTCCATTGACGTGATGCCTGCTTCAATCCATAAATGGATCTTTGAAGCTTGCGTACTCGGTCAGGAAATTCTGGATTCACAAACCCCTCAGGTTGCACCATATAGATGTCTTCATCTAGGCGACCATTCAAGAAGGCGATTTTGACATCCATCTGCCAAATCTCATAGTCATAGCGTGCAACTAAGGCTATGAGAATCCTAATAGCTCTTATGTCAGCTACAGGAGAAAAGGTCTCCTCATAGTCAACACCATATGTTTGGGTGAAGCCTTTAGCCACCAAACGAGCTTTATAGGTGTGTACATTGCCATCTATATCTGTTTTCTTCTTGAAGAGCCACTTACTCCCAACAACCTTAGCATTGGGAGGAAGGTCTACTTCAATCCATACTTCATTGTCTCTTATGGATTGCATTTCCCCATTTATAGCAACCTGCCATTGATCCTTTTCAGGACTATTAATGGTAGCCCTATAACTAGTGGGTTCAACAAGATCCCCTAGTATAGTTTCCTCGCACTCTACGTTAAGACATAGACACTCAGGTGCTTTCACAGCTCTTGCAGATCTGCGAATGGGTACCACTTTAACTTCAGGTGGAGGACCTAGACTTTCAGGTTCCACAGGAAGTGTGCTGGTGTTTTCAGAAGGTGATGTATCTTCTTGATCATTTTCAAGATCATAAACTCTCCCACTGAATTCTTGAGATATGAGATTCTCCTCAAGGAATTCTCCATACCTAGCCACAATGACTTTATTCTCTGGTGGAAAGTAAAAGTAGTAACCCCTTGTTTCCTTAGGGTATCCTACGAAGATACACTTAACAGATCTTTGTTGGAGTTTATCTGGTGAGTAACGTTTAACAAACGCCTCACAACCCCAGACCTTTAAGCAAGACAAGTTGGGAGCTTTTCCAGTCCATAATTCATATGGAGTCTTATCAACCTTCTTAGTTGGAACCATATTCAATATGCGAACAGCACTTTCAAGGGCATAGTCCCAAAAGGACATGGGAAGAGTTGTAAGATTAAATATAGATCGTACCATATCTAGCAATGTACGATTTCTCCTTTCAGATACACCATTTTGCTGTGGAGTATAAGGAGATGTGAGTTGCTGGACAATTCCACACTTAGCTAGATAATCTTTAAACTCTTGGCTTAAATATTCACCACCTCTATAGGATCGAAGAGCCTTAATCTTCTTACCGAGTTGTAATTCTACTTCGCTTTTAAAAACCTTGAATGTCTCAAAGACTTCATGTTTATGTTTAAGTAAATAAACACAACCATAACGGCTATAGTCATTCGTAAAGGTTAAGAAGTAGGTAGCACCGCGTTTTGACACATGTCTAAGTGGACCACACACATCAGTGTGTATTATTCCAAGTAGATCTGTAGCCCTTTCCAGTTGATGTGAAAAATGTTTCCTTGTCATCTTCCCAAATATGCAAGATTCGCATTTATCAAATGAATCATCATTGATATTTTGCAAAAGCCCATCATGTTGCAGCTTTTCCATGCGTTTCTTGGCAATATGAGCAAGACGACAGTGCCAAAGATAAGATGAATCCAAGTCTGACTTGATTCTCTTATTGCTAATGCTATACACATAATTATTTTCATTGGACACATGATTTTCCATGTCAATTTCAAACACACCATTTATTAGAAATGCATTAAAGTAAAAAACATTATTTAAAGAAACCGAAATTCCATTATCAGTAAATGTGTGAACAAAACCATTATCCTTTAACAAAGAAACTGAAACAACACCTCTAATAATAGAGGTGCATAATGATAATTATTCAAAACTAGTATTAAACCCGAAGGTAAAACTAAATCGAATGTCTCTATGGCTTCAACTGCTGCATGTATGCCATTGCCCACGTACAAGTAGCTTTCTCCATAGCCCAACTTCTTTGCTCCTCTAAGCCCCTGCGATGTGTTACAAATGTGAGTACCACATCCCGTATCATATACCCAGGCATTATGCTTACGAGGAAAAGAAAATAATTCAATCATAAAAATACCTGAAGTGCTCGCGACATTCACAGCCTTCTTATTTTTATTCGCACGACACTCCTCTAGCAGCAATGGACAATTCCTCTTCCAATGTCCAGAAGTGGTGGCAAGCAGGTAAACCCTTCTTGGTTTTATCCTTCTTTTTAATAGGATTCTGCTTCTTAGACTCTTGCTGATAGGTTACAACCTGTTTACCCTTATCAGCTTTACCTTTCCCCTTCTTGTTCGCGCGTTGCGGTTTGTTGGGCTTAGTAATCCTACCACCTTGAATTGCCATTACAGCAGGTGTAGGTGCCTTCTTTGACAATCCTTTCTCAAAGTCAATAAGCATTGCATGTAAATCACTTATTGTCTTCCCCGTGCAATGCATATTGAAGTTGCGCACAAAATCACCAAACAACTCCTCGTTAAGGGATCGATTGATGAGGCCAACTTGCACATCTTGCACGTAACCACATCCGAGTGCTTCCAATTGGTCCAAATAACCTTTCATTTCCAATACGTGGGCACTCACGGGTTTACTAGCATCCTGCTTACACTTATGCAGAGAATCAATCAAGTCATATAACTCTGCCATAGGTGGTTTCTTAAACATATGTTTGAGCTCATTGATCATGTCCATGGGACTGAAGTTCTCAAATTGCTTTTGCAATTGAGTATCCATCCCAGACAACATAATACAAGCCACATCATTGTGCTTCTCATATTCAATGTTGTACTCTTCATGATCTGCATTAGATGCAGTTCCAGCAGGAGCAGTAGGAAGAGGCTTACTAAGATAATCAATGCGTTTTGCCATTCTAAGAACAATTCTCAAAGAACGGTACCAATCATTGAAATTCTTTGTCCCAGTCAACTTTTCTCTTTCAATCATAGACTTGAAAGCAGAACTCATGTTATTCATGTTAGTGTTGTCGGGTTGGGCCATTTCTAAAGAAAAAGTTCAAAAGTTAGTACTTTCGATAATTAACTTTTCAAGAAAATTAAACACCCATGGTAAATAACATTTAACCATTTAATTTTCATTGAAAACTAGGATCCAAACTTACATAGTTTTATCACATCAGCTGAGGCTGCTAGCAATAAAAGTACTCAATAAGGTACGAGTCGAACTCAATTGCCAATCTCAAATTGCAATTCCTAGAGTGATGGGATTTACATATTTTGCCAACCTCAGTTGCAAATGTAATCATGTTTTATCCCCATATTTATTCCTTGACATAGTTTCATTACATCAGCTGAGGCTGCTAGTAATGAAAGTACTCAATTAAGTTAACCAACTTAAGAAACTGCAAATTGACATAGTTTCATCACATCAGCTGAAGCTGCTAGCAATGAAAGTACTCAATTTACCCTTTGATTACCATCCTTTGAATCATCACATCAGAGGCTGCTAATAATGATAGGATGTAATCTCAGGTGTTTTCATTTCATTGGATGGCATATAACTTAAATTTAAGGATATTTATTTTGATGTGAGTAATCAAAAATATGTACAAAGATGTCATGCATTCATCTTGTATCATATGTTTTAAGCAAAAAAACTTTTACCTTTTTACTAAGCTTAAATCAGCAAAGTTTTAATTGATGGCGTTGAGAAACTTACAACTTTGCCTTAAGATGCTTCGTACATGTATAATGGTTGTACTTGGTAAGTCTAATTTGACGCACAGGCGAGCGGAGAGACAAAATGGAATCTCTTTAAGGCCACAATTTAATGCGAAACCAACCTTATACCCACTTTATAGTTTGTCAACATTAGGTCCGCCTTTCGACCAATATGTACAGTTGCATCAATCAATTAAAAGTTTAAGATTTTTAAAGCTTAAAAATTTATGTCGTAAATTATTAAATTGCTAGTCTCGCCTGGGAGCAAATTACCGTGCGAAGCGAACCACTATCGACACATAAGACTTGGCAATAAATAATTTACCACAAAAGGTTTCATAGTTATTAGGTTCATTTATTTTTTATACCAAAAATTACCCTCTTTTGCTTATAATTCAAGATAATTTAAACAAAAAAAATCAAGTAATTTAACAAAAAATAAACAAACACATAATAACACATATATGATCTTAACCATTAAATCATATAGCCACATGCAAACATTTTGATAAATCCTATTAATAATCTCTATGTGAATTTTTATGTATATAATTACTAAAGCTCCCATTGGTTTTCGAGCGCATTGTACCCAATGGACCACAGACACCAATAATTGGCCGCGTAAGCCTTAATAATTAAATACCACGTTGCACATAACTGATTCATTAATATAATTAATTAGGTCTTCCCTAATTTTATATTTATCTAAAACATGTAGCACAAAAACAAATCCTAATCCATGAATTCCTTGCATGAAGAATCATGGATTATCCAGGAACGTAACCCTTATTATTCAAATAAACACATAAACACAACATGTCCTAATTTAGGGTTACAAAACTAATTATTAGTTAAAATAGGGTCGAAACCCTAACCCAAAATTATTATTCGATTTTTAATTGTATGTTAAAAAACAAACCCTAAAAATCGACTTAACATGTATATTCAAATCAAGAATTGATTTTTATTATGTATTTAGGTAATTACAATTACATGTTAAATAGCTCGTGATGCCACTGTTGGAATTTAAATAGCATGACAATCATCTAAATAAATAAAAACATCAAAGCACGTATAGGGGAAGCAAGATCTTTAATTTATCACGTATAAAGAATTACCGAATAATAAATAATTACATACCTCAAGATCCTAGCAAGAACAAAGATCGATATTCTCTTCACTTCACTTGATCAATAAATAGGATTACCGTGAAACCCCTTACCTTTTTGTTTCACAATCCAAGATGAAATACTAAAGTAAGTAATTACCGAACTCTTGTACACACGTACTATAACAATCAAGTATTGATGCTAGTGAATGAACATGGTTAACCAAAACAATTTTGTTAACAATAAAAAACTATGGATCAACTCTAAGAAGAAGAGTTCGACCGGTTTTAAAAACAAGGAAGAGAAAACACAAATTTAGGGTTATAGCAATGCACAAGGTAAAGAAACAATAACCCTTCAATTTGTATTTATAGTGAATGGATATCTTGGGGAGGAAGCTATGCGATTTAGGGTTATCAACCCATATGGCCGATCGGCCTTAGTCCCAATTATGGGAATTCTAGATCCTTCTAATCCCCAAATTTTACTAACGGTCCTTCCTTTATTCCCTAACGGTCGTTAGTCAATTCCGTTAATTACTTAACGTCCGTTAGTTATCATTTCGTGTCCAAATAATTAATATATACAATAATTATACATATTAATTATTTACTTGATCATTCATACGTAAAGTGTGCAATCCCTCGGCCCCGTGTTCGAATCTAGACATACACGATTAATATTTTTCCATTAACTCTAACACAGCTGACCTTATTGATTCCACAATTAATACCAATATGAAACACACACAAATAAATATATTCGGTTTAGATAAATAAGAATTATCCATGCCATCGTCTTCACTTATAAGAGATTGCTTCAAATGGGAATTGTAACGATCAAGAAATTTACACAAATAGACAGCTAAAAATGTTGGTTGATGTCTTCAATATAATGGACTTGAAATAAAAAAAAGTTGAATACAAATTTTGAGAATATCAATTATGTAGTTGCAACTTAGAATTCAGTTAAGAAGTGGCCTATTACCGTTCTTGTGTGAGCAGCCTACCCCAGTTAGCAATATTTTGGATGTGAAACATGAATTTCTCAATCTATAATACAAATGGAATCAACATTCAAATCAATTTTATAACAAACAGTAAGAAGGATATACACCATTTGCCTCAAAACTGAACTTTCGTAACAACAAAGTGATAACTAACAATGATGCCCTTTGGACACGAGAGAAAAAAATAGATATAGTGTCACTCTAAAGGAAAGTATGCCATAGTATCATAACTGCATGATACTTCATTTTTTCATTAGGTTTTAGTATCTTGTACCTAATGTTTTTACTTTGCACTTTTTGCCTCTGTGTAATGCTTTCAAGCTCGTGCTGCCATCCTAACAACGTTGCAGCATTCTCTGACTTTTCATAGGTTATTAAATACGTCAACCTTCATTTACTTGATCAATTTGATTTCTCACGGAACGTGATTTTACAGGCACTTTTCTTCTTTACGCCTAAACATAAATACAACAAAAAGTATCAGATAAACAGATGACATCAATTGAGAATTTACCATGAAGACTATATAAATAACTTTTTATAAAATATCAATCAATCATTGGTCCAAAAAAACTCTATATGTTCAAATGTTCAATGCTTACTAACATTGGACTGTTACACTAGCTTATATTATGCTATGTCGCTATGAAGTTTTGAGGCCTTAACGCTACACGTCCTAAACAACGCTATCCATGTGTCCAACTAATTAATACTCATGGTAAAGGTTCAACATGGATGAATTGCTTGTTAGCATTTATATTTTGTAGAAAGTGATGGTCATTTGTACATGTTTTAAAGTGTGTGTCATGTGGTATAGACAACCATTGTAAGGTTAGTGTTGGACTTAGGTAAGTAAAGTTAAAGAAATGCAACAAAAGCCCAAGTCCAACACAAAGCCCACCCAAGGCCTTTTAGGGCAACCAAGGCCTCCCTTTCACTATAAATACACACACTCTCCACCCATTTTGTGTGCCTCTAAGTCTGGTAAAGGTGTGAGAGTGTGTGTGTGTGTGTTTTGTATTTTCTCTAAGTTCTCTTATGGTTTAATATACATTCGACTAGAGTCTTATTCATATCATACGCATCTCTTTTCATCTCATCTTTACTTTCTTTTTAATACTTAGATTGTCACGTTATCTTATTTGTTAGAGTAGTCGTTATTTGTAGCTTTAGTTTGTGTTTGATAAAGGTTAGATCTAAGTATTACAAGTGGTATCTTCGCCTCACAAGGATTTAGGTACTCGTTGTGTTTGTCTTTATGCTTACCGTGGGTTTTTTATCAAAAAGGTTATAGCTTTTTAACTTTTTCACATCATTTAGTGTGTTGTGAGCAAAAAGCCTCAAGCTTTTGTGTTTCTATTAGCGATTTTGAGAAAACGTTGGTAGCTTTTGTGGTTTACGTGCGTTTAAAGTCAAAAGTTGTGTGCCTTTTGTGATTTTGACGAGAAAAAGTTGAGTTCGTGGGTGAAAATACGCTTCAAAGATCCTCGTTCGATTCTTATTGGCTACGATTTGGAGTTTTATTGCTTTTCTTGTATAAGAAAAACAATAAAAAGTACTTCTCGACATCGAAAAATATCCAATCCTTGTATAAGGATTTGCGATAAGTTAGGGTTTATCGCAATTTAAATTGCGATAAAAAGGGGTTTATCGAAATTGGAACTTTGCTGTGTTTATCGCAATTGCTGCTGAGTTTCTTATCGCAATTCAAACAAAAGATATTTATCGCAATTGTTGTTGGGAGAATTATCGCAAATCATTTCCGACAAAAATATCGCAATTGGTCTTGAATGGTTATCGTAAATCACTTCTCGGGCACTTTATCGCAAATCAGATATCGGACAACAAAGGATTATCGCAATCAGTTCTCGGACAATCGTGACTTTTTGTACTTTGGCAGATTCAGCCCCCGACTTTGCAGCAGATTCCTTGAACTTTCGGATTTGGCAGATTTGACCCTCGCTCTTTACATAAACGTATTCAAAGTTAAATAACTTTTATAAATTTGCTTCGATAGTGATTTCTTCAACATCAAAAGTGAACTCGGTATTTTTGCGCTTGTATAAGTGTATAAAATACTTCGACAATCGGATATCTACTCTCTTGTACAAGAGTGTTAGATCTTTTATATAAATTACCAATTTATATAAATTAGATACATTTCTATCTAAATTGATATTTTGCCATAATTTGTTTAAATTTTGGTCAAATTGAAATTTCTATAGAAATTGTCATTTTATCTAAATTGTAATTTACATAACTTTTTTCGAAATTGTAGACTTTTGATTTTGTCTAAATTATAGTCTAGTCAAATTTAGTAACTTTATTTAAATTGTTTCGTTTATCTAAATTGTAACTTCAACGATCAACAACAACAACAACCAAGGCTTCACAACAACATCAAAGTTTAAAGTTCACCAATCACAACACCTATTTCTTTGCAACGATCCTGAATCAATCAACCTTATCATACAACAACATCAACAATGACTACTCAACAAGACATACATGCAGCCGGTGCAGAAAACCGTCCTCCAATGCTAGAAAAAGGTAGTTACCTTCCATGGACGAGCCGTATGCTTCGATACATGAAAACCAAACCTCATGGACAAGGCAAACTCTTGATCAACTCCATCCAAAAAGGTCCATTCAAGCTTCGTCAGATTCAAGTTACAGCTGGGAATCCTGATGCAACACCTCCAATTGAAGCAACCTTCCGGACGCAAACGGAAGAAGAGTACATAGCAGAGGATTGGAAACAAATTGAAGCAGATGACTTAGCCATGCACCTAATTCAACTTGGTTTACCGCAAGAGATCTTTTCTGCTGTTGACAGCTGTGAAACTGCATATGCTATGTGGGAACGAGTTAAAAGTCTATGTCATGGTACAGAAATTGGTCAACAAGAGTTACAAGACATTGAAAACAAGCTTCCGACTGAATGGGAGAAGTTCACATAAACTCCCGTTGAACCAATTGAATCATATTACACAAGGTTTTGTACTATCATGAACGAACTCATCAGGAACAAGTTGGCTCCAAGGCAAATTGTTCAAAACATCAAGTTCATCAACAACCTTCCAGAGGAATGGGGACGATATGTCACAATCGTTAACCAAACAAAGAACCTTCATGAGGTGAACTATGATCAACTGTATGACTTCTTGAAACAAAACAAGAAAGAGGCAGATGAAGTTAGGAAAGAGAAACTTGCCAAACAACATGATCCTCATGCATTGATTGCTCAAGTACCAACATCTTTACCAGTGAACGCTCAACCATCATCACCAACTCCCACTCAGAACTACATGCAACAACAACATGTTCCACAAACCACTATCACTCCACAACAATCATTCTACCCACAACAACAAGTTATTCCACAATACCCACAATACCCAGAACCAGATTACGATGCCAATGATGACAATGCTGCTTTAACTCAAGCATTTAGCCTTATTACCAAAGCATTCCAGGGACGTTTCTCCACACCTACAAACAACAACCAAAGGATTTCCTCAAACACTCGAAACAAGCAGTTTGTACAGCCGAGTTTCAATATGGGTAATCAAGGACAAATGGTTGGAGTCTATGGGAATCAGCACAGATATGCTACTGGATTTCAAATGGGGAATCAAGGGCAGTATGCAGGCAATACAGGCAATCCAATGGGGCAGTATATGGGTAATCAGAACCAGTTGGGTCAAATTGCTGGAAATCGAAGGGGTCAGAATATGGGGAATCAGTTTGGGAATGTTGCTGCTCCGGTAGCTGGGAATGTTGGAAATGTGAATCAAGGGAATATGGCAAAGTGTTTTAACTGTCAAGGAACTGGTCACATGGCAAGAAACTGTCCCTCCAAGCCAAAGAAGTATGATCCGGAGTATCTTCAGAAAGCATTGCTCTTAGCTCAGTAGCAAAAGGCAGGGTTTCAGTTAAATGCAGAAGAGCATGATTTCATGGCCTTGATGGATGATTCAGAAGACCTGGAAGATATCGATGCCAACTGCATCTTCATGGCCAATCTTCAGGAGGTTAAATATGAAACAGATTCTAAAGCACCTCCTGCTTATGATGTCAATGTGATATCCGAGGTACCAACATATGCTACATGTCACAATAATGAAATGTTTGATATATCACCTCAACACGAACAACATCCTGCGACTCCTATTCTCAATAACGATACATATATGGACTCCCCAAGTTGTAGTAATACAAATTTGGCTACCCCAAATATGGATCCCAGTGGAGGCTTCGAGTCACAGCATACTGAGACTGAAGAGGAAACACGTGCTTTATTTGAATCATTATTGAATAACTGTAGTATTAAAATTGAAAAAGGTCAAAAAGATCAATCGCGATGTTAAGGCCGCGAATGAAAAATTGACCACTGAGCTTGAGAGTTACAAAGTTAATGCAAGAGCTTTTGATTTTCATAACAAACGTCAGTCAGATCTTAAGGTTAGCTTAAGAGATTCTGAGTTAAGAGAGAAACGTTTGCAAATCAAATTCGACACTCTAGATGTAAATTTGAATTTGCAAATCAAATCTCTAAACAAAGAAATTTCTGAACTCACCAACCAGCTTTCAAAACAAAAATCAACTTATTCTAATCTTGAAATAGAAAAGAAAGAGTTGAATGAAAGGTTTTTAAAACGTGAAAAGGATCTTCTTAAAGAAATCACTGAGAAAAAGGAAACCATTGCAAAGTTGGATAACTTACTTGTAAAAACGGGTCATTCTGCACAAACAATTAATTTGTTAATAAACGATCGAAACCCGATTTTACATACTATCAAGAAAATGGCTATTGGTTGTGAAAACCCTTGTAATATCAAGAAAGCTCAGTTAGATAAGAATGTGCTTTATAATGGTAGTTTAATAAATGATATCCATGACCCTCCTCCGGGTTACGATTCTAGTAAAACGATTGAGCTTTCCGAAGAGAGTCGAAACAAAATGCGACAAATGAACAGAGAAATTAAACCCATTGACTATAATGAACTTAACAAACTTTCTGGGGTTCATCTTGTTCAAAAAGAGTCACCATTGTTCTTTAAAAGACCAGTGGCTGTCGCAAAACGAATATTTGTTTCAAAACATCTGCCTAACATCGAACAAATGACATCTAAAAACACTTATGATACAAGTGCAGCTAGACTATATTTGGTTGATCTTAAACAGAGAATTGAAACACTTCAACGTATTGTGGCTTCCAAAACAAACAATAAAAAAATGGAATGGTTTTCAGGTGTTCAGACTGAACTGAAAGAGATTTTTGAAAAAGAAATTAATCTACATATTGCTGCAATCTATGCGGTTGTTCAAAATGTGGAACATAATCTTTTAAAAGAGTCAGAAAACTTCGTTAAGGACCACAAATCCTTAGTGAAGGAGGCTAATGAATACTTAGAACGCATAACGATTTTGGAAAAACAAAATGATGCTCTCTCCTTCGAAGCTCTATCGACTGATATTATGTCCATTATTTACCAAACATATTCTGTAGAAGATGATGAAAGAATTCGAGCTGAGGCTTCTAAAGTTGTTGAACAATATGAAAATGCATTTGCTAGGATTGAAAAGGAAAACATAACATATTTTAAACAACTTGATCGAAAAAAGGAAGAATGCAAGTATGACAAATTGTCGTATGAGCGTTCTTATAAAAACATGCAAGAACAAATTGATCGTTTGAAGTCTCAGCTTGAATGTCAAAATAGGAAGAGTGAGGAAAATAAGATTTCTAGACCAAAAATGTCTATTTCTACACCCTTGCCTAAGGAAGATACGAATGGAAAAGAGAAAGCAGTTTTCGAAAACTCAAAAGTGATAGCACCTGGCCTTTATAGGATTAGTCCCACTACCGCGTCTACCTCTACATCTCAAACATATAGGGCGATAGACAAAAGTATTAAAGATAACCCAAAAGAGCCTAGGAATGCTACAACTGAATCAAAGGATAACAAAATAAATTCTAACGAGTGTGGCTTACCTTCTACAGGAGTAGCAAGTACCTCTAGGAGCAGCAGACGAAAGCCTAGGAGCAATACAAGGAATAGAGTCTCGTCTGCATCTAAGAGTGAAGTCAAGAATAAAACAGAAAAAGTATGTGAAAAACTAGAAGGGGGGTTGAATAGTTTTTACCGTTTTAAAGTTTTATTTACTTTGTTACTATATGTTAATTCAAAGGAAACAATCACAAATAAATAATCACACAATATAAACAAAAGATAAAGAGAGGAAAGATCAAACCACACGACACAGTTGTTTATAGTGGTTCGGCTACAAGAACTCTATTCCTTGCCCTACTCCACTCCCCGAGTTTCCTACTCGAGAGTTTATCTTTCACTAAGAAACAAACTCCTTTCCTAGGCGGAGAAAACCTTTACACGTCGCTTACTTCCTTTTCCGGTACTAAGCTAAACATCGGGTTCTTTCACAAGGTAGAACCAACCTGACGTCGCCTAATTACTTTACCGACACTAAGCTAGATGTCGAGTTCTTTACAAGGGTACAACCACTCCCTACACTCTTTGTACTTTAAGGACTAAAGTACTAACCACACTCACTGATTACAAATGATAGATATGATGTGTGAAACAAACTACTAGATCACACAGTAATGCAACTAAAGGATTACGGTTCTGTAGATCCTTGAATGCTTGATCTCCTTTCTACAAAATGGAAGATCAAAGTGAAATGCAACTATGAATGATGTTAGTAAGATATGTACTGAATGAATATATGTGTTTAAGCTATATGAGTGATGAGAGAGCCAAATGATCAGCTTCCTATTTATAGGCAAGCTGATCTTCAGCTCACGGATCCGGCGGATCCCTCAAAAGGGATCCGTCCCTTATAACACTTGGATCCGTGGGATGTGACAGCTATGTAATAGTTGTCTCTTACCATATCTTAGTTGTATCTTACCATATCATCCAAGATCTTCAAATGTCAACTATGTTGCTTGCATATCTAACCAAGATATATCAAAGATATTGTATGTGATGCATACAATGATGTCATGGCATAGTTTATGAATTAAAGTTTCCTTTTAAGGAAACAAGTTACTAAACTTGTAATTCTAAGTTAATATGTGAAGTGTAAAGTGTGTACTTAAGAGACTAAGCTAGTATTTATTATTTGCTAAAAGATATTCCTTATATTTGTCATTAACAAAACTAATGAAAGATCAAAGAATATAAATAACGTTTTTGGGACGCTATTTGTATTAACAATCTCCCCCTTTTTGTTGATGACAAAACATAAAGTATATTTTTGAGCAAGAGAATAAATATAGCATGAGTTCTTAAAAATATATATTAAGTTTGTTTATTAAAGAAAAGTTTTGTAAAAAATGTATGTACTGTGATAATTCACAGTTGATGCAAACTTAGTCCTTTCTCCCCCTTTTTGTCGAAACAAAAAGAGTAGCGAAGCGGAATGCGATTTTGAGAACTTTAAGAGCTCCCCCTTGTTTTATACTCCCCCTAAATGGAGTAATCAAGTAAATGATGCATGAATCTACAAAACAAACGGTTAGTATATGAGATGCTTATGAGATGCTCCCCCTCGATGTATACTCCTCACTTCTCGAGTACCAACGTATACTATTGAAGGGTATGATATGCTGCAAATGAAGTGTTAGTTATGAAATGACTTCAATGAAGAAGTAGAATGCTTGTGAAGTGTTCTTCCAAACAAGCCTTTCAATATGTTTTGACTTTAAAAAGTCAAACTAAGTGTCTGATGTTAATTTGTACCTAAAGTAATCATATGCAAGACATAATGTATGCAATATAGGAATGTTAGTTCATAATGATAATGATAATATGCAATATGTTGATCACTCATAAGCATAAAAACATCACATTCATATAGATTGAAAATTTTGTGACAAAAGTCACAATAGTGAAATGATGTTACAAATAAGAAGACATCAAAAAAAATAAAATAAAAAGGTCCTAAACAAGCAACTAAAAAATAAAAATCCAAACAACTAATCTAAAGAGGTCCTATTGAGAAGGATGAGAGATTGCGTTTAAACGTTCAAGAACATGGTTCAAGATGAACCTCATCTCGTTTTGAAGCTCATGGACCAAGATGTTGGTCCTTTGGGCCAAGTGAGCCGTTCTCTCACAATGTGCGCAATCATGAGTTGAGAAGCCGGGCGGAAGACTAGGGTCCAAGTTGTGTGGTGGTGGTGGTGATGGTGGTTGGGTGTTGTTGTTGTTGGATGGTTGTTGTGGTGTTTGGAGGGAGTTCATAAGAATGTTTTGGATGTCCATTGCTTCATGAAGGCGATGGTCAACCATACCCGAGAGAGTGTAGAGACGATTGAGCTCTTCACTAATCTCCTCTTGGGTGTGAGGCATATTCATCCACATTGCCTCGTCAATGGCAACTAGAGTGGATGTGGGTGATAGAGGTTTTTGTTGAGGTTGGGATGATTGTGCATCATGGTATAAAGGGCCATGGATATCCGGGTAAACCGGGTGAAAAAGCATGGGTTGTTGACCTTCAAAAGTCATGGGTGGAAGATTGGGTAGTTTTGGTGAAAGTTCTTCTAAGTCATCAAGATGTGGTGATGTAGGAGGAGTCCTAAATAATTCCAAGGGTTGGAGTTTAGGTGATTTTGGTGGTGATGGTGATCTAACAGTCTGTGATGGAGCCGGTGGTGGAGTAGAGGCCATTGGAGTAATGGTTGGTGGTGGTGTTTGTATAACAACATGTGATGGTGTTGGGGTGGAGAGTGTAAGGAAATTTTCACTAGCAATGGGTGATGATATATTGAGAGGAGAATTTTCCTCAGATGAAGAGTTTGCTAAGTTGATAAAACAACAAGGTTTAACACTGATGCGGGCTGTTCTTCTTGGAGTTCTAGATGTGGAAGAGTTGTGTGACTTGGTCATGGTGAAAAGGATATCTAAAGTGTACAGGAGAGGAGGTGTTTGTTGTGTGAAGAAATGATCCTAAAGTACTAATTTATAGACAGAAGGTTTGTGAGTCTGTGTGTTTGGATTTGATGTGAATCCAATAGAGAATGTTGGTTACTAATGATTTGGAACAAAAATTTGTGCAGGTCATATCAAGGAAGTCAATCCATTTAGCTTTGGTTGAGTAATATGTGTTGGATATGCAGTTAATACAAGAGGATAGTGGAAAATCTGATGATTTGATATTTCCACGGATTAGACGGATCCCTAAAAAGGGTTCCTTCTTTGTATCAGTTTGGTAACTTACACCTAAAATTCAAAAATTTAAATTTTGGTGGGAAATTTTGTTCCTAAGTTTCTAAGAGTTCCTAAATGATTCTAAGATGAATTATGATCAGTGAATAGATCCTAAATGATACTAAACACTAAGATTTAAGAGTCGGGATAAGTCGAAAAACTTTTATAATTTTACTGGGAATCCTGCGGATCCAAGTGGTTACAAATGCGGAACCTTATTGTTCAATCCGCCAAATCCGCAGGATTGCGTTTGGCGGATCCAACGATAAGCCTTGGCGGATCCTTATTTTAGGATCCGCGGGATCCGCAGGCCTAAAACTAAGAAATTGAACAGAACATATGTCAAATATCGCGTTTTTCGACGAAAACCCGAAAATTCATTTAGACCTTACTTAACATCTAATATGTATAGCAAAACAACTAAATATGATAATATTAACACATGATTGCACATAGTTTAATCCATACTTAGAAACTTACCGTTTGAGATGTTATGCCAAACATAGGCAATAACCCGGAAAATTGATAACCGTGATGGTTATCTACCTGCATGTGTTAGTTATTACACATACACAATAAGTATTATCAGATAAATTCAAGACACATAGAAATTTAACAACACAATATCCAACATTGTTTAAAACCAAACACTCCATTAACTCAGCTTCTTCTTCAATTTCTTCATCCCCTTGTGTAATTTCATCATCCAACGCCCCAGATTCTTCACCATTCCTTTGATGTTTCGATACTCAGCGGATTCATGTGGAATTGGAGGAAGATGGCTCAAGTATTCGGGTGGAGGAATCCTAGAATTTGGCATACCATCATCTTCACTCATGGAAGATGATGAGGATGATGTTGGAACACGAGGACGTTTGCCCTTATCAACACTAACCCTAAAATCACTCAAAGGAACGAAGGTGTGTTCAATTTCATTGTAATCCGGAACAAAGCCTAGATGGTTTGGACGAGCGGGTGCAAAGGCTCTATAAAGTCGGGTTAAGAGCATACCATAAGGCATTGCAATCTTGCTTTGAACCGGAATGTCACACATTCGTTTGGCAACATAATAAGCAAGATTGAAGGGTTGACGAGTAGAGATGTTGTACATCATGTGGCATAAACAAGCGTTTATATGATCACGGTTTCCTATGGTGCACATCACATTTGCCCTTAACACATCCTCCATTTTCTTGAATTCGGGTCTTAGTTCGTTAAGTTCCATTGCAAATGGATCTCTAACAACTTCACGACCACGATACATTCTTGTGGGGTTGTTCTTAGGAATGAAGAGATGTTCCCTAATCACTTCTTTTGATTGGAGAGGAGTGGCATATGGTGCCGTCCTATCGAAATTGGAGTCTAAGATTGTTAAGGACCATTTGTCCGTGTAAATGCATGTACCTTGACTTGGTATACCTAAGACCTCACCAAATTGATCAAGAGGGATGTTGACAAGATTTCCATTTAGAGTGAAATGAAGACTTAAGTACCCTTCATCACTCGAGCTAAGACCTACACTAGCATAGAACTCAAGTATGAACCTAGGAATGATTGGTTCATCTATGTCTAAAAGAGAATCAAATTGAATTGCGGCTAATTGTTCCCTAAGTTGAGTGCCTTCATAAAATGATGCATCTACGGCTCTACCCTCATGAACATACTTTTTCTCTAAGACTTTGAAAATTTCAATTTGGGCATCGGTTAAACCTTTGGTTTTGTGGACTTTGGGTAAGTAGTCAACGGTTTTCTTGTGATCGTAGTTGGTTGCGGGAGGCATGATTTTCCTAAGTACAAAAGTGACATAGTTTTAGTTTAAATGATCAAAGGAAGTGTAACATTCCTAGTGTGTGCCTACATGGGGACAATGTGGAGGTGCGGTTATCTCGACTCCTTTTGATGCAAGAAAAATTAGTTTATGCAAGTTTTGTTTACAAACGAGAGATAACCCAAACACTCCTATTTCAATGTAGCTACGGTTGAATGTACCCGAAAATACATATTAGTTATGTATTCCCTTTAGCATTCAAGAGACATTATGCAAGTGAAGTCTAAAAAATAACGTTTTTGCATTTGTATGAACAATGAAAAAAAAATTATTTTACCTAGTCGTTAGAAGATTTTAGTGAAAAATTTTCATGGGGCTTTTGTTAAATTAAGACAATGTGCTATGAGATGCAATTCCTAACTAAGAAAAACATGTTTTTAAGTATAATGCAATAAATATGTTTCATGATTTTTCAAGAATTATGCATATACCCCAAGTTTGGTTTTGTGCATGAAATGGAAATCCTAGACGCAGATCAGGAGTATAAATGTGATAAGAATACTTACAGTGATGTTAGAAGCACAAATTAGTGGAAGAAAATGGTCCAAAATGTGATGGAGATTAAGTGTGTGTCGAGTTATAGTAAGGTGATATGTTTTGGAGTGAGGAGTGAATAGTGCTTGTTCTTGTTTATTAAATAATAAACTGAACTTAGCATGCGGCGGATCCGGCGGATCCCATACAAAGGATCCGTCTTTGTTGTCTATTGGATCCGCGGATTCAGAACACATGTTTTGGTTTAGTGTCGTTTGTGGCTAAACTAATGTTTATACTAATGTTTCTCCTAATCACTAGGTTCCATTAATCCTAATCCAAGTCTAAGATAGTTGAAAGGTTCACGTTTAAGTGGTTTAGTGAGGATATCGGCAATGTTGTCTTCTGAGGAAACTTTCTCAATTGAGATGATTCCCTTCTGTACATTGTCGCGAAGAAAGTGATGGCGTATTTCAATATGTTTGGTTCTAGCGTGTTGGACTGGATTTTTGCTTAAATCGATAGCACCTTTGTTGTCGCAAAGAATGGGAATGTTGTTGAGTTCAATTCCATAGTCGACAAGAGCTTGTTTCATCCACAGTGCTTGTTGACACGCCTTTCCTGCAGACACATACTCTGCTTCTGTTGTTGAGATTGCGAGGGCAGTTTGTTTCTTAGCGAACCATGATGTGAGACAATATCCTACAAAAGTACAAATTCCACTAGTACTTTTCCTATCAACATAGTCACCTGCATGATCTGAGTCGGTATACACTATGGTTTCTACACCCGTTCCTTTGGGATACCATAATCCTAAGTGTGTAGTACCTTTGATGTACTTAAATATTCTTTTAACGGCTTCAAGATGGGACGTTTTTGGATCTTCTTGAAAACGTGCACATAGACAAACACTAAACATAATGTCAGGCCTACTAGCCGTAAGATAGAGTAAACTACCAATCATTCCTCTATATTTAGTGCTATCTACGGATTCATTTTCTTCATCCCTAGTGAGTTTGGTTTCGGAGGACATGGGTGTTCTCATGGGTTTTGAGTCTTCAAGACCAAACTTCTTAAGCATATCTTTGATATACTTTGATTGGTTGAAGAATATCCCATCTTCTAATTGTTTAATTTGGAGACCTAAGAAAAAGTTTAGTTCCCCCATCATACTCATTTCAAACTCGTCATGCATGATTTTGGAGAAATCGTCGCATAACTCTTGACAAGTTGAACCGAATATAATGTCATCCACATATATTTGGACTATAATAATATGTGATCCCTTTTTCTTGGTGAAGAGAGTATTATCTACTAGGCCCATGGTATACTTATGGTCAACTAGGAAAGTCTTAAGTCGATCATACCAAGCTTTTGGTGCTTGCTTAAGTCCGTATAAAGCTTTCTTAAGTTTGAAAACATAATTTGGTTTTTCAAAGTCGGCAAAGCCGGGAGGTTGTGCAACATATACTTCTTCATTAATAAGACCATTTAAGAAAGCACTTTTGACATCCATTTGAAATAACTTAAAATCATGTGCACATGCATATGCAAGTAATATCCTAATAGACTCAAGTCTAGCTACTGGTGCAAAGGTTTCATCGTAATCTATACCTTCTTGTTGATTGTAACCTTGAGCTACTAGCCTAGCTTTGTTTCTAGATATAATACCCTTTTCATCCATTTTATTTCTAAAGACCCATTTGGTGCCTATTATGGTTTGGTTTTTAGGTGGAGGTACCAAAGTCCAAACATCATTTCTAATAAATTGATTAAGTTCTTCTTGCATAGCAATTACCCAAGATTCATCTTTTATTGCCTCTTCAATATTTTTAGGTTCAATGGTTGAAATAAAACAAAAATAATTACTTTCATTTTGAGCTTTGGATCTTAATGTTCTTTCATTAAGTTTTCCTATGACGTTTTCTAATGGATGACTTTTAGTTTCTTTAATATTGACTATTTCTCCTTTTACGGGTTCATTGTCATTTTCAATGTTTTCTATAGTATTAACCATTTGACTTTCAACTAAGTCATCATCTACCAAAGGTGATGTCTTAGAGGGAGGTGGACTTTCGTTGAATGTTACATTTAACGATTCCTCGACTCTTGATGTTTCTTTGTTTAATACAATGTATGCTTTACTATTTTGTGAATACCCAAGGAATACACCTTCATACGACTTTGGGTCGAACTTAGTGAGATAGTCCTTTGTGTTTAAAATGAAGCACTTGCTTCCAAAAACTCTAAAATATCCTAATGTAGGCTTTTTGCCTCGATAAATTTCATAAGGAGTTTTATTTAGAAATTGTCTAATTAAGACTCTATTTAGGATATATGTAGAAGTATCTACAGCGTGACACCAAAACTTTTGTGGTATGTTTTGTTCATTTAACATAGTCCTACTCATTTCTTGAATTGTTCTATTTTTACGTTCTACTACACCATTAGATTGAGGTGTACGAGGAGCCGAGAAATTATGAGTTATTCCATTATTATCACAAAAATTTCCAAATTGAATTTCATTGTCAAATTCTCGACCATGGTCAGTTCTAATAGATACTATATTACTTCCTATTTGATTTTGAATTTTCTTGCTTAGAATTTCAAATTTATCAAATGCCTCATTTTTAGTTTTCAAAAACTTTGTCCATGTATATCTAGAGTAATCATCTATTATGACTAAAGTGTAAAAATTTCCTCCATAACTTTGTATAGCCGACGGGCCAAACAAATCCATATGTAATAATTCTAGGCATCTAGATGTAGATACCATATTTTTAGCCTTATGGCTATTATGTACTTGTTTCCCAATTTTGCAAGCATCGCAAAAGTGTTGGTCATATTTCAACTTGGGTAGGTTCCTAACGAGTTCTTTGGAAGACAAGGATTGAATAAGCCTCATATTAGCATGACCTAAGCGTCGATGCCATAGAGTTGAGTTTTCGTCCAAGGAGGTAAGACATAACTTATCTTTAGGTGTTTTATCTAATTTCATAACATAGACATTATTCTTTAAAACACCTTTTCCTACGGTTATGCCATCTTTAAGTATTTTACTTCCATTTTCACTGAAAAGGACGTTATACTTTTTGCGGCATAATTGACTTATACTGAGTAGATTAAATCCTAAATTATCTACATGAGCAACATCATCAATAGATAGAGAGTCATGAGAGATTGTACCTTTTCCGATGATTTTACTTTTAAGCTTGCTACCGAATGTGACATTGTCACACCCTAAATTTACCTGTTAATGGCAGCGGAATTGAATACCTTGGGGTGACTTTCATGGCGTCTCATACAATGGATATATTGAACGACCTAAAGTGTCGTTTTAAAAATACACGTTTGATCATAAATAAAATCAGAGTTTACAAAACATAGGTCCCAAATGATGTTGCAAGTTTATAAAACAAAACCATAAGCGATCAAACGGTTACATAAGTGCATAAAATGAAGTGATGCAAGTCGACCCCGCGACTCCAAAACAATCCAATGCATGCCCACATGATAGCTAATAACCTGAAAATACATTGCTAAAAACGGTCAACATAAAGTTGGTGAGAGTTCATAGGTTTAATAAAATGAAGTTATACGATAGCCACAAGTATAAAGTGTATGACATAAGTCACATAAAAATGATTGTACAATAGCCTTAAGCTCATGACCCCGACGCTGTGACTGAATTCTTTGGAGCCCCTGGGAGTGTTTTGCCAGACACTCAAATGAAAAGACATGAAATGCATCCGCTATCGGTTGTTGGTCAAAGCCAACACGGATGGAGGCGTCACCCTCGATAGATCTATCCACTCACTCTCGCTTACAGGTAAATTAACGGTTCATGATTATATGGGGACTTTCAATTGGCAACAAGGTAACTTAATCTATGTACAGGAAGTCTGATACTTTGGCTCGTATGGAAAACAGTTGCAATGTATTCTCCCCCGTGGGATTTGAAAACAATAATAAAATGTATACGGGGCTATGAAAACTCACCTGAAGTGATGATACAACAATGCTATGAAATCGGAATACTTGGAATAATTGGAATACTGGAACACTTGGAATACTTGGCAATAACAAGGCGCGAACACTAGCCGCTACCTAAAATGAATATGCATAATCTACTTAGATTATGAGGCAATGTAGTGCATGTACATGTATATGTAACCTATACCACTCGTCATTTGAAAATACTAGTTATCGTTGATATGTAAAGTTTTTCCAAAACTTGGTATAAATATGTTAACTTGTTAACGTAAAACTAGTCGTGTCATAATGTGTATAAAACGTTAGTGTTGGTCTTGGCGTTTTGAAAACATTGAAATGTGATATGGTAGTCGCGTTAATAAACCTTTGATTGTACGTGTTCCAATGGATAAGAATTACGGTTCACCATAGTCGTTTCGTGAAAAATATAGTTTCTAGTACGTAAACATTTTCTACTTAAAAAGCTGTCAAAATAAAATGTATATAGTCGATGTTTAAACACGTGTATCTCGTTCGTTATTAGCTTGTTTTTGACGTTCTTTATATCCGTGGTTTCGTAAAAATAAATGCTAACACATTTTTAGTAGCTTGGTTCATCTAGGTTTCGTCAAACGCCGCAAATAAGCCGTCGAATGCTACCAAACAGCATGCAGTTTTTCCGGAAAATAGTTTTCGTCGTTAAACTTGTAAAAATCATATCTCCTTCGTTATTAACTCGTTTTTATCCCCGTTTTCGGCCACGGCTTCGTCTCGGAATGTATTTTCTAAATATTTGGCCAAAAATTATCTCACACCTACTGATTTTCCCACGTTTCCATTTTAAAGACAGTAGGGTATGTATATGTTTTAAAAATCAATTTCCTAGTTAGTAACTTGTCCAAAAATGTCACAAACAACAACCAATCATTCTAAAACTTACCATATATCTTTTTAAGGTGTCAAGGGTCCTAAACATCATCATCCATGTAGATCTAACAAGGATCTAAGTATAAAACACTTCTAGGGCTCATAACTTGCAAAAAGATTTAAAAGGAGTGGTATAACTAACATATACATATAGATCTTGCATAAAAATGATATGAACATTATATTAACTTGGTAAAATTATGAAAATGAGTTTTGACAACTTACTTGAAAGATTAGTGATAAAAAGATGATGAAAACCTAAGAAACCTTTGAGTTTGTATTTCAAAACCCTTAAAGGAATACTAGATGGACTTGATTATGGATTGATCTTGAAAGTTTGATGTTTTCTTCCTCTTGTTCTTGTTTTGCCGAACACACACACACACATATAGAGATGAGAGAGTTTTCTTGAGATATTATGTAAAGTGAAGTGTATTAGGGAAGTTAAGTAGGTATATTAGACAAGATATGATGTGCATTAAATGAGATAGGAAGTTTACAAGACTTGGGGTGTTTTTGGGGGCTCATGGCCGTCGCACAAGACCAAGGGGGGGGGGGGACCCTCTTTGATTAACCATGTGATGATTACATATGTTTAATTGTGTAATTTTAATTAGTTTTAGGTGTAATCGGGTACCGCGTTTGCTAGAAATAAAATTTAACGGAGTTAGTCGGGACTTGACGAAGTCATAAAAATTACAAAAATATGTTGGGTACAAATATTGGGTGTTCGGGTAATTATTGTTTAGTTTTTTACGAAAACCGTCGTAATTATATTAAATGTACCATATAAATTAAATAAATTCGCAAAATACCGGGTAAATGAATTTTATAATTTTCTTGATGTTAAAATGAGTATAAAAATATATCGGGACCATCGTGGGGATTGTCGGACGTGTTAGTTACATTTATCGATCGCGCGCGTTAACGTTTTAATTAAAAGTAATTATACGTAAAACGTCAAATGTAACAAAAATATTAATTTGATAAACCTACGAGTGGAATAGTATGAAAATGTAAATATGATGATATGCAGACTATGACTAGTCCGTATGCAATGATCCTACTGATGATGTATAAATTTTGCAGCTAAACCAAACCGGTTACGCTGAAATGAATGATGAATGATGGACATGAATGGTGATTTGTCGAGGTTAGGAAAGTGACCTGAAATTACGGGTTGTGACAGACATTACCTCCGTCATACACTTGGTAGGTTGAGAAAAGATTTTTGTTTCCCGTCATGTGTCTTGAGCACCCACTATCTTTGATCCACTCATCAGGTTCAAGATCAACTTTCAAGCATACCTCTTCTGTGTCATCGGCCATAAGTGCAATTTCGTTGTTCTTAGGCTCATCATCATCATCTCCTTCACTATCGCTCCAAGCTCCACTAACGAAGGCTCTTTGAGACTTGGTCTTTGGAGGCTTTGGACATTCTCCTATTAAGTGACTGGAGTCACCACACCTATAGCATTTCCTATCATCCTTACCTTTCTTATCGTCACGATCTTTCCGAGAGGATTTCTTTTCATCACGAGGTGGTTTTACAAACTTTCCTCGTCTCCTGAAGAATTTCTTGAAATCCCTCACGGCCATGGCATATTCTTCATCATCACTGTTTGAACAAGACTCATCATCACTTGACTCGACTTTGGCTTTCAAGGCAATAGACTTAATCTTCTCCTTTTTGCCTATGACAATTTCCGAGTCATCATCCAGTGTCATGCTTGAGAGATCCTTAGATTCTTCAATAGCTGTCACCTTTGCTCTCCATTTCGGATGGAGTGCTCTTAGAAATTTCCTGACAAAATTCTTGCTAGAAAAAGATTCGTCAAGTGCTTTAAGTGATGTAATAATAGTATTGAACTTAGCAAACGCACTATCAATGGTCTCATCTTCAGAGATAACAAATTGTTCGTATTGTTGGACAAGAAGATCAATTTTGTTATCTTTTACTTGTGAGTTCCCTTGATGTGTGATAATAAGAGATTGCCAAATATCCTTAGCCGTTTTACACATAAAAACTCTTTCATATTCTTTCTTAGGTAAGGCATTATAAAGCATCATTTTGGCTTCGTTATTTTTGGCAATTAGTTTCTTTTGCTCATCACTGTGACGAGTAAGAGAAGCTCCTTCATCCCGACCACTCGAAATATCATTACTAATAGGCTTGTAATCACCATCAACTATAATATACCATAGATCTATATCCTTTGACTTTACATAAGTCTCAAAGCGATTTTTCCAATAAATAAAACAATTTGGTTCAAATAGAGGTGGTCTCTGCATAGATTGCCCTTCTTTAAAGTTTTCAAAATCCATGGATCGTTTTAAGTTTTAAAATACAATATATTTTACAGATCTTAAGTAACGTAGCTCTTGATGCCAATTGTGGAAAACTAGAAGGGGGGTTGAATAGTTTTTACCGTTTTAAAGTTTTATTTACTTTGTTACTATATGTTAATTCAAAGGAAACAATCACAAATAAATAATCACACAATATAAACAAAAGATAAAGAGAGGAAAGATCAAACCACACGACACAGTTGTTTATAGTGGTTCGGCTACAAGAACTCTATTCCTTGCCCTACTCCACTCCCCGAGTTTCCTACTCGAGAGTTTATCTTTCACTAAGAAACAAACTCCTTTCCTAGGCGGAGAAAACCTTTACACGTCGCTTACTTCCTTTTCCGGTACTAAGCTAAACACCGGGTTCTTTCACAAGGTAGAACCAACCTGACGTCGCCTAATTACTTTACCGACACTAAGCTAGATGTCGAGTTCTTTACAAGGGTACAACCACTCCCTACACTCTTTGTACTTTAAGGACTAAAGTACTAACCACACTCACTGATTACAAATGATAGATATGATGTGTGAAACAAACTACTAGATCACACAGTAATGCAACTAAAGGATTACGGTTCTGTAGATCCTTGAATGCTTGATCTCCTTTCTACAAAATGGAAGATCAAAGTGAAATGCAACTATGAATGATGTTAGTAAGATATGTACTGAATGAATATATGTGTTTAAGCTATATGAGTGATGAGAGAGCCAAATGATCAGCTTCCTATTTATAGGCAAGCTGATCTTCAGCTCACGGATCCGGCTGATCCCTCAAAAGGGATCCGTCCCTTATAACACTTGGATCCGTGGGATGTGACAGCTATGTAATAGTTGTCTCTTACCATATCTTAGTTGTATCTTACCATATCATCCAAGATCTTCAAATGTCAACTATGTTGCTTGCATATCTAACCAAGATATATCAAGGATATTGTATGTGATGCATACAATGATGTCATGGCATAGTTTATGAATTAAAGTTTCCTTTTAAGGAAACAAGTTACTAAACTTGTAATTCTAAGTTAATATGTGAAGTGTAAAGTGTGTACTTAAGAGACTAAGCTAGTATTTATTATTTGCTAAAAGATATTCCTTATATTTGTCATTAACAAAACTAATGAAAGATCAAAGAATATAAATAACGTTTTTGGGACGCTATTTGTATTATTTATCGCTTCCCAAGAAGAAACATATATCATCTGGATGTAATGTTAAGACTAATGATTCTAGTGCATGTAATGACTCTATTTGTTTAATGAACAAGAAATCGTTGTCTGAAAATCTTTGTGATGATATTGTTTCTAATTCTGTGAATATGAATGCCATGCCTGTTAAGAAAGATGTGTCTTCAAGAAATAGTGCTAAGACTAGATATATCAAAGGACTTGTTGCAAAAGCTAGGTCAACATCTAGTAACCTATTGCCTAGAAACCATCTTAAGTTTTGTACATGGAAACCAACGGGTAGAATGTTTCCAACTATGAATGGCAATGTAGAAACTGTTCCATCAGAACAAATAGAAACTTTATCTAAATGTGATTCACCTGTTAAACCTAACCCCCTGGAACCAAATGTTAAACGGTTTCCATATACAAAACCATCTATTATTTGCAGGTCATTGAAATTTATCTTTGGATCGTCGATTCGGGTTGCTCCAAGCACATGACCGGGAATTTGAAGTTGCTGATCAACTTTATATGGAAGTTCATCAGAACAGTTCGGTTTGGAAATGATCATGTAGCAGCTATTCTGGGTTATGGAGATCTTCAGTTCAGGAATTTCTTAATCACTCGGGTTTACTATGTTGAAGGGTTGGGACACAATCTGTTCTCAGTCGGGCAGTTTTGTGATGCAGATTTAGAGGTTGCATTTAGAAGGAATACATGCTTCGTTAGGAACTTGGTTGGAGATGATCTCTTAGCCGGGAATCGTGGAACCAATCTCTATGCTATCGACATTAACCAAATGGCCTCTTCTTTACCAATTTGTCTCATGACAAGAGCTAACGAAACTAAGTCCTGGTTGTGGCACAGACGTTTATCCCATCTCAACTTCGACACCCTCACCAATCTTGCCAAAGACAACATCGTCACCGGTCTCCCTAAGTTCAAATACACCAAAGATCACTTATGTCCATCCTGTTAGCAAGGCAAAAGCAAAAGGGCAACATATAAACCTAAAATCGTACCCAGTTCGGTCGATAAGTTGCATTTGTTGCATATGGACTTATGTGGCCCCATGAGAGTTGAGAGTATCAATGGGAAAAAGTATATTCTTGTAGTTGTCGATGATTATTCAATATATACATGGGTAAGGTTTTTGAGATCAAAAGATGAAGCACCAGGCATCATCATCACCTTTCTGAAGCGCATACAAGTCTTACTTCAAGCTCCAATTAGGATTGTAAGAACTGACAATGGCACGGAATTCACTAATCAGGAGTTAAGAACGTATTTTGAAGAAACTGGAATCACTCACCAGACATCAGCTGTTAGAACTCCACAGCAGAACGGGGTAGTTGAAAGAAGAAATAGAACTCTTGTGGAAGCTGCTCGAACAATGCTGATTTATTCCAGTGCACTATTGTTCTTATGGGCTGATGCTGTTAACACTGCTCGTTTTACTCAAAACCGATCCCTAATCCATCCAAGATTCAATAAAACACCATATGAATTAGTGAACAACAGAAAACCCGATATCTCTTACCTTCATGTATTTGGCGCTTTGTGCTATCCTACAAATGACAGAGAGGATCTGGGGAAGCTGAAAGCTAAGGGTGATATTGGTATCTTCATTGGTTATTCAGACAACTCGAGGGCATTCAGGGTGTATAATAGAAGAACAAAAAGAGTAATGGAGACGATGAATGTGAAATTTGATGAGATTTCACAGATGGCTTCTGAGAGACTCGCTCTAGAACCCGCACTTAACCCGATGGCTCCTAATCATACCAGATTAGGACCCGCATCAAACACTGAGACTTCTGGACATATCAGTTCAGGACTCGTACCCCAAGGAGCTCAATCAACTACCACAGATAAACCAACAAATAAAGAACTGGATAATTTCTTCGAGTTTATGTATGATGAGTACTATGGTGGCGCTTCGACAAATTCATCACAACAACGTTCTGCTGCACCCACTCAACACCGACAACCACCACCACCACCACAAGATGCATCTACCACAATCGAAGCTGACGCACCAACTCCTTCCAAGTCAACATCATCTACATCTACTCCTACAACTCCAGTAATTGAGATTGTTTTACCAAGAGTTGATGAGCAAAACCAAACCACACCAATTCAAGAAGAACCATACCAAAACGATGTTGTGTTAGAAGAAGAAGAACCATTTGAAAACCCATTTGCAACGGAATCTGCTGAATCTTCTTCTCGGTTACATGAACCATCTAACACGCACTCGTCAAACCCAAGGTACCCTTCTACGTTATAGTGGACTAAAGACCATCCAATAGAACGTGTTATTGGTGTACCTTCAAGGCCAGTTCAGACGAGAAGACAACTTGCCACCGATTCTGATATGTGCATCTTTGCCTGTTCAGTAAGCTTAAAGGAACCAAAGAACATTCGGGAGGCGATGGCAGATAATTCATGGATTGAAGCAATGCAGGAAGAACTTCTCCAATATCAATTACATGACACTTGGGATTTAGTGCCGAGACCATTAGACAAACTCGTCATTGATCTTAAGTGGTTATGGAAGAACAAAAAGGATGAAGAGATGACTGTCATTCGCAACAAAGCTCGTCTTGTGGCCAAGGGATTCAGACAAGAAGAGGGAATAGATTTTGAAGAGTCATTCGCGCCAGTAGCTAGGCTTGAGGCAGTCAGGATTTTCTTATCTTATGCGGCTCACAAGAATATCACGGTCTATCAGATGGATATCAAGACAGCTTTCTTGAATGGAACTCTGAAGGAAGAGGTGTACGTGAGTCAGCCAGATGGATTCGTTGACAAAGATCATCCGGACTACATCTATAAGCTAAAGAAAGCTATCTATGGTTTGAAACAAGCCCCAAGGGCGTGGTACAACGAATTATCATCTTTCCTACTTTTGAATCATTTCACCAAAGGAACAATTGACCCGACCTTGTTCACCAAAAAGTTTAAAGATGGCATTTTGATTGTTCAGATTTACGTGGATGACATAATCTTTGGGTCCACTAATCCAAAACATTCAAAACTTTTTGCAAATCTCATGAAAAGTAAATTTGAAATGTCTATGATGGGCGAATTAAAATTCTTCCTTGGACTTCAAATCCATCAATCCCATCATGGTATTTTCATTAATCAGGCGAAATATACAATTGAGATTTTAAAGAAACATGGAATGGAAAATTGTGACTCTGTTGGTACACCAATGGTCACTTCACCCAAAATAGGTACTGACTTATATGGGAAACCCATTGATCCGAAGAAATATCGGAGTATGATTGGGTCCCCCATGTACTTAACTGCTAGTCGACCCGATATATATTTTGCTGTTTGCTTATTAGCACGGTTTCAGGCAAGGCCTACCGAACTTCACCTCCAAGAGGTTAAATGGATCTTTCGGTACCTACGAAGAACCATTAACATGGGACTTTGGTATCCGAAGGATTCGGAGTTTAAACTAACAGCCTTTTCAGATGCCGATCATGTTGGTTGCCAAGTTACCGCAAAAAGTACATCCGGAGGAGCACAATTTCTGGGAGAGAAGCTAGTAGGCTGGTCATCCAGGAAACAAGACTGTACGGCGCTATCAACAGCAGAAGCCGAGTATGTGTCTCTATCTGCATGTTGTGCCCAAGTTCTTTGGATGAGGACACAACTCACAGATTATGGTTTCTCTTTCGACCGCATACCTATGTATTGCGACTCGAAAAGTGCCATAGCCATCTCGTGCAATCCCGTGCAACACTTGAAGACCAAGCATATTAGAGTCCGCTATCACTTCATAAAGGAACACGTCGAAGAGGGTACTGTTGAATTATTTTTAGTAGGGACTGAATACCAACTCGCCGATCTATTTACTAAAGCCCTCCCAAAAGAGCGGTTTGATAACTTAGTTCGTCGAATTGGAATGCGAAGCCTAACTCCCGAAGAGTTAGCCAGTCTTCCCGAATCTTCTTGAATTATATCATGAAGCTTCGCATGTAAATATTTTTGAAAAACAAAATACAAAATTTGAAAAACCAACAAAAACAAAATATAAAAATAGAAAAATTTCAAAAAGACATAAAAAATATAGAACATAAAAACCAAAAATATTCTTCTCACGACATGTCTCTTGTATAATCGATATTCTGTACGTACCTAGAAATGTCATTCAACAATGATACGGGCATGTACAGATGCTTGAGCGAGAGTTCATTTAAATGTTTTCTAAAACATGTCGTTTCTCACATTTCTAATCAGACGGCTTTCGTATATTTCAGTACGAAACCCGAGCTACATTGATGACTTCTGATTATTTCCGATCAGGACTCGCAATGTTAATGGCAAAACAAAAAGAAAACTCCCTCTTAAACACAAATGTTTAACAATGTGCTTTATTTAAGGGGAGTATAAAAATTAAAAAATCCAAAAATGGAACATCTTCATGCTAAAATCCGTCTCTCTCCAAAAAGCTTTCGTTTAAATCAGTTAAAATCAAAAATATCACTTCATGCTATTTTTGAGGGGGAGATTAAGTATAAGGGGAGAGGACGTGATTAAAATGTGATCTAAGTTCGTGGAATCTCAAAGTATGCTCACCAGACAGACTCAGTTCTAAACCTCGAATTGACGAAACTTGATGTCCGTTATCGAAAAGACTTGTCCGGGACGGGTAATAATTTCAAGCTGGTTTTCCAGTGATGTAAACGTGTCTCGCAAAGGACTTGTCTGAGTAGAATGTACCAATTCGAGAGATGATCTTTGAATATGACCGGGACGGGTAATAATTTCAAGCTAGTCTAACTAGTGATGTAAGCATGTCCTCGCGAAGGTCATGTTCATTGAAAATCAATCATTTCAAAGTGCGAACTCTATCCCCACATGTGCAAATTTAGATAAAAAAATGCATGAGCACATGTGAAGGGGGAGTATTTCCAAAAATGCAAAACTCTCAAAGTGTTAATCAAATGTGTTTTCTCATAAACACTTTGAGAGATTTTCATGAAAGATTTTATGGCAAGTGATCAAGAAACCTAGAATAATCATGGAGTTATAAGGTGATTATGGTTAGGTTATGTCCTATGATCATCCAGAGCCGGAGGGATCTCCCCAAGGACAATTCCAATATATTAGAATTAGAAGTCCTTAGGTATGATTGAAAAAAGGAGTATATGAGAAAGGAGAAAGAAGGGGTTGAAGAATTAAAAAGAAAAGTTTAATGTAAGGGTGAAAAGAAATAGCCCTCCATGAAAACTTAGGGCAGAAACCGGGTCAATACATATGCTATCGGTATTCGCTAAGGTGATACTGATATTGAAGATAAGACGTCATGGACCCAGTGACGCGCTGCACCACCCCTCCTAGCCACTCAGATATCTCTCAAAAGATATTTGTTTCATTTCTCACGGAGAACACTACATAATCTATCGGCCTCTCATTCCGAGATGTGTTGATATTGAAAAGGTGGCACTCTGCTCCATGCCTCCGACCACTAAAACTAAAACGCACATTAGAGAGTCTAGAGCCATGAGATTCATCAAAAATCTCTTAGGAACACTTCCATAAGGATACCCTTGTGTTTACCTTAAAGGACACAAGGTGTACAAGAGTCTTAAAGAGATCTACAGATCTTGCCAACTATATCTTGATGGTTACTATGGTTTCAAATGGTCTACAGTAGTGGGGTGATCTCCAGCTACTCACTGAATCGTGGGTGCACTTCGATGTGTCCGTGTAAGCCCTCTCGGGGTATCCGGTTCAGAATGGCCTGGGATAGGATTATAGAAAGTCTTCACACTATACTGAAGACGATCTCGAAGTCCCAACCTGTAAGTGCTGGACGTGCTGCTGCTGCTGCTGAGGAACGCCACCAGGGGGAAGACCAATCTACATCATCAGATTCATCAAACATCTTCACCTCAGCATACTCATACTTATAAAGAACATCCCCTACAAAGCTCAAGTGTAAAAAGGTTTAAGACAAAAGGATCAAGTTAAAGACAAAGTGTAACAACAAAGTCAAGAGGCTAATCAAGATGTCAAGAACAAGTTCATATGTCACACAATGAAAGATTAAGGGGAGATTGTTAGCATAGGAAGATTGTTAGCAAAAGTTTACAGTCCAAGATGTATGAGTATGCTGGAGGACACGACACATCATCATTAGAAGATTTTGATCAAGGCAAGTTCTACCGGAAGACGATTACTTTGAAGATCACGATTACATGAAAGAACATTGAAAGAAGATTATGCTACCACGACACACAAAATTAAAGACGATGAAGACAAAAGACCAATCACAGGAGCATCATTGAAATGACCATCCCTTAGAGGGAGATTGTTAGCATTTATATTTTGTAGAAAGTGATGGTCATTTGTACATGTTTTAAAGTGTGTGTCGTGTGGTATAGACAACCATTGTAAGGTTAGTGTTGGACTTAGGTAAGTAAAGTTAAAGAAAAGCAACAAAAGCCCAAGTCCAACACAAAGCCCACCCAAGGCCTTTTAGGGCAACCAAGGCCTCCCTTTCACATATATATATATATATATATATATATATATATATATATATATATATATATATATATATATATATATATATATATATATATATATATATAGAGAGAGAGAGAGAGGAGAGAGAGAGAGATGGGATATTATGAGAAGGGGTCTTATAATGAAAAGTCTAAGAAGGATTGTGGGAGTGACATGTATCACCTTGTCACATCATATGACTTGTGTCACCCCCACACCCACCCCACCCCCCCCCCCCCCAAATTTTTTTTCCCGACAAAAAAAAAATTCGGCAAAAAATTTTTTTTTTCCCGCCAAAATTTATACTGCATCACATTTATAAAGTTACTGCATCACAATTATGATTTTAGTGCATGTAGTAACCGTGATGCAGTAAAATCATAATTGTGATGCAGTAACCGTGATGCAGTAAAATCATAATTGTGATACAGTAACCATGATGTAGTAACCGTGATGCAGTAAAATCATAATTGTGATGCAGTAACCGTGATGCAGTAACTTTATAACCGTGATGTAGTAACTTTATAAATATGATGCAGTATTAATTTTGGCGGGAAAAAAAATATTTTTGGCGGGAAAATTTTTTTTGGGGGGGGGGGGTAGGTGACACATGTAGTAACCGTGATGCAGTAAAATCATAATTGTGATGCAGTAACCGTGATGCAGTAAAATCATAATTGTGATGCAGTAAAATCATAATTGTGATGCAGTAACTTTATAACCGTTATGCAGTAACTTTATAAATTTGATGCAGTATAAATTTTGGCGGGAAAAAAAATTTTTGGCCAAAAATTATTTTTTTTTGCCCAAAAATTTTTTTTTTCTGCCGGAAATTTTTTTTTCGGGGGGTTGGGGGTGGAGGGGTGGGGGTTGGGGTAGGTGACACATTTTATATGATGTGGCATGGGATGAACCATGGCACTCTCACAATCCTTCCTACCCTTCTCATTATAAGATCCTTCTCAATGTATCCCTACCCTATATATATATATATATATATATATATATATATATATATATATATATATATATATATATCACCGTATCAATTGACCATGAAAACGATTTTTTTGATTTTTTTTCCTATTGAGAGATCCTTACTATTTTTGTCTCCTTTTCAGCGATCCTTACTATATATATAGAAGGGATCAGGTGCGGGTTTGGATTTTAGTGCAGATGTACGGACGAATCTCAGCCATCCATCTAGTCAACCATCTGAAATTGCGAAGTGGCAATATCGTAAATATTCCATCTTTTTTAATAAAATCGTTGTTAGCTTTAAAATTATATAATGAAGTGATGGTCATTCGTATTATTAGAACTTTGTGTCGTATGATCAAACTATGTAATAGTCTAGGTAAGTGGGCTCTTGGTTTATTTATGTTAGCAAGTAATGTCTAGTCCAATCCATGAGCCAAAGCCCACGAGCCCATAGAAAGCCCTTTAGGGCATCATCCTTGTACTCTATATAAACCACTCTACACCTCATTTGTAAGTGGTGCAAAGGTGTGTATTGTGTATGTGTTTTATTAGAAGAAAATTTCTCATCTCTCTCTCTCTCTAAGAGTATACGATCTACATACATACTCTTGTCCCATTTCTCTCTTGTGCTTAATAGATCATATTTGGTGTATGTTAAAGGTAGATAATACGCTATAACAAGTGGTATCAGAGAGCCATACAACGATTTAGGAAGTGTGTTCATTTCGTGTTTTGATCAAAAGATAGCATAAAGTCTCATTTTTTCCTCCATAAAACGTGTACTTTGTGTGAAAGTTTTGATTTTTACGCAAGTTTTGGTTAAAAAGGTGTAGCTTTTATAGTTTTTACTGGGTGTTTAGTGATTTTTGGTACTTTACATTCGATTATAATCTTCAAAACTTAGTTTGATCGTTAAAAGTTTAGTCTTTGTATCGAAAAATAGTTTAAATAGCATATTGGCGATAAAAGGTTACAACTTTATAAGTTTTTACTGGTTTTTGGAGTAATTAGATCGTGATTGCGAGTAATTAGATCGTGAAAAAGGCTACAAAGATTGTTTGTGACTCGCGTTTGGAATCTCCATCGAATTGCACCAATATCGAAATTCTTGTATAAGAATTTAGATAAAAAAGAGGGTTTATAGGAATTCTTGTGTAAGAATTTCGATAAAAAAGAGGGTTTATAGGAATTCTTTTGTAAGAATTCGATAAAAAATAAGGTTTATAGGAATTCTTGTGTAAGAATTTCGATAAAATCAAGGGTTTATCGAAATTGTGTAATCTCTATCGCAATTCTGGACTTTGGAACTCTATCGCAATTCTGGTACTATCGCAATTCTGGATCTATCGCAATTCTGATTCTATCGCAATTCTGATTCTATCGCAATTCTGGATCTATCGCAATTCTGATTCTATCGCAATTATGGGCTATCGCAAATCTGATTCTATCGAAATTCAAGGCTATCGCAATTCGTTATCGCAATCAGTTATCGCAATTAGTTATCGCAAATCAAGTTTATCGCAATTGTGAGAAAAAAAATGAGTAAAATTTAATTTTTACGGGTGACTAAACGTTCAATTTTTAGGCAAAAATCAAATTTTGGTATAACAGTGAAAATCTTGGCCCAAAATTCAAATTTTTAGGTCAAAATTTTAATTTTTACAGTGAAATTTGGCGTCAGAATCTTTAAAACTCAAATTTTTCTAGTAACCTTAGAATTGCATTTTATGGTGTATTTCAAATTCTGGTAGAGAAATTTTTCAAATTCAATTTTTGGAGGGAAATCAGAAATCACCATTAAGAAATCCTTCAATCGATCTTCAGTTAAAGACCAGAACTTCACTACAACAACTGGATTCAACCTTCAACAATCACAACTCCTATTTCGTTGCAACGATCCTAGACCAACTTTATCAGACATCGGCACTAAATTGAAAAGGAAATACAAATGAAAGAGAGAGAATCAAAGAAAGCGTTTAAAGTGTTCAAGTCTCATATTGAAAAGGTCATCAATTCAGCTGGATATGATTCAAGGTTTGATCAGGCATTTGAATACTTCATCAGAGTCCAATTTCATCATTTCAAAGAACAACTCAAACAAAGTCTGAATCAATATGAAAAGCTACTGAATGAAGAAGAACTTTATACGCACAACTGCAAGGAAGCTCTTGAAGTGATCAAACCTCAACTTCAGATTATACTGAAACCTTGGTTATTGAGCCAGTCAGAGTTTCTCGATGCGTTTTACCAAAGATTTTGGCTAAGCTACAAGACCTTCCGAACTCAATGCATCGATAACATGGGTGAACTCGAAAAGATACTTGATGAAGAAGTTGAGTTAAATGAGATTGAAAAGCATAAACGGGAAAGTGAGCAGATTGAAAAAGAGCAAATTGAAAGAGAAATGCTATTAAAGGAAGTAGAGGTGAATGAGAGAGAGACAAATAAACATGAACACACAGTCAATGAGGGTACAACATCTGATGCTAGCTTGGTTTTAATAGGAAGTGATACATCTTCAGAACAGCAGGTTGAAAACAGTAGTCCAAGGTATGATTCGGATGCTGATGGTACACACAGGAATGAAGCTGTTTGGGATACTGAGGATGATCATATCAAACCTTCACTTGACACATAAATATTGGCTACGGTACAACATCCAAACAATAATGCTAATGTTGTCTTGTTCGATAATGTGTTTGCTCATGATAAGACACATCCTGCGCATCCTGAGTTCATAAGTGCACATATGTGGTGGAACGGGTTGATAGTAATATCACTCCTATTACTCCAGATATGGATCCTAATAGAGGTGAGCTTGGCCAGGATGGATCTTCTTATGAACAAGATCGTGCCTTATTTGCTTCATTAATAAAAAATTTCAAACATGAACTTGAAAAGTGCAAAGAGGACAATCGCAAAGCTAAGCAAGCGAATGTCTTATTGTCCAAAGAGCTTGAGAGATTTAAAGAAATGGAAAAAGGTTTTGAAAATGTAACAAAAAGCAAAGCTGATCTTGAAATTGAAATCTCGAACCTTAAATCTCATGCTCGGAAATTTGAAATAAACGGAGATTTTGTCAAACCACTTTTAAAACAAAAAGAAGAACTTGAAGTTGGTTACAGAGAAGCTGTTTATCGTGAAAAACGTTCCATTCAAAAACTGGATGAACAAATGGTACTTAACAACAGAAAGGTTCAAGCGCTTTTAAAAGAAATATCTGAGTTAAAAAGTGAAAACTCAAAGCTTCAGAAAACCACTTCAACTTTTGAAAGTGTTAAAACAAAACTTGAGAATGAAAATCAAGAGTTTTTTAAACGAGCAAACAATCTTGAAGCAAAACTTCAAAAAACAGGACAAAGTGTTCAAACTCTTCAAATGATGCTTCCTAAAGATGAGAACGTTCATCAAGGAAAATCCGGACTTGGTTTTGAAAATACTGATCATTTGGAAAATAATTTGGAAAATGCTTTGAAAAATGAAAAACCTTGTTTTTTAAACAAAGTGCAAAAGTTGACACCTAGTCTGTACGATGCTGAAAAATGGGAAAAGGTTTGTCAACTGATGTTCTGGTTAATTCAAAAGATGAACAAAAATATGAAGAGGAAAAATGTTTAAAAGTAAAAAAAAAAAAAAAAAAAAAAAAAAAAAAAAAAAAAAAAAAAAAAGCCCATTCTCGTACCAAGGCTTTGTGTATGGTTGTACACAATTGACAGATATACCAAAAGAACCTTTGAAAAGAAAAGACACAAATGTGAAAAGATATTTCAAAGAAGCTCATCTTGCTACTTATGATGCTAAGTTATGGCAAAATAAAGCGAGAAAACAGTTTTGTAATCTTAAACATCACATTGAGCATACGTTAAAGATCATTTGGTTTAAGCAACAAAACACCCATAATGATTACTATAATCTTCTTTCACCGGATTCTCGCCTAAAAAGGAAGTCAGTAAGATTTTAAAAGATGAGATTGAACCTCGTGTAAAAGATATCAACTTAAGTTTTGAATACTTTGAAAAATATCTTGTCACTGAAATGAGAGAAGACTTAAAGTACATCCATTCTCTAGAAGACGAATTTGATGAAAAATGCTTAACACATGATATTCAAAAAGAATTTTTCACAAATCAAATAGAGTCATTCAAGTCAGTGTCTGTCAGCCATGAGTATGAGAATGTGGATTTTGAACAAACATTTTCTTTGAAATATGAAAATCTTTGTCTCAAAAAGAAAATCACGGAACTTTCAAAAGAAGAAACTGAAGTCAAAGAAGAATTTTCAAAAAGAACTGCTCAGTTTGAGAAAGATTTAACAAAACTCGAAGCACAAAGTATTTCTTTCCAACTCAAACTGCAGGAAAAGAAAGTTTCTTCTGAAAACTCTTTGACAACAGTGCTTAAAGAAAAAGAAAAGGTTGTTGAAGAAAATTGTGATGATGCCAAAATCAAGTTTGATTTGGACGAATCTGATACAAAAAATATTGAATTGGAACATGCTGTGGCATCATTACAAAAAGAAAATGAGCATTTGAAACAGATTTACAAAAACCTGTTTGATTCAATCAAACGTTCACGAGTTCAGACTCAAAACTCAAACATGAAACAAAAAGAGACTGAAGTATTGAAGTATTGAAGTCTCAATTGTCTGAATTCGCTGATAAAAAGTTTGAAAATGTTTTGCAAAAGATAGAATCAATGAAGATGAAAAAGTTTGAGTCTCAAATCACAAAAGTTTCCATTCCAAATCCTCTATTTGATTCTAAAACACCAGATTTTGAAGAGGAAACGAGGAAGAAAATGTATTTTTTGAAAATGAAGATCACATGCTTCAAACAAAAGTGGTTGAGCTTGAAACGCTTTTAGCTCAACGAACAAACGATTTTGAGGATTCCAAAACTGATGTTTTCAACAAAATGATCAAATTCGAAAAATATTTTGAAAGACTTGAAAAGGAAAATGTTGAGTTCGAATGGAAATTGGCTCGTAAAACGGATGATTCTAAATCCGAAACAGATCAATTTTTGAAACAAATCGCCTCTTTAGAATCAAAATTGGCATCTCAAGATCATCTTTCTCTTCAAAAGAATACAGTGATTTGCGAACGTCATACAATGCCTTAAAAACAAAGTTTGATGATCTTAATTGATCAAAAGGAAAAACTCCAATTTCAGATTTTTCATCAACAGAAGTGAGTGTTTCGAAGAAGGTTTACACGGGTGAATCTTCAAAACCATTTTAGAAAAAGTTTTCCCAGTTTACAACCTATTATTTGCAAAAAGGAAGGAAGTTTTCGAAGAAACCAAGTTTTTCTGAAACACTTACTCCTCAAAAGCTTTCAAGGACAAATACTTCAAAAGAAGAGAATTAAGGTTTTCAAACTCCATACTCTCGCTTTACACCCGTAAAGCAAGTGTGGAAACTAAAGCAAAGTCGTTCAAAACCTTTGAAATATTCAAACTCTGATATGCTTCCGCTACAACACAAGAATGACACTGCTTTGAAAATTCCAAATTCCGGAAGGTTTCCATTCATCTCAAAAATGAATTTTCAAAATGAAACACCGGGTTTTAACAACGGATGGACAACTTCTTCTTCAAATTTTAAAACTCCAAGAGAGACACCGGGTTTCTCAAACAATTTTCACAATAAAAAGAGTTTTAAATCACCGTTGATTCCACAAGTGTTATTTCAAAATGAAACACCGGTTTTCAGTCATCGTTGGAATTCAACTTCTTTGAATCGGATTGACACAGCTTACAAATGGATTTCAAAATATGGTAAACCCGTTGGCGCCGTGCTTAAATGGGTTCCCAAGGTTGTTGTCAAATCCTAAAATCATAATGGCTTCGGAACAACTCAGTTCAGGACCCGTGCTTTAAAGAAAGGAAAGTGCTTAATCAAAACAAAGGTTTTAAATATCTTTTGAGCACTTATCCTAAAAATCTCAATGGCTTGTAAGTATTTCAGCTTACAACCCGGGCTTCAACATTATGGCTTATGCACACATAACAGTGAATAACCCGTTTTTCAAAGAAAGGACCCTGTTGTACGTTTTATTGCAACAATCCTAAAAGAAAAGAAGTTCTCACGCAAAGTTTATCAAAACAAACTTCTTAATCTTAAGCAAAATTTTATTCAAAATTCATCAAAAGGTTTTTCAAAAATTTTGCTTAAGATTTTCAAATCTTTACTCCCCATTCGCTCCAAAGTTTAAAAATATCAAAACCTATGCAAGTTTTGAGGGGGAGTATTTCAAAAACAAATTTGTTCCAAAAAGTTCATGCAAATCCATTTCTCCCTATTAGCTTTCCAAAAACAATGATTTTTATCAATCGGTATCAAAAATACCATCGAAATGCTATTTTTGAGGAGGAGAAATGTGATTAAAATGTGATCGTAGTTGAATCTCAAAAGAGCTCGACTCAGATCTAAACCCTCGAATTGACGAAAGCTAAATGTCTGTAATCGAAAAGACTTGTCCGGGACGGGTAATAATTTCAAGCTGGTTATCCAGTGATGTAAACGTGTCTCGCAAAGGACTTGTCTGAGTAGAATGTACCAATTCGAGAGAGTTTCTTTTGATATGACCGGGACGGGTAATAATTTCAAGCTAGTCTAACTAGTGATGTAAACGTGTCTCGCGATGGTCATAATAAATGAAAATCGATCATTTCAAATGTGCGAACTCTACCCAACATGTGCAAATTTATCTTAAACATGCAAGAGTACATGTGAAGGGGGAGTATTTCAGAAAAATGCAAAACTCTCGAAGTGTTAACAAAAATGTGTTTTATTCATAAACACTTTGAGAGATTTTCACAAAAGGTTTTATGGCAAGTGATCAACAAATCTAGGATAATCATGGAGTAATAAGGTGATTATGGTTAGATTATGTCCTATGATCCGCCAGAGCCGGAGGGATCTACCCAAGGAATATTCCAATAGATTAGAATTAGAAGTCCTTAGGTAAGATTGAAAAAAGGAGTAAAAGAGAAAGGGAAAGAAGAGGTTGAAGAATTAAAAAGAAAAGTTTAATGAAAGGGTGAAAAGAAATAGCCCTCCATGAAAACTTAGGGCAGAAACCAGGTCAATACATCTGCTTTCGGTATTCACTAAGGTGATACTGATATTGAAGACAAGACGTCATGGACCCAGTGGCGCGTTGCACCACCCCTCCTAGCCACTCAGATATCTCTTAAAAGTTATTTGTTTCATTTCTCACGAAGAACACTGCATGATCTATCGGCCTCTCATTCCGAGATGTGTTGATATTGAAAAGGTGGCACTCTGCTCCATGCCTCCGACTACTAAAACCAAAATGCACATTATCGAGTCTAGAGCCATGAGATTCATTAATAAATCTCCTAGGAACACTTCCATTATATTACACCAGTGTTCGCCAAAAAGGACACAAGGTGTACATGAGTCGTAGTAAATCCTTAGATCTGGCCATTTATATCATGATGGTTATTTGCTTCAAAATGGTCTACAGTCGTGAAGTAATACTTAGGTATACTTCAGCGGCTCACCTGGATTATGGGTATACTTCTGTTGTAAGCCTTCTTGAGGGCATCCAATTCAGGAACAACCTTTGTGTAATGACAAGATTCACGTTGAGGAGGTCGGGGAAACTCGAAATAAAGGTTACACATGGTATTTATTAGATTAAGAATGGGAGGTGTGTGTGTTATTTCTAGAGAGAGAAAGTGAAACACACACACACCTCAAAGAAAGAAATGAGAATCCCACCCTCCTAGTTGTGACTAGGAGGGTATTTATACTATTTTACAAGTCTAACTTTACACAAATGGCAAAACTAGACCTTGTACTTTATTCTATTGCAATTCCCTACTATAACATAACTTTAAAGGCTAACAATCTCTCCCCAAAGTGATGTTATACGGGAATTGCTTACAACGTTCCCTACAAGTAAAATATAAACCATAAGCACAGAGAATGGTCTTCAAACTCCATTACTTCATTCAGCTTGCAGAATCTTCTCAGCTGTCATTTCTTTACTTGTAGAAGAACTGATGCGTGGGTTTTGCAACCTTACAACAGGTTTTACCTCTCGAGGGATCTCAAGAGGCTTACAACCCCACCAGGCAGTGTACCTGACCGATGTAGTATAGTGTAGTGGTAAGTACGGGGGATTGATCGTTCTCCACAGGGAATAGTGTTCGTTAGGTGTGAAAGGCTACTCTAATTAGGTCTAAGGGTTGAGGAAGATTCTTTTTATGTTTTTATATTTTATAAAAGCAAGTAAAATCTCGGGTTTTGAAGGAGTGGGCGGAATTAGTTGCTAGTCAACTAACCCAAATTACTACAAATGCAAATAAAATAAAATAACAAAAATGAAAAGTGGTGAGAAACTTATGTGTAGGGAAATGTGTTTACTTAGATTTCCTTACTCCCTAACTATCTTTTACCGGTTAATTAGTGTGTATTAGTCGCGTGGATGACAGGTGTATTCCTTAATACCATTCGTGGGGTGGCGTACTTACTTCCCCAAACTCTACAAGCTCCTACTTCACTCCTATGTCGAGCCGGCTAGGAAGCTCCTAACATGGGATCACTAGAATTCGCTTGTGCATTAAATACAACCATAAAAACCTTTAGTACGCGTTTGGTTCATGTTTCTTAAGACGTTCAAGCAAGTTACCGAATAGGAAGTTAGCCAGTTTTCTTAAGCCTAACATAGATAAACAATCATCCAATACAACTAACAACACACTAACAACCAATAATCAATAGCTAGGTTTCATTAGATCTAAGCAAACACAAGATAAAATTAGCCTAACATGTTAAACAAAAGACAAGCATAAGATAGAATCAAACAACACATAGACATATTGAATGATTAATTGATAACTTATCTTTCAATGAAACATGGAAGATCTCAAGGCAAAAAGCCCTGAAAAAGTAGCTAAAATCGTCTTAGGGTTTTATCCCAAAATTCCACACACTAAGCTCTCCCTTAATGACAAAAAATTAGAAAACTATATATAGACTTTGACATCTGACGGCGTCACCTTATGCATTGTGACGCCGTCACCTCGCCGCTTTTAGGGTTCCCGGATGACCATCTTGACGCCGTCCCTCTTTAGCTCTTCAAAAATCCATTCTGGCTTATCAAGGCTTGACGCCGTCGGATCATGAACGTGACGCCGTCCCCTTATGATTTAAGCCGTGACGCCCTTGATTTAGTTAAAGCGTGACGCCGTCAGAATTCTCATGCAAACTCACTGGCCCGTCATGAGTAAATTTCACATCCAACTTTTCTTGCCAAGGCATGACGCCGTCCCATGTTAATTGTGACGCCGTCAAGAGTAACTTTTAGCCGATTCTTGAGACTTTGCCGTTTTCTTCACTTTAATGCTCCAAAAACGTCCAAAATGCCTCCTTTTCCAGATTTTTCCTCAAAAGTACCTAAAATGACAAAAGGAACGATTTAGGGCAATATTTGATCAAATAAATACGATTTCGGGCTTAAATGACCCCTTAAAAGCGGTACACTTTTCGCTTCATCAAATACCCTTACACTTGAGATTTGCTTGTCCTCAAGCAAATGCGCTTTTATTCTAATCAAAATACAAGTTAGGGGTCATTTAATGCAAACATAAAAGTAATTACAACAAATAATCGTTCCACTTCAATCATAATAAGCACGGAGATTACATACTAGCACCTCACAAGTAGTGTTTAGATACTCACATCTCTCAAGTGTCATCAAAATAAATCTCATAAATGAAAACGGAAAATATCTCTCACTACCTGTCATAGCAAATAGATTACCATAGGCTTGGGAAAGGATCGAAAACCTCCTCCACTAGGCGTAAGCACCTAAGATAAACTATCAAAGAGGGCTTTTAAATGGGTTATAACGTTAGGTGTAGGGAAAAGGAAAACACGGTTTTGTTGGATAAGGGATATTTTACTGGTGGCGAGTTAAAAATCTTGATCAATTACATGTACTATACAACGTTGCTAAGCCAAGACTAGACTCGATCTTAAGCTAATGAAAGAAAATAACAAAACATAAACATAAAATAAACATAAAATGAAACGGGATGGTAGTCCGTATGTTTTTTCTACTTTTCTTTTTCTCATTTTTTTTTTGTATTTTTCTTGATTTTTTTTTTTTTTTTTTTTTTTTTTTTTTTTTTTTTTTTTTTTTTTTTGCATACACTTTTACCCTACCATCCAAAATAATACATCATAGGGGCGTTGCATCCCCTTACACTTGAACTTTTACATAACTTTACAAATAACTATTCTAATGACTCGAATTAAGATAATTGAAAAACTTGGAGTACTTTTAAAACATTTAGCACATATGGGGGTAATAAATGATCTTCTTCCCCATTACTCCATTACACTAGTACTTTACCCACGAGTCCCAATCGTCCCAAAACAATATGTACAAGGATATGACTCGACTTAGCAACCATGTAATCAATTAGATAATTAACTTGGGTTTAAACAAATGTTGTAACAATAATGCACTAAAAATGAGTGCATACAAGGTAGGCTAAGGCGATTTGGGTGTACATTTTAGTGGGGTGTAACAAATTCTTCCTTTAAGTAAAATGCTTAAAGGTCGAAATGAAAAGATAGGCTCTGAGGGGTGTACTAGGGGTATCGTGTACTAAAAATGAGTACAACGCAAAGGGTGTGGGAGAATTACTTGACCAATGTAGCCAATGTAATTATAACAAAAACACAGGTGTAAAACAATGGGTTAATCCTAATGCCTCTTATCATGTAGTAAATCTAACTACACGAATGTAGTCTCACTTGTGGCCTCGGAATGGTCCTAACGCAAGTTCTAGAATCTAAGTGCTACCGGTACACACATCATAGCATAAATGCTTTTCCTACGAATTCTAGGGGCGAACCTCACATATTTGGGGTGGAAAATTTTTTTAGTGGTACGGTTTTTGTGCTAATCATATAACTCCTATCCATGAGACGCTCATTAAGATCAAAGTTTCACTCCTAAGTGTTGTAAAAAAAAATTTAAATTTGGCACTAAAATTACCCTAACAAGTATTTATCTTAGTTTTATTACACATCTACCATCAAACAAACAAAAATCAAGCGCAATTGTATTCTCAAAAATCGTACTTTTACCCTCCCCTTACACTTAAGATGAACATTGTCCCCAATGTTCAAATGACAAATGTAAAAGCATAAAGTAAAAGAATGAAATCAAATACTCCCCTGATTCGCTCGTTGGATAATGAAATTACACGGTTAAATCTTCCTCCAAAGAGAATGTTGAAGCTCCATGACTAATGCATCGCCATAAGCTTGATTCAAAACATTTCCTTGTCCAAAATAACCTGTTGAACCTGAGAAAACAAACACGAAAACCTGCATAACATCGGCGGGATAAAATCTATATATAAGGATATAATGCTTGTGGAATGATAACTTTGCAGATTCCTGGAGATTATAAGTTGGAGATTTTAATAAAAACTTTTTATGAAAACAAAATTTTCAAAAATTTCTGGAAATTAAATCTGACGCCGTCAGGTTATAACCCCTGACGCCGTCAGAAATGACCTGACAAAAATTTTCATTTTAAGTTTCCGGAAAATTTCTGGAAAAACCTTTACCTTACTTCCTGGAAATCCTGCAAAACATCATTATGACTCGATACAAGCATTTGACTCAAACAAATACTAATATGTATGCTAATTTATTATTATTACGATTCATGTTAATTTGTGTTCTAATAAACTGATTTAGATTTCCCTTACACTTATCTTTTGCAAAATACCTTTATATGTAGTTAAGACGAAGTTAAAAACAAAATAAAGCATTTTCACAATTTACTTTTGAACATGAATCAATACTAATAAAAATTAAACATACATACGGAAACAAATAAAAACAAACAAACAAATAAATAAACACACAAAGCAAATAAAACAAATAAAGCTTGGGTTGCCTCCCAAGAAGCGCCTTTCTTTATTAACGAGTCTTGTAGCTAGACTCTAAGTCACGTACATTACGTGACTCCATCATCGGTCACGGTTCCTAGGCCATTCTCCTTTGATTCTCTATCAGAATCACTTTCATAGTGAAGGTATTTCGGGTCCTCGAGATCAAAGGGATTATTTCGGTATTTAGAACTAAGCTCCTTATCATGCTTAAAGAATCCACTTGACAGGTCGAAAGTGTCCTTACATCCCCTTCTCACATCATCATCACACAACACTAGTTGGGAACTTAACCTATCGAGCCCATCATAATCAATCTCCTTGAATTCTCTCATCTTGTGAGGCGTTTGGTATGAGATTTCCCTAATCTCATCGGTGAAAGTCATGATCCCATTGAGCTCGTCCACAACCAAGCTTGTGGCCTTGCAAAAAGGTGCCCCAAAAACAACTTGTGATAACCTGGGATCGATGTACTTTTCGATATTATCGACGATTGCGAAGCTCATAGTGAATGTCATGTTTCCTACAAACACCTGTACATCATCATCTATGCCAATGTCGTCCTTCCCTTTATGAATCATCCCCCATCTGCAAATGTTGTTATAATGAAACAGGGACATCACATTTTTGGGTAAACATGTGTCGATGTAAACATTATAAAAATGCTTGTGACCAATCATGCAAGGTATTTTGAGATTATTCGGATCACATCGCTTAATTCGGCCAGGCCTTCTACCGCGTAACCCCCATGTGTTGCTACTCGCTGATGGTTGATACTCATACACTTCTTCACAGCCATCCCGAAAAGTCACTTTCCTGACACCATCGGTAAATAATGCACTCCTATCATCCTCATCGAGTATCACTCCCGTTGCTTTTATGAATGGTTTGCCTAGAACAAGGCCAGTTAAGGGTGGGCTGATGATAGGGTTCATGTTATTAATTACAGTTAACTCGATATGAAAGAGGAACTTTTCTATCACAATTGGTACCCTCCTTATTACCCCGATGATATTAGACCCTTCACATTTGACTTGTTCAGTGAAGGCTTCATTATATAGAGAAAGGGATATTGCGCTTATAGAAGAGTTGGGGTTTATGTAGGCATCTTTTATAAACTTTTTCCTAGTGGTGCAAGAAATCTTAAAGACCCTAGGAGCGCCATCCTCTATTCTCTCTCCGAATCCCATAGGCGACCTTGCTGTGCCCCTCTCAAGTTCCTCTACCAGGGGGCGGTCCAGCAGTCCTGCAAGCCCATGAGGCATTTCGGATTTCTCTTCCGAGCCCTCCTCATCACTCACCTTTATTGTACTCGAGTTCTTTGGTGAGTCTAGATAGTAGTCGGGCGCCTCGGGTTTCTTTTCGGGAACTTCACCCTCCATTTCATTGTCCACATTCTTGGCTGTTTGTTGGTCCAGATTTGGTTTAGGAACAGGCATTGTTGTAATGGTGTTCACGAAGTGGAGAGGTTTCGAAGGGGTATGAGTATCTCCTGTTTTTTTTTCGTTCTGTGATATGTATTTGAAAAGTTTACTAGGGTGCTTGATTTTTACAGGAGGGGGTGTTTGGTGGGTTACCGTAACAGATTTGATCTCATTAACTCGTGCCAACTCACAATTTGACCTGCCAGCAAGGCGATCATTGATAACCTTTAACAGGTTATCAACCTTGTTGTTCATATCAACTTGCTGTTGTCTGAATTGATTCTCAAGTTTGGAAAGCTGTGTTTCTTGAGAGAGAATGAATTTTTGCAGTGATTCCTCGCGATTTTGTTGTTTATGCGTGTGTCGCTGAGGATAATGTTCAGACCAGGTGAGCGGGGTAGAGTCATTGAATGATACGCTACGAGTTAGGTTCCAACTAAAATTTGGCTTATTCTTCCATGCCTCATACCCATCTTCGGAATTTTTGGGCCCATAATTAGTGGCGAGCCACTTATCTCCCGCCTTATCGATTCGCGAGGATGCGAATTCTTTGAAAGCCTGTTTGGGAAGTTCCATGCAATCATGAGTGTCGTGGGGACCACTACATAATTTACATGAAGAAGTGATTTTGTTCACTTGGCTTGAAGGTTTAGGAGCCTCGTAGGATTTCATGAGAAACTTGACTTGGTCTTCAAGTTCTATGATCCTACGGTCGGAAGTGCTTGAATTGTTCAAAGGCAAAGATATTGCCTTGACCGTTTTATTCAAATCACGGGGATCACTCCAACTTTCGTTGTCATAAAGAGCAAGATCCTCTAGGAGAGCCCATGATTGTTCCGCACTTAGATCACGTAGCTTGCCACCGGCCGATTGGTCAATGGTTTGCCTTGTGGAGAGATTGATATGGTCATAGAAGATTTGGACTTGGAGCCAAAGTTCTATGCCATGGTGAGGGACTTTTTGGAGTAAGTCCTTGAATCGAGTCCATGCCTCGTAGAGAGTTTCGCCTTGACGTTGTTGGAACATCAAGATATCATTCCTTAGCTTGGTAGTTCTTCCCGGTGGGAAAAACTGAGCAAGGAAACGAGTGGTGAGATCATCCCAAGAGGTGATGGATCCTGCGGGTTGACGTTCTAGCCACTGACTAGCTTGGTCCCGCAGAGAGAATTGGAAGAGACGCAATCGGGTCGTCTCTCGAGTGGCAACATCAAGGTCTATAGAATCAACGATTTTAAGAAAGTCCTTGAGATGTTGATTAGGATCTTCAGAACGAAGTCCATGGAATGCGCATCCGCTTTGCACCAACCGGATGGTGTCGGATCGCAAGGGTGTGATATTGGCTCCTTGAGTGAGCTCAATGGTGTTTCGATAGCCGTGGTGGCTAGGACGGGAATACTCTCCTAAAGTACGGGCTCTAGGAGGTGGTGGTGGTTGTTGTGGTGGTGGGTTGTGTGGGTTAAGGATATTACCATCTTCCATGATGTCGGACGGTAATGGTTACGAACAAAGACACGAAGAAAATAGATAGACTAAAGAAAACCTAGAAAAATAAAATAAAAATCTCACTAGAAAGGAATCTAGTGAGTAGACCTAATAGAAATAAAAATTCACCCTAAACAATAACTATTCCCCGGCAGCGGCGCCAAAAACTTGATGCGTGGGTTTTGCAACCTTACAACAGGTTTTACCTCTCGAGGGATCTCAAGAGGCTTACAACCCCACCAGGCAGTGTACCTGACCGATGTAGTATAGTGTAGTGGTAAGTACGGGGGATTGATCGTTCTCCACAGGGAATAGTGTTCGTTAGGTGTGAAAGGCTACTCTAATTAGGTCTAAGGGTTGAGGAAGATTCTTTTTATGTTTTTATATTTTATAAAAGCAAGTAAAATCTCGGGTTTTGAAGGAGTGGGCGGAATTAGTTGCTAGTCAACTAACCCAAATTACTACAAATGCAAATAAAATAAAATAACAAAAATGAAAAGTGGTGAGAAACTTATGTGTAGGGAAATGTGTTTACTTAGATTTCCTTACTCTCTAACTATCTTTTACCGGTTAATTAGTGTGTATTAGTCGCGTGGATGACGGGTGTATTCCTTAATACCATTCGTGGGGTGGCGTACTTACTTCCCCAAACTCTACAAGCTCCTACTTCACTCCTATGTCGAGCCGGCTAGGAAGCTCCTAACATGGGATCACTAGAATTCGCTTGTGCATTAAATACAACCATAAAAACCTTTAGTACGCGTTTGGTTCATGTTTCTTAAGACGTTCAAGCAAGTTACCGAATAGGAAGTTAGCCAGTTTTCTTAAGCCTAACATAGATAAACAATCATCCAATACAACTAACAACACACTAACAACCAATAATCAATAGCTAGGTTTCATTAGATCTAAGCAAACACAAAATAAAATTAGCCTAACATGTTAAACAAAAGACAAGCATAAGATAGAATCAAACAACACATAGACATATTGAATGATTAATTGATAACTTATCTTTCAATGAAACATGGAAGATCTCAAGGCAAAAAGCCCTGAAAAAGTAGCTAAAATCGTCTTAGGGTTTTATCCCAAAATTCCACACACTAAGCTCTCCCTTAATGACAAAAAATTAGAAAACTATATATAGACTTTGACATCTGACGGCGTCACCTTATGCATTGTGACGCCGTCACCTCGCCGCTTTTAGGGTTCCCGGATGACCATCTTGACGCCGTCCCTCTTTAGCTCTTCAAAAATCCATTCTGGCTTATCAAGGCTTGACGCCGTCGGATCATGAACGTGACGCCGTCCCCTTATGATTTAAGCCGTGACGCCCTTGATTTAGTTAAAGCGTGACGCCGTCAGAATTCTCATGCAAACTCACTGGCCCGTCATGAGTAAATTTCACATCCAACTTTTCTTGCCAAGGCATGACGCCGTCCCATGTTAATTGTGACGCCGTCAAGAGTAACTTTTAGCCGATTCTTGAGACTTTGCCGTTTTCTTCACTTTAATGCTCCAAAAACGTCCAAAATGCCTCCTTTTCCAGATTTCTCCTCAAAAGTACCTAAAATGACAAAAGGAACGATTTAGGGCAATATTTGATCAAATAAATACGATTTCGGGCTTAAATGACCCCTTAAAAGCGGTACACTTTTCGCTTCATCAAGAACTATATGAGCAAATCTAATTAGGGATCAATTATGACTTTTTCACTCTCCCCTAATTAGTGCTCTCCCCCACACTGACAATCTTTCTGATGAATGCCCTGAATCTGAAGAAGCCTTTTGATAATCAAATGCATTCCGTCTTTAGTCTTCTAACATGCAGCGGAAAATGTAGAACAGACTGTAGACTCGACCTTCTTCAAGATTATCCATTTGGGGGAACAGAGTATCAACATCTTCATCTCACCAAATGCATCCCAGTTTTCTTTCATATGAAAAATCAGCCCATAACGTACACATGAAATGATAACACCAAAGTAAAAAGTTGAACCACTGATCATCTTGATTTTGTTGCCCGAAATTGTTGAAGTTGGATAAGGTAGAAGTACGTAGAAAAAGATGAGAAGATAAGACATAGCATCAACCAATCTCCGATACAAATCATTTCATAAATCATTAAGCCCGATCACGTGAACTTGTTGTGCGTCCTTGATGTACACATTTCTCTCCCCTGCTGGTTACGATTGATCGAAATCAGCATAATGATGTGTACGTGAAGTATTAATTGGAAGCACTTTATCATTAAACCCAATCAACCTGTGAGAAGATGTCGATAAACCCAATCAACTAACAATACCATTTATAATGTCTAACTCTTTATCAACCCCCTTTATAAAAAACAACGGCTTTTTGTAGTAACCACATGTGATGATAACCCAATATTACGAACTTGAGAATGAAGTAAAATCGCCCAGATTTGTGAGTTAAGCTTGTACTATCCTTGTGACTAAGAACGGTGTACCCTATACTCTTAACAGAAGTATTAGTACAAATCCTCTTGACATATCCTCAACTACGTGAGACACTGAGCACTACAACGTAACTCCTTAAAGTGATAGCTACTTTGTGAGTATAGAGAGAGAATCACAAAAGTAACTAGATATCCAAGTCTTCGTCACCATTAATATATGCCCAAACAAGTCATCTTCGCGGTAAGGTAGAAAGAAAAAAGATGAACTAAGTACACACATCCGTAAAACCTTACTTCAAACCCAAATAAATAATAACGAATCATCCCTATAGTCACAGTTCATTGCAAACTTTAGCCATTGTCATTTGATTGTGAATCATGATCAGGATCTTTAAAGCTATACATGGTGATGTTGACGGTGTATGCCAATAATATCATTTGTGATTTTGGTGTGGTGAGTTTCAAATATGCCATAAAATGCAATACTAATAATACTAGGAAAATTTGAGTTTTAGAAATTTTTACGCCAAATTTTGCCAAAAATTTGTGAATTTTGACCTAAAAATTTGAATTTTGGGCCAAAATTTTCACTATTATACCAAAATTTGAATTTCGCGTAAAAATTGAACGTTTAGTCCCCTGTAAAAATTAAAATTGAACGTTTTTTTTTTTTTTTTTTTTTTTTTTTTTTTTTTTTTTTTTTTGGCATACTCAATGTTTCCTTACTCGGAAGATGCAAGTCAAGATATCCTTACTCGGAAAATTCATACTTTCTCGAAAGATTCCTTGCTCGAAAATTTTTCTCTAACTCGGAAGATTTCTATTTGCTCAGAGAAAACCTTGCTCGGAAGTTTTATCTCTCTTAACTCGGAAAAATCCTTGCTCGGAAATCCTTGCTCGAAAGTTCCTAACTCGGAAATTTTAATTCCTTACTCGGAATTATTCTTCCTTACTCGACAACTCCTTGCTCGGAAAAACAATCCTAACTCGGAAAGTTTAATTCCTTACTCGGAAAATTTTGGGCCTAACTCGGAAGATTTTCTTCCGTACTCGGAAGATTTTTGTCCTTGCTCGAAATTTTTTTTTCTTACTCGGAGAAACACGTAACTTTTCAGAGAAAAAAAAAACCAAAAATCACATTTTTTTTCTCCATAAATCACCACGATTCGCCCCCGGTTAGCTTTGATGCCAATTGTAATGACAAGATTCACGTTGAGAAGGTCGGGGAAACTCGAAATAAAGGTTAAACATGGTATTTATTAGATTAAGAATGGGGTGGTGTGTGTGCTATTTCTAGAGAGAGAAAGTGAAACACACACACCCCTCAAAGAAAGAAATGAGAATCCCACCCTCCTAGTTGAGACTAAGAGGGTATTTATACTATTTTACAAGTCTAACTTTACACTAATGGCAAAACTAGTCCTTGTACTTTATTCTATTGCAATTCCCTACTATAACATAACTTTAAAGGGTAACACTTTGTAAGGATTAGAGAGGGTTTTTCACACTATGCTATTGATTCTCTCGAAGTCTGAGCCTGTAAGTGCTGGAAATCCCGCCGAGGAGATTCCTTTCACGAATTGAGTCCTTATGACATGGGTCTCTACTTGGATTTATCCATAGTAGTGATAACTGTCCCTAACGGGATTAGGACGGTTGATGTGCCCGACCAGGGTGAATGGAATCAAGACATTCATCAGTAAAACAATCATAGTGGTCGATTCTCTAAGAAAAGTCCACCGTGATCGATTGGTGAGTTCATTTAACACGTAGCAGTTACTGAAGAAAGTCACCTGGAGAAAGACCGTACATCATCATCTGATACATCAAACATCTTCACCTCCACATACTCATACTTATGAAGATCATCCTCTACAAAGATCAAGTGAAAAAGTTCAAGACAAAAAGGATCAAGTTAAAGACAAAGTGTTACGACAAAGTCAAGTAGCTAATCAATATGTCAAGAACAAGTTCATGTATCAAGTGAAGAAGACATAAGTATGATGTTCAAGATGTATGAGTATGTTGGAGGATACGATGCTATAAATCCATGAAGATGTTGACCAAGGCAAGAACGACCATAAGACGATACTTTGAAGATCACATAGCATGAAGGAACAAGGAACCAAGACTATTCTACATCGACTTACAAAGTTCAATACCCAGAATTCTAAAGACCTAATCACATGGTGCATCATTTGAATCACCATCCCTTAGGGGGAGATTGTTAGCTTTAAAATTATATAATGAAGTGATGGTCATTCGTATTATTAGAACTTTGTGTCATATGATCAAACTATGTAATAGTCTAGGTAAGTGGGCTTTTGGTTTATTTACGTTAGCAAGTAATGTGTAGTCCAATCCATGAGCCAAAGCCCACGAGCCCATAGAAAGCCCTTTAGGGCATCATCCTTGTACTCTATATAAACCACTCTACACCTCATTTGTAAGGGGTGCAAGGGTGTGTATTGTGTGTGTGTTTTAATAAAAGAAAAGTTCTCATCTCTCTCTCTCTAAGAGTATATGATCCACATACATACTCTTGTCCCATTTCTCTCTTGTGCTTAATAGATCATATTTGGTGTGTGTTAAAGGTAGATAATACGCTATAACAATCGTTAATATCACAGTACCTTTTTACATGTAAAACATTTTTTTTTTGAAATTTTTTTCAGCGATTCTTATTTATTTTACTTATACTATCTTCTGAAATTTTTTCAAATTTTTTTGAGTAATATCATTTTTTTATGAATGATGATATTATGGATTTTGTTAATATCACCGTAATTATCATGCCTTCCTAATATCAAAGTTAATTTTTTTTAATATCACTGTAACTTTTCTTAATATCGTAATAAAAAAAGCAATGATATTAAGTTTTTTACTAATATCAAAGTAACTTTTTAAGTAAAATTGTTAATATCACAGTTACTTTTTACATGTTTTCTTAATATCAAATTAATTTTTTTAATATCACCGTAACTTTTCTTAATATCGTAATAAAAAAACAGTGATATTAAGTTTTTTACTAATATCAAAGTAACTTTTTAGTAAAATTATTAATATCACGGGTAGGACTCATAATATCGTTAAGATCACAGTAGGACTCATAATCAATAAAAAAAAGTGCTGAGAAAAATATGAAAAAATTAAAAAATGAAAAAAGACAACAAAGAGTAAGGATCGCTGAAAAGGAAAAAAATCAAAAAATTCGTTTTCATGGTCAATTGGTACCGTGAAGTTCAGATCTGGAATGGGCGGCCCAGATCTGTCCGCTCATCCGCACGAAATAAAAAAATCCGCACCGATCCTCACTCTCTCTCTCTCTCTCTCTCTCTCTCTATATATATATATATATATATATATATATATATATATATATGTAGTAATTTTGCATGGAAGTCAATTTCTATATTAGATAGAGCAATATTAGACCAGGTTAAAGTTTTTTTTCCTTGTCTGGCTCAAGCATGTTGGCTGTAGTTTGTCGCTGTAATGAATGTAACAAAGTAAATTGTTATATCATCTAAAATTATCATTAATTTTCAAAAGATATTTAATAAAATTTTGTTCTTACTATTGTGTTATATAAATAGCACCGGACAAGACATAACTTAACCCGGACCCATTGAAACCAGTTGTTGTGTTAGAAAAAGATGATTTTTTTAGTATTGTTGTTGTCTTGTGAAGAAGATGGTGAGCAATGAAAATGGTTGTGGAATTTTTAATGTGATGGTAAGTGGTGAATGGTGATGTAGATTTGTGAGATGAATATTGTGGGGTAGTGAAAGGATGTGCATGCTACTTTATTTTTTAATATATTGTGCAGCGGTGCCGGGGAATTCTCCTGAAATCAAATGTAGCTGGAGATCAAAGGTCTTTGGCAATGGGTTTGGATGACTTTTATGGTTGCTTAAGGGTCGCAATTTATTTTGTTTTCTAGATTTGTTGTTTTTGGGATGTTTAATTGGGTGTTTTGGGATGTTTAATAAAAGGGGGGTGGCTGCGATGTGTGTTTAGTGGTGGTAAAAAAGTGTGGTGTGACCAATGGTGGTGATGAGTTAAGTTTTAGTGGTAGGTTGATTGGTTTTTAGACTCAAATGTGGAGGTTGACTTGTTTGGTTGGGGAAATGGGATATGTTATTATATTTATTAAAGTATATATTTTTATTTTAAATTTAAATAGGTGGTCTAATGGAAAAGACAATCTTACCCTCGTGTGCAATGCATGTGGGGGACTTTAACGGTCAAATTTAACGTCCGTTTGGCAAAGGACCGTGGGTGTTAAGGGTTTCGGAGTTACGGACTATTTGCTTAAAAACGTCATTGGACCATACGTGAAAGTCAACGCAAACTACAAGGACGATCTGTGTAATTTACTCTTGTTTTAAAGAAATGTTGTAGTAGATATTTACAACTTGTTTGAGAGGTCATGTAAAGATGATGATTTGCTTGAACAATAAAAAAGAGGTCAAACAAGATCAAGTTGGCCACTTTTAATTAGTGGTTTAATCGACTTGTAAAGGCAACACATTATGTCCCCTGCATACATTTCTTATACCTTAAATGATCATGAACTTACATAGATACATAGACACCAATATGAAACACACACAAATAAATATATTCGGTTTAGATAAATAAGAATTATCCATGCCATCGTCTTCACTTATAAGAGATTGCTTCAAATGGGAACTGTAACGATCAAGAAATTTACACAAAATAGACTGCTAAAAATGTTGGTTGACGTCTTCAATATAATGGACTGGAAAGAAAAAAAAGTTGAATACAAATTTTGAGAATATCAATTATGTAGGTGCAACTTAGAATTCAGTTAAGAAGTGGCCTATTACCGTTCTTATGTGAGCAGCCTACCCCAGTTAGCAATATTTTGGATGTGAAACATGAATTTCTCAATCTGTAATACAAATGGAATCAACATTCAAATCAATTTTATAACAAACAGTAAGAAGGATATACACCATTTGCCTTAAAACTGAACTTTAGAAACAATAAAGTGATAACTAACAATGATGCCCTGTGGACACGAGAGGAAAAAATAGATATAGTGTCACTCTAAAGGAAAGTATGCCATAGTATCATAACTGCAAGATACTTCATTTTTTCATTAGGTTTTAGTATCTTGTACCTAATGTTTTTACTTCGCACTTTTTGCCTCTGTTTAATGCTTTCAAGCTCGTGCTGCCATGGCATATTCTTCATCATCACTGTTTGAAGAAGACTCATCATCACTTGACTCGACTTTGGCTTTCAAGGCAATAGACTTAATCTTCTCCTTTTTGCCTTTGACAATTTCCGAGTCTTTTTCCATAATCATTTCGTGAACTTTTAGGTTTCCTATGAGCTCATCCAGTGTCATGCTTGAGAGATCTTTAGATTCTTCAATAGCTGTCACTTTTGCTCTCCATTTCGGATGAAGTGCTCTTAGAAATTTCCTGACAAAATTCTTGCTAGAAAAAGATTCGTCAAGTGCTTTAAGTGATGTAATAATAGTATTGAACTTAGCAAACGCACTATCAATGGTCTCATCTTCAGAGATAACAAATTGTTCGTATTGTTGAACAAGAAGATCAATTTTGTTATCTTTTACTTGTGAGTTCCCTTGATGTGTGATAATAAGAGATTGCCAAATATCCTTAGCCGTTTTACACATAAAAACTCTTTCATATTCTTTCTTAGGTAAGGCATTATAAAGCATCATTTTGGCTTCGTTATTTTTGGCAATTAGTTTCTTTTGCTCATCACTGTGACGAGTAAGAGAAGCTCCTTCATCCCGACCACTCGAAATATCATTACTAATAGGCTTGTAATCACCATCAACTATAATATACCATAGATCTATATCCTTTGACTTTACATAAGTCTCAAAGCGATTTTTCCAATAAATAAAACAATTTGGTTCAAATAGAGGTGGTCTCTGCATAGATTGCCCTTCTTTAAAGTTTTCAAAATCCATGGATCGTTTTAAGTTTTAAAATACAATATATTTTACAGATCTTAAGTAACGTAGCTCTTGATGCCAATTGTGGAAAACTAGAAGGGGGGTTGAATAGTTTTTACCGTTTTAAAGTTTTATTTACTTTGTTACTATATGTTAATTCAAAGGAAACAATCACAAATAAATAATCACACAATATAAACAAAAGATAAAGAGAGGAAAGATCAAACCACACGACACAGTTGTTTATAGTGGTTCGGCTACAAGAACTCTATTCCTTGCCCTACTCCACTCCCCGAGTTTCCTACTCGAGAGTTTATCTTTCACTAAGAAACAAACTCCTTTCCTAGGCGGAGAAAACCTTTACACGTCGCTTACTTCCTTTTCCGGTACTAAGCTAAACACCGGGTTCTTTCACAAGGTAGAACCAACCTGACGTCGCCTAATTACTTTACCGACACTAAGCTAGATGTCGAGTTCTTTACAAGGGTACAACCACTCCCTACACTCTTTGTACTTTAAGGACTAAAGTACTAACCACACTCACTGATTACAAATGATAGATATGATGTGTGAAACAAACTACTAGATCACACAGTAATGCAACTAAAGGATTACGGTTCTGTAGATCCTTGAATGCTTGATCTCCTTTCTACAAAATGGAAGATCAAAGTGAAATGCAACTATGAATGATGTTAGTAAGATATGTACTGAATGAATATATGTGTTTAAGCTATATGAGTGATGAGAGAGCCAAATGATCAGCTTCCTATTTATAGGCAAGCTGATCTTCAGCTCACGGATCCGGCTGATCCCTCAAAAGGGATCCGTCCCTTATAACACTTGGATCCGTGGGATGTGACAGCTATGTAATAGTTGTCTCTTACCATATCTTAGTTGTATCTTACCATATCATCCAAGATCTTCAAATGTCAACTATGTTGCTTGCATATCTAACCAAGATATATCAAGGATATTGTATGTGATGCATACAATGATGTCATGGCATAGTTTATGAATTAAAGTTTCCTTTTAAGGAAACAAGTTACTAAACTTGTAATTCTAAGTTAATATGTGAAGTGTAAAGTGTGTACTTAAGAGACTAAGCTAGTATTTATTATTTGCTAAAAGATATTCCTTATATTTGTCATTAACAAAACTAATGAAAGATCAAAGAATATAAATAACGTTTTTGGGACGCTATTTGTATTAACAAAATAGATTTATCGCTTCCCAAGAAGAAACATATATCATCTGGATGTAATGTTAAGACTAATGATTCTAGTGCATGTAATGACTCTATTTGTTTAATGAACAAGAAATCGTTGTCTGAAAATCTTTGTGATGATATTGTTTCTAATTCTGTGAATATGAATGCCATGCCTGTTAAGAAAGATGTGTCTTCAAGAAATAGTGCTAAGACTAGATATATCAAAGGACTTGTTGCAAAAGCTAGGTCAACATCTAGTAACCTATTGCCTAGAAACCATCTTAAGTTTTGTACATGGAAACCAACGGGTAGAATGTTTCCAACTAAGAATGGCAATGTAGAAACTGTTCCATCAGAACAAATAGAAACTTTATCTAAATGTGATTCACCTGTTAAACCTAACCCCCTGGAACCAAATGTTAAACGGTTTCCATATACAAAACCATCTATTATTTGCAGGTCATTGAAATTTATCTTTGGATCGTCGATTCGGGTTGCTCCAAGCACATGACCGGGAATTTGAAGTTGCTGATCAACTTTATATGGAAGTTCATCAGAACAGTTCGGTTTGGAAATGATCATGTAGCAGCTATTCTGGGTTATGGAGATCTTCAGTTCAGGAATTTCTTAATCACTCGGGTTTACTATGTTGAAGGGTTGGGACACAATCTGTTCTTAGTCGGGCAGTTTTGTGATGCAGATTTAGAGGTTGCATTTAGAAGGAATACATGCTTCGTTAGGAACTTGGTTGGAGATGATCTCTTAGCCGGGAATCGTGGAACCAATCTCTATGCTATCGACATTAACCAAATGGCCTCTTCATTACCAATTTGTCTCATGACAAGAGCTGACGAAACTAAGTCCTGGTTGTGGCACAGACGTTTATCCCATCTCAACTTCGACACCCTCACCAATCTTGCCAAAGACAACATCGTCACCGGTCTCCCTAAGTTCAAATACACCAAAGATCACTTATGTCCATCCTGTGAGCAAGGCAAAAGCAAAAGGGCAACATATAAACCTAAAATCGTACCCAGTTCGGTCGATAAGTTGCATTTGTTGCATATGGACTTATGTGGCCCCATGAGAGTTGAGAGTATCAATGGGAAAAAGTATATTCTTGTAGTTGTCGATGATTATTCAATATATACATGGGTAAGGTTTTTGAGATCAAAAGATGAAGCACCAGGCATCATCATCACCTTTCTGAAGCGCATACAAGTCTTACTTCAAGCTCCAATTAGGATTGTAAGAACTGACAATGGCACGGAATTCACTAATCAGGAGTTAAGAACGTATTTTGAAGAAACTGGAATCACTCACCAGACATCAGCTGTTAGAACTCCACAGCAGAACGGGGTAGTTGAAAGAAGAAATAGAACTCTTGTGGAAGCTGCTCGAACAATGCTGATTTATTCCAGTGCACTATTGTTCTTATGGGCTGATGCTGTTAACACTGCTCGTTTTACTCAAAACCGATCCCTAATCCATCCAAGATTCAATAAAACACCATATGAATTAGTGAACAACAGAAAACCCGATATCTCTTACCTTCATGTATTTGGCGCTTTGTGCTATCCTACAAATGACAGAGAGGATCTGGGGAAGCTGAAAGCTAAGGGTGATATTGGTATCTTCATTGGTTATTCAGACAACTCGAGGGCATTCAGGGTGTATAATAGAAGAACAAAAAGAGTAATGGAGACGATGAATGTGAAATTTGATGAGATTTCACAGATGGCTTCTGAGAGACTCGCTCTAGAACCCGCACTTAACCCGATGGCTCCTAATCATACCAGATTAGGACCCGCATCAAACACTGAGACTTCTGGACATATCAGTTCAGGACTCGTACCCCAAGGAGCTCAATCAACTACCACAGATAAACCAACAAATAAAGAACTGGATAATTTCTTCGAGTTTATGTATGATGAGTACTATGGTGGCGCTTCGACAAATTCATCACAACAACGTTCTGCTGCACCCACTCAACACCGACAACCACCACCACCACCACAAGATGCATCTACCACAATCGAAGCTGACGCACCAACTCCTTCCACGTCAACATCATCTACATCTACTCCTACAACTCCAGTAATTGAGATTGTTTTACCAAGAGTTGATGAGCAAAACCAAACCACACCAATTCAAGAAGAACCAAACCAAAACGATGTTGTGTTAGAAGAAGAAGAACCATTTGAAAACCCATTTGCAACGGAATCTGCTGAATCTTCTTCTCGGTTACATGAACCATCTAACACGCACTCGTCAAACCCAAGGTACCCTTCTACGTTATAGTGGACTAAAGACCATCCAATAGAACGTGTTATTGGTGTACCTTCAAGGCCAGTTCAGACGAGAAGACAACTTGCCACCGATTCTGATATGTGCATCTTTGCCTGTTCAGTAAGCTTAAAGGAACCAAAGAACATTCGGGAGGCGATGGCAGATAATTCATGGATTGAAGCAATGCAGGAAGAACTTCTCCAATATCAATTACATGACACTTGGGATTTAGTGCCGAGACCATTAGACAAACTCGTCATTGATCTTAAGTGGTTATGGAAGAACAAAAAGGATGAAGAGATGACTGTCATTCGCAACAAAGCTCGTCTTGTGGCCAAGGGATTCAGACAAGAAGAGGGAATAGATTTTGAAGAGTCATTCGCGCCAGTAGCTAGGCTTGAGGCAGTCAGGATTTTCTTATCTTATGCGGCTCACAAGAATATCACGGTCTATCAGATGGATATCAAGACAGCTTTCTTGAATGGAACTCTGAAGGAAGAGGTGTACGTGAGTCAGCCAGATGGATTCGTTGACAAAGATCATCCGGACTACGTCTATAAGCTAAAGAAAGCTATCTATGGTTTGAAACAAGCCCCAAGGGCGTGGTACAACGAATTATCATCTTTCCTACTTTTGAATCATTTCACCAAAGGAACAATTGACCCGACCTTGTTCACCAAAAAGTTTAAAGATGGCATTTTGATTGTTCAGATTTACGTGGATGACATAATCTTTGGGTCCACTAATCCAAAACATTCAAAACTTTTTGCAAATCTCATGAAAAGTAAATTTGAAATGTCTATGATGGGCGAATTAAAATTCTTCCTTGGACTTCAAATCCATCAATCCCATCATGGTATTTTCATTAATCAGGCGAAATATACAATTGAGATTTTAAAGAAACATGGAATGGAAAATTGTGACTCTGTTGGTACACCAATGGTCACTTCACCCAAAATAGGTACTGACTTATATGGGAAACCCATTGATCCGAAGAAATATCGGAGTATGATTGGGTCCCCCATGTACTTAACTGCTAGTCGACCCGATATATATTTTGCTGTTTGCTTATTAGCACGGTTTCAGGCAAGGCCTACCGAACTTCACCTCCAAGAGGTTAAATGGATCTTTCGGTACCTACGAAGAACCATTAACATGGGACTTTGGTATCCGAAGGATTCGGAGTTTAAACTAACAGCCTTTTCAGATGCCGATCATGTTGGTTGCCAAGTTACCGCAAAAAGTACATCCGGAGGAGCACAATTTCTGGGAGAGAAGCTAGTAGGCTGGTCATCCAGGAAACAAGACTGTACGGCGCTATCAACAGCAGAAGCCGAGTATGTGTCTCTATCTGCATGTTGTGCCCAAGTTCTTTGGATGAGGACACAACTCACAGATTATGGTTTCTCTTTCGACCGCATACCTATGTATTGCGACTCGAAAAGTGCCATAGCCATCTCGTGCAATCCCGTGCAACACTTGAAGACCAAGCATATTAGAGTCCGCTATCACTTCATAAAGGAACACGTCGAAGAGGGTACTGTTGAATTATTTTTAGTAGGGACTGAATACCAACTCGCCGATCTATTTACTAAAGCCCTCCCAAAAGAGCGGTTTGATAACTTAGTTCGTCGAATTGGAATGCGAAGCCTAACTCCCGAAGAGTTAGCCAGTCTTCCCGAATCTTCTTGAATTATATCATGAAGCTTCGCATGTAAATATTTTTGAAAAACAAAATACAAAATTTGAAAAACCAACAAAAACAAAATATAAAAATAGAAAAATTTCAAAAAGACATAAAAATATAGAACATAAAAACCAAAAATATTCTTCTCACGACATGTCTCTTGTATAATCGATATTCTGTACGTACCTAGAAATGTCATTCAACAATGATACGGGCATGTACAGATGCTTGAGCAAGAGTTCATTTAAATGTTTTCTAAAACATGTCGTTTCTCAAATTTCTAATCAGACGGCTTTCGTATATTTCAGTACGAAACCCGAGCTACATTGATGGTCATTCGTATTATTAGAACTTTGTGTCATATGATCAAACTATGTAATAGTCTAGGTAAGTGGGCTTTTGGTTTATTTACGTTAGCAAGTAATGTGTAGTCCAATCCATGAGCCAAAGCCCACGAGCCCATAGAAAGCCCTTTAGGGCATCATCCTTGTACTCTATATAAACCACTCTACACCTCATTTGTAAGGGGTGCAAGGGTGTGTATTGTGTGTGTGTTTTAATAAAAGAAAAGTTCTCATCTCTCTCTCTCTAAGAGTATATGATCCACATACATACTCTTGTCCCATTTCTCTCTTGTGCTTAATAGATCATATTTGGTGTGTGTTAAAGGTAGATAATACGCTATAACAATCGTTAATATCACAGTACCTTTTTACATGTAAAACATTTTTTTTTTGAAATTTTTTTCAGCGATTCTTATTTATTTTACTTATACTATCTTCTGAAATTTTTTCAAATTTTTTTGAGTAATATCATTTTTTTATGAATGATGATATTATGGATTTTGTTAATATCACCGTAATTATCATGCCTTCCTAATATCAAAGTTAATTTTTTTTAATATCACTGTAACTTTTCTTAATATCGTAATAAAAAAAGCAATGATATTAAGTTTTTTACTAATATCAAAGTAACTTTTTAAGTAAAATTGTTAATATCACAGTTACTTTTTACATGTTTTCTTAATATCAAATTAATTTTTTTAATATCACCGTAACTTTTCTTAATATCGTAATAAAAAAACAGTGATATTAAGTTTTTTACTAATATCAAAGTAACTTTTTAGTAAAATTATTAATATCACGGGTTAGGACTCATAATATCGTTAAGATCACAGTAGGACTCATAATCAATAAAAAAAAGTGCTGAGAAAAATATGAAAAAATTAAAAAATGAAAAAAGACAACAAAGAGTAAGGATCGCTGAAAAGGAAAAAAAATCAAAAAATTCGTTTTCATGGTCAATTGGTACCGTGAAGTTCAGATCTGGAATGGGCGGCCCAGATCTGTCCGCTCATCCGCACGAAATAAAAAAATCCGCACCGATCCTCACTCTCTCTCTCTCTCTCTCTCTCTATATATATATATATATATATATATATATATATATATATATGTAGTAATTTTGCATGGAAGTCAATTTCTATATTAGATAGAGCAATATTAGACCAGGTTAAAGTTTTTTTTCCTTGTCTGGCTCAAGCATGTTGGCTGTAGTTTGTCGCTGTAATGAATGTAACAAAGTAAATTGTTATATCATCTAAAATTATCATTAATTTTCAAAAGATATTTAATAAAATTTTGTTCTTACTATTGTGTTATATAAATAGCACCGGACAAGACATAACTTAACCCGGACCCATTGAAACCAGTTGTTGTGTTAGAAAAAGATGATTTTTTTAGTATTGTTGTTGTCTTGTGAAGAAGATGGTGAGCAATGAAAATGGTTGTGGAATTTTTAATGTGATGGTAAGTGGTGAATGGTGATGTAGATTTGTGAGATGAATATTGTGGGGTAGTGAAAGGATGTGCATGCTACTTTATTTTTTAATATATTGTGCAGCGGTGCCGGGGAATTCTCCTGAAATCAAATGTAGCTGGAGATCAAAGGTCTTTGGCAATGGGTTTGGATGACTTTTATGGTTGCTTAAGGGTCGCAATTTATTTTGTTTTCTAGATTTGTTGTTTTTGGGATGTTTAATTGGGTGTTTTGGGATGTTTAATAAAAGGGGGGTGGCTGCGATGTGTGTTTAGTGGTGGTAAAAAAGTGTGGTGTGACCAATGGTGGTGATGAGTTAAGTTTTAGTGGTAGGTTGACTGGTTTTTAGACTCAAATGTGGAGGTTGACTAGTTTGGTTGGGGAAATGGGATATGTTATTATATTTATTAAAGTATATATTTTTATTTTAAATTTAAATAGGTGGTCTAATGGAAAAGACAATCTTACCCTCGTGTGCAATGCATGTGGGGGACTTTAACGGTCAAATTTAACGTCCGTTTGGCAAAGGACCGTGGGTGTTAAGGGTTTCGGAGTTACGGACTATTTGCTTAAAAACGTCATTGGACCATACGTGAAAGTCAACGCAAACTACAAGGACGATCTGTGTAATTTACTCTTGTTTTAAAGAAATGTTGTAGTAGATATTTACAACTTGTTTGAGAGGTCATGTAAAGATGATGATTTGCTTGAACAATAAAAAAGAGGTCAAACAAGATCAAGTTGGCCACTTTTAATTAGTGGTTTAATCGACTTGTAAAGGCAACACATTATGTCCCCTGCATACATTTCTTATACCTTAAATGATCATGAACTTACATAGATACATAGACACCAATATGAAACACACACAAATAAATATATTCGGTTTAGATAAATAAGAATTATCCATGCCATCGTCTTCACTTATAAGAGATTGCTTCAAATGGGAACTGTAACGATCAAGAAATTTACACAAAATAGACTGCTAAAAATGTTGGTTGACGTCTTCAATATAATGGACTGGAAAGAAAAAAAAGTTGAATACAAATTTTGAGAATATCAATTATGTAGGTGCAACTTAGAATTCAGTTAAGAAGTGGCCTATTACCGTTCTTATGTGAGCAGCCTACCCCAGTTAGCAATATTTTGGATGTGAAACATGAATTTCTCAATCTGTAATACAAATGGAATCAACATTCAAATCAATTTTATAACAAACAGTAAGAAGGATATACACCATTTGCCTTAAAACTGAACTTTCGAAACAATAAAGTGATAACTAACAATGATGCCCTGTGGACACGAGAGGAAAAAATAGATATAGTGTCACTCTAAAGGAAAGTATGCCATAGTATCATAACTGCAAGATACTTCATTTTTTCATTAGGTTTTAGTATCTTGTACCTAATGTTTTTACTTCGCACTTTTTGCCTCTGTTTAATGCTTTCAAGCTCGTGCTGCCATCCTAACAACATTGCAGCATTCTCTGACTTTTCATTGGTTATTAAATACGTCAACCTTCATTTACTTGATCAATTTGATTTCTTACGGAACGTTATTTTATGGATACCAGACGCTCGTTCTTTCCCTATTCATGATCAATTTGATTTCTCACGGAACGTGATTTTACAGGCACTTTTCTTCTTTACGCCTAAACATAAATACAACAAAAAGTTTAAATAAACAGATGACATCAATTGAGAATTTACCATGAAGACTATATAAATAACTTTTATAAAATATCAATCAATCATTGGTCCAAAAAAACTCTATATGTTCAAATGTTCAATGCTTACTAACATTGGACTGTTACACTAGCTTATATTATGCTATGTCGCTATGAAGTTTTGAGGCCTTAACACTACACGTCCTAAACAACGCTATCCATGTGTCCAACTAATTAATACTCATGGTAAAGGTTCAACATGGATGAATTGCTATTCTTTACTAGGAATTTCATCAAGCACCTTACGAGCAATAAAGTTAATGGTGATTAATAACATACAAATGATAATCCGCTAAACCTATACTTTGTGAACTCACATTAGCAATGCCAATGAGTAACCTCATATCTTCAAAACTAAATAAAAAGTTTGTGGTTTAAGTGGGTATGCCCCATATTTCTGCACTTCTTTTAGACTTTTTTGGCACAACGTATCATTAGTGGTTTTGGAAATTTATTTTAGAACACATTTAAAATGCTCCAATTAGAAGAAAGCACTCATATACCATGTAGTCAATAAAGTTTGGGTTAAGTGGGTAGGTATGGGGAGGTCGTCGTTGATTAGCACTAAAAAAAAGAAAAGAACATGCCCGTATTATTCACGGTTTAAAAAGATATTCCAATTAGAAGAAAGTGCTTTGGAAGGAAAATATGAAACCACCTAAAATTTCTCAAGTAAACGAATCTTGTGGAAAAATATGACACCACCTACTGTAATATTTAATTTCTGAGAAATGGAAATTGATTTATGAGAAAAGGGTAGCTCAAGTATAAATAGAGACATACAAACCTTCACTTTATAGAAAGAAAAAAAAACATGCAAAAGCAAGCAATGGCTTCTTCAAACTTCTTACTTTTATCTTTAGCTCTACTACTCACTGCTCTCTCATTTGTACCAAACTTTACTTCTGCTTCTTTGGAGGAAGCAAATGCTCTTCAAAAATGGAAAGCAACCCTTAAAATCCCAAACAACTCCCAAATTGTATCTTCTTGGACACCCCTTCCAACGAATACTAGTGCACCCGCTCCGTGCCCTTCTTGGTTTGGAATTGCTTGCAACGCTGATGGAAACATTAACAGGTTGAACCTCTCGACGTCTGAGTTAAAAGGTACTCTTCACCAGTTCCCGTTTTCTATTCTAGGCAATCTTACGCATTTTAATCTTAGTGTAAACAGCTTCTTTGGTCCCATCCCACCAGAAATTAGACTCCTGTCCAAACTTGTCCATCTTGATTTTTCAATCAATCAGTTCTCTGGTGTAATTCCACCTACCATTGGTAAACTAAGCCAGTTAACCCTTTTGGATTTTTCCGAAAATGATTTAACTGGTTCAATCCCTTCATCGTTGAGTGATTTGATGCATTTGAATATCCTTTATTTGTGGCAAAATCAACTCTCTGGACCCATTCCAATTGAATTAGGGAATTTGAAATCTCTCACTGAATTATCTTTGACCGAAAATCAACTCAATGGTTCAATTCCTTCATCGTTGGGTGGTTTGAAGTCTTTGAAATTCCTTTATTTGAGGCAAAATCAACTCTCTGGACCCATTCCAATTGAATTAGGGAATTTGAAGAATCTAACTCTTTTAGATTTGGTCAATAATCAACTCTCTGGTTCAATCCCTTCATCGTTGGGTGATTTGATGCATTTGAATATCCTTTATTTGTGGCAAAATCAACTCTCTGGACCCATTCCAATTGAATTGGGGAATTTGAAATCTCTCACTGACTTAGATTTGAGCGAAAATCAACTCTCTGGTTCAATCCCTTCATCGTTGGGTGATTTGAAGTCTTTGAATATACTTCATTTGTTCAAAAACACACTCTCTGGACCCATTCCAATTGAATTAGGGAATTTGAAGTCTCTAACTGAATTAGATTTGTGGCAAAATCCACTTTCTGGACCCATTCCAATTGAATTAGGGAATTTGAAGAATCTAACTTTATTATATTTGAACGAAAATCAACTCAATGGTTCAATCCCTTCATCTTTGGGTGATTTGAAGTCTTTGAAAGACCTTTATTTGTGGGGAAATCAACTCACTGGACCCATTCCAATTGAATTGGGGAATATGAAGTCTCTCACTCAATTAGAATTGGCCAGAAATCAACTATCTGGACCCATTCCTACTGAAATAGGGAATCTGAAGTCTCTCAATAGATTACAATTGAGCGAAAATCAACTCAATGGTTCAATCCCTTCATCGTTAAAAAACCTGAGAAGCCTTCAGTTACTGTCTATCAGTAACAACAAGTTATCCGGTCCTATACCACAAGGAATCGGAAGTCTACAATTGTTAGAGTTAGTGCTGGACACAAATCAGTTGTCTGGGCAAATTCCAAAGGAGTTTGGGGAGATGAAAAGTTTGTTAAATTTGAACTTGAGGGATAACAACCTTTCAGGTGCTATACCTCAAGAGCTTGGGTCACTGCATGGTCTCCTTACTCTTGACCTATCAAAAAATAGGTTGAACGGGTCATTACAAAGATATATTGGTGATTGGGTACAAATCAATCACATATATCTTAGTCATAACAAGCTCAGCGGAAAGATCCCATCGGAGATCGGTAAATTAAGGCAACTGAATGTTCTTGATTTATCTTGGAATTCACTCACAGAAGAGATACCATCAGATATTGGAAGTTTGAAAAGTCTAGTAATGATGTATCTTTCTCACAATAAGCTATCCGGTTCAATTCCTAATGGTTTCAGTAACTTGCCAGGAATGATTGATATAGACCTGTCTTACAATGAGCTCACTGGTCCCGTTCCCCCTTGTGCTGTCTTTCAAAATGTGTCTGGAGAAGCATTTCAAGGAAATGATGGTCTGTGTGGAAATGTTACAGGTTTGAAAATTTGTGAAAGTCAAAAGATAATGAAGAAAAATAATCATTTTCATCATAAGCTCATCCTTGTAACTATGGTCCCACTTCTTGCGGCTCTTTTACTTGGTTTATTCATGTGTGGCCTCATTGCTTATCGACGTAGAAACAGAACTTCTACACAGATACCATCAGGCGAAGAAGGTGGCAATTTTTTCTCAATAACAAGTTTTGATGGACAGGCGATGTATGATGAAATCATCAAGGCAACAAATGATTTTGATGATGCATACTGTATTGGGATTGGAGGATATGGTACTGTGTATAAAGCTGTGTTGCAACCCAACAATTTAGTAGCTGTGAAGAAACTTCATTCATCATCTGAGGGTGACGATCATATAGGCTTCCTAAATGAGGTCCGAGCATTGACAAACATAAGGCACAGAAACATAGTTAAACTCTATGGATACTGCTTCCATGCTCGTCACTCATTTTTAATTTACGAATATCTTGAGAAGGGAAGTCTAAAATCGCTCTTAAGTAGCGATATCACAGCAAAGGAAATGGATTGGCTGAAAAGGGTAAGAATTGTTAGGGCTGTAGCGAATGGTTTGGCTTATATGCACCATGATTGCACACCACCTATAATTCATAGAGACATTTCTGGAGCTAATATCCTTCTCGATTCTGATTATGAGGCACATATCTCGGATTTTGGAACAGCGAAGCTTCTAAAGATGGATTCATCGAATTGGACTGCGGTTGTAGGCACCTATGGCTATATTGCGCCAGGTAACTACCATATATTTTAAAGTTATATATACGATACATACTTATTCTCAAGTTATATAATAACTTTTTTTGGATTGTCCTGCTTCCTTCAATGTAGAGCTTGCTTATACGATGGTGGCGACAGAGAAATGCGATGTTTATAGTTTTGGAGTTGTTGCACTAGAAGTGATTATGGGAAAGCATCCTGGAGAACTTATATCATGTCTACCAACAATGTCGACTGATGATCTATTGCTGGCCAATGTAGGAGATAGACGGATTCCGCGACCATCACCTCTAGTTGAGAAACTAGCTCATTTAATTTTGAATGTCACACGGGCATGTTTGAACGACAACCCACAGGAAAGGCCAACAATGCGCCAAGTCAAAGATTTATTGTCAGTGGATGATCGGCTTTGGATGAAGATGCATGTATCGGTAACTTAATGGTTGATCGATTTTGTATAATGTCTAGTCATAAGTCATAAAGTTTAAGGAACTTTTTATGTTTTGTTTTCTTGTCTTGAATTATGTTGTAGATTGTTACGTATTTAATAAGGAAATAATTTATATCAATGAAGATTGCTACCTTTCTACAATATATACTGATAGGGTCTAGATAAAATACAAAGGTAATACTTGACAAAAAAAAACTGAGAATGTTCAAAATAAAACATAGTCTGCTACTAATACTAAAGCGGTTACTAATTAACTGCTCCTGGAAATGGGCTTGTAAACTGCTCCCCACCATTCCATTCTCCCACTACTGCTTTGACCAAGTGGATCCAACCAATACCCAAAGATTGAATTAAACTCCTCCCGATCCGTCTCGTTGAGCTGTTTCTTTTTTCTTGTGTACACTTAGACCAGTATTGTATCATTACTTCCCTCCCGATAAAAAGCCTTGTCCTCAAGGTGAAAATTTGGAAACTGATCAGCTAACAAATCATATGTTTCCCAACTTCCAGAGGTTGATCACACCAAGAAATCAGCAATTCCAAAACCTGTTTGCCAGCTTCGTAGAACCAACGATGAGCAAGAATAGAGTGTGGTTGGATATCAATCTCCCAATCCTTGGTAATAGGCAAAGGAGCTGTTAGAATTTAGAAATCATAACAATTATATAACTATGTCCTATAACATCAAAGCACATAGCGGAAGCAAAGATCAATTATATTTAACATGTATAGAGTTTACCGAATAATAAAAGTTACATACATTTGATCCTAGCAAGAACAAGGATCTAAACTTCTCTTTTTCTTCTTCTTGATCAAACAATAGGATTAGCGAGAAACCCCTTACCGTTTTGTTTCTCAATCCAAGATTGTGTTAACTAAAGTAAGTTAACTACCACGTCTTGTACACACGTACTATAACCAATTAATGCTAGATGCTAGTGTAAGAACACGAATTAAACCAAACGTTTTGTTTAACAAAAAACCAAGGATCGACACACCTAAGGGAGGTGTAGGATCAGTTATGGAGCAAGAAGAAGAGAAAACAAACTTAGGGTTATAGTATAGTGCACAAGGTAAAAAACTAATAACCCTTGAGTTTGTATTTATAGTGGAATTATCTTGGAGCACAAGATTTGGATCGAATGGGTTATGGTAACCCTATGCGCCGATCGGCCACCCCTTCCCCAAGGGTTTCTAGATCCTTCTTGAGCCTCTAATTTCACTTAAGGTCCTTCCTTTATTCACTAAATGTCGTTAGTCAATTCTGTTAATCACTTAACGTCCGTTAGTCCTCATTTCGTGTTCAAATAATTAAAATATTTAACGGCTAAATATATTAATTATTTCATTGATCATTCATACGTGAAGTGTGCAATCCCATGGTCCCGTGTTCGATTCTATTCATACACGATTTAATATTTTTCCATAAACTCTAACAGCTCCCACTTGGAAATCTATTAAAAGGGTAATGACATTGGTTAGCGTCTAAAAACCACTTGATGATTTATCATCATTTTGTTTCTAATACTACATTAATAAAGATATGGATCTTAGTCATTCTTTATTAATCATTCTGTTTCTCGTTGTTTTTGATTGAGCAAGATTACCAAATCTTCTGAACATATTCAGGGGAGATCTTGGGCGTGCGCACGCAAACATCTTGCCAACCCTACGAGGGGCCCAGCAGTATTAAACTCCAAACAATTTGAAGGAACAAATTCTATCTTGACTACGAGCATAACTCACACACTTTGCAACATTCCTGAAAACAATCCTTATAGCTACCAGTTACGTATAGCGGTAAATTGAATCACAGAAATGCACTACATGCATGACAGTTATCTGGCATGATTTACTTGATGACAAGATCCATAAAGTAAACTCATGAAGTTAGGATAAGTCCTATATTCAATTCATTGAATATCATGTGAAATTGGCATGTCAACGCATCAATATACTTTCAAGTATATTCTACCAATACTCATATTTGTCTTAATTTAATGATATTCCCATATCATTAATCGACAACGGACAATTTAGAATAACATAAGTTATTCACGGATTTAAACATGCAAATATAGGATACAATCTATTATTAATGAAAACAAACGTACCAAGTACTTTAATTTATTGTAAATAATAATTGCTTAACATCCCTTATCCAAATACCAAAATAGATCAATGCATGATAATTCTTATTTATGAATTATGCCTCAAGTCATGTCAAACATACTTGTTGATAAGGCATAAATCAACTAATCTTGATCTATCAGAATTTTGAGAATATTTATTTCAAGAACTTGATTAGTAAAATTCTTGTATGTGTGCATTCATCAATCTTGATATTGCCACATAATATTTCATAAAATGTGTGGCATCCTCGACCACCAATTTTTGACAATTAAACTATCAAACCTTTTATAGTTTAAAGTATTCTAATTCTTTAATGTATAATTTAACTATGCTCACAATTAAGCATAACTAGTACTCATGGCCATTAACAAGGATGAACTCCCACCATGACTAGTATTGAGTGTCATCTCAATTTATTTAGCATCATTGTATGCAAACACCAATATGCTCTTTAAAATTTCCGTAAACTTTAATATCCATCGTGTAATGTTTGATACCTTCCAATCTTACAAGATTTGTCAGCTATATCAATTACGCAACAATTTGCCATATGGTTCATACTTAGAATTTATGAGCAATTGCAGGATGAGGATGTTAATTCTATATCCAACCATATCCATTACACTTAGTTATCTAATAATTTTCAATTAGATATTAATGTTGTCAAATCATCTTTCATCCAAGCATGATACAACAAATAACATGATGTACATGAAAAATCATTGTGTCAAACTTATATTTTATTCATTTGATATCTTTTCAAATATATGTTTCTATCTAGACTTTCTAATAGTATATCATGTTCTATTAGAATCAATTATTATACCGCTTATGTTTATAACAATAAACATATATTCCAAGGTTGTATATTTATTTTCTAAATTTTCATAATGAAGTTTCATTCCAAACTAAGACTTAACATTTAATGTTAATGGAATGTTACTTCCTATATGTTATACAACATATATGAAATAAGAAAATAAATTTAACACTCCCACTAACTTTCAGGAATATTAAGAAAATATCTTATTTTAATTATAAATCAACACTCAGATTTAATAATTAAACATAAGTGTATCTCCTAGATGCATGCCTTAATCCATTCATGAGTTATTGCACTTTGTATACTTCCAAAGATTATTTAAATTCAAATACTCATTTCAATTACTTATCGTCCTCGCACTAGTAATTACTCAAGAAAGAGTTTTGATATTCCATTGTTAATTTCATATAAATGAAACTAAGAATGACAATCATAATCTTTATACATTTAATGTGTTTAGAAAGAATTTCAATCACAGTTAATTGCTTAAGTGTGATTAATAATCATTTCATACATTTAATATGTATACAAAATTTGTCCATATGATTTCTACACAAGAATTTAAATCTCTAGGATTTTCATTCCCTTTGAAGAAACTCATCTTCATTCTATAGTCTAACTATAGAGTTCAAGATTAACTAAGTTCTAAAACTAGTTATCTTTCTGGACTGCATCTAAACATTCATAGTATGAGTAACTTGCCAAATTCAATATTTGCAACTCATCTCAAAGACCAACAGGTTTACCTTAATCCTGTAACTCATAATCCTCAACATATTATACAAATATTTGAGATATCCTTCCAGATCTATGAATGATAATTCCATCATCTTGTGATTTAACATTAACATGTTTAATCCTCATCATGACATTTACTAGTGTATTTTTAGAAGATTATGTATCTTGTAATTTTATCTTTTCAAGACAAAACTCCCACTTGCCTTTTGCAATTTATAGACCATCTATAAATACTTTAGCAAATAGAGCAACATAAAATTGTTCTCTTTTGGGATATTACAAATACATATTGACAGTTCCTTACATTAAGTTTGTTAATAACCTACTCAAAAGCAGTTTAACAAATTTAGAACTTCAATTTTAAGACTTAATATGATTCATCACATTCCATAATAATGGTGTCTTATTAATCTTCTAGGTTGGAGTCTAATTGAATATATACTACTCAATTTTCTAACCTTGATAACTTTTGGAAGAATAGAAGATATAGTTATCTTTAATCAAATAATATAACAAGAGTTTGATTTTCCTAACTGAATGTACCATAAACATTATATATTTCATTAGGATTAATATTGTAAGACAATCTCACAATATGTAAGATAAATATATTTGGTTTAACTTATCTATTCACCAACTAAGACATAATTATGGTATCATAGAATTTCCAAGCCAATTGCATGCGATATAACATAAATACCTTTTAACCAAGTCACTTCATGTCCATGTCTTAACAAGAAGACATAAACTTGTTATAATCCCAATATACGTTATAAATCATTGATCAACTCAATGACTTCTTGTATATGTCTTATTAAAAAATATAACAAGTTAACGTCTTACTTTATTATAAGTCTTGTAACAATTAAAAGACTTCATATTTATATTTTTACAATAAAATATAAACATGTATAACTAAAGTAATCATGAACACCACAATTTGGTTTCAATAGTAATTTCAAGTTAATTTATCACTTCATATATTTATGATATTCCAAGAATACGTAAATATTCAAATTTGAAGTAGTATTAGATAACTTCATTTATGTCATTTCAATAATACATAAATATTTAGTTTGAAGTGGTCTTATTATCATATTGACACTTGTTCTAATAATTATCTAATTTAGAAACTTGCAAATTGACATAGTTTCATTATATCAGTTGATCTGCTAGCAATGAAATTATGTAATTTACCTTGTCATTAATATCTATGTCAAGGTCTCACTTACGCTAGATATTAACTCGAAGTGTTCTATTAATTAGATGTGAAAAAATCACATTAGAACATTAGTCTCTTACCTTGCAGTCAAGAGAATCTTTTAAATCATATTCCTTTGTGTTGTTCCTTGCACACAATAAAGATTTCTCCCACTTGTGCATGAAACAACATCATGTATCAGATAAACAACACGTCAATCATTTGTTTATGTGATCAATATGATTGTGTCATAGATATTAGTAGATATAGAACCACCTTGTCTAGTAAGGAAACGTACATGACTATCCTTAAAACCACAAGTGTCTACAATTGGAAAGTAATTATCTCAAGACATTCTAGAGATAATCTGGGTTACTACCAAGATATCAAAGCTTGTAGCTCCCACTGAATTACAGATCATTACATTAATATATGTAATTCAGTAATTACAACACAATGCTCCCACAGGATTTGACAACATTATAAGTGTTTCATAACCAGTAAAAGCAAATAGTGTGCTATTTAGTTTCCTACACCTTTGAGAAATCCCATACTTTGTAAATGATGGACTATCCATCAATGCAATTAACTTGAAAAAATTGGGCATGCAATTTCTTCCTTAATTTGACTACCATCCCCACAATGGTATGTAGCATCTTTAAGTGGTCAAAGCACAACAACTAGATAAATCATGCTAGTTTGCCTTTTACCAATTTCGCGGTAATTAGTCTAGCTTCTAATTAAATAACTCATAAAATGTGCAATTTTCTTAACTATTAAATTTTGTTATGAGTTATTCCTTAGAATTTAGACAATTCTAATTTTCCTATTATACCTTTCTCATTAATGAAAAAAAATAGGATTAAGTCTCACTCTTCTCAAAGAAAGTAAACATGGTTTATTCTTTTAGTAAAGTTGACTCTAGCCTAAACCCCTACGGGTGTAGATCAATTTTCCACTAAAAGAATGAACCACGTTTACGGTTTTAACATTGCATTTATACATTATATTATATTATATATATATAAATATATAAATGTCAGGATTTGGTATGCTTCAAAGAGGTGTACACGTGCTGCTAAGAGTTGTACTACACTGTTATTACAACTGTTGATGCATTACTTAACTAATTAACCATTCCGTCTTCCCATTAATAACTCTAGAATTCTCTTCCCTCTTCTCTGCTCCCTCCTCCACACACCATTAACCAACAATACCCTAAACACAAAATCAAAAATACAAAATCCAAGCACTGAATCACGTTTTGTTTTCGGCGAGGCGTATCTGGCCAGATCCGGCGCTGTGGGTATGTGTGTTTGCGGCTCGCTAAACTGATTCCCGAAATCCAAATCCAAATCAGTTCCACAAATGGTAGGATTTTTTTTTTTTTTTAATTCTATTGATTTTTTTTTTTTTTTTTACCTTTTGATCGATTTGTACCTTTTGTTTTATGTTTTGGAATTCATTGAACTGGGCTGTTCCCATAGCTGCTGATGTGAAGACAGTTGGTGAACGTTTACTATTGCTAATTCAGATGATGAAAATAATGAGGAGGTAAGGCCTCGATTGAAGCGGTTAAGGCACGGGTGTAGTTCGGTTACGGTGGATTTGGATTTGGATTTGGCTAAGAGTAGAGGATGATGATGATATCGAGGATTTTTGGTCGACCGAGGATAATAATGCTAAAGGCAAAAGTGATTGATATTTCTATGTCTGATTGTTTATTACAGTTGGTTTGTTAGTTGTTGAACCTTTGTTTGGATTGCTTATCCAAACTGCTTATATGATTTCGTGAGTGAATTAGCAAATTTAGAACTTTTGATAAGCAAATTTAGAACTTTGGATCATTCAAGATTAAAGCGGTTAAAACACGGGTGTAGTTCGGGTACGGTGGATTTGGATTTGGATTTGGGTTCAGTAGTTGTTGATGATAATAATGCTAAAGGTAAAAGTGATTGATATTTATATGTGTGATTGTTTATTAGAGTTGGTTTGTTAGTTATGATATGATACGATGATTAGGGGATGTCTGGGATTGTTTTGTTATCTGTTTATTGCTGTATTGAGGGTGTCTGGGATTGCTTATCCAAATTGCTTATATGAAATAGTTTGTCTAAAAATGATATCAACCAGTTAACATCCGCCCAAACACTAAAATTAACTAAATATTTGCCACTTCAAAATGTAATTATCAGATACTAAGTCACTAATGCTTTTTTCAGTAGCTACAAATTGATTTCATAAAGTAAAAACAAAGTTTGTGATTCTGTATTATTATCAGGATGAGTTTGGCAGCCAATTCCATTATTTTGAACTCTAATAGTAACGAAAAGCTGGACTTAGTTTCTGTATGTTGTGGGTCGATGGACTTACGAGTAACCGTTAGCTGTTAAACACAAAAAGGCGATTTCCCGCTACACTTATATGTCTTCATTAACTTCTAATCTTTCACATTTTTTTTTTACTTATTCGTCTTTTTATTTGCTGCCAATTTTCCAGGTACACCATCGGAATATATATATCTGGGAAACTGTAAACAGGTATGTGGTCATTCTTGAACATTTTTATGATATGCATAAAGGGTAACATGCCGAATGGGTTTGAATCTGTTGTGACAAGTGACCAGGGTGAGATTGCACCTATGGAGTGTGGCAGGAGGCGGCACACGTATGCAAACCTGTTCATATATCAGATCATTACAGAATATTAGTAATAGTTGATATTAGAAGTTAAATAAAGATCATGCATCATTGTCATAATCAATGGTTAAGTGGCTATTGACTGGAAAAACAGATTAATGTGCTTTGATTAAAAAAAATGGTGGAACAAATTAGCAAGATTTGGGTGTTGAAGTTAGTTACTATACGGGCAACTGTTCATTGGGGGGGGGATGCCTAATGATCTTTCGGTTTATGAGTCTTTGAAAATCTCAACAGAGTGGCAGCGCAAAGGCCGGAAGGCATAGTATAAATGATAACTAAGCAACCGCCTTTGTTTTGCAGCCACCGTCTCAGATTTTCTGACAAGGTAATGGGCTATGATGATTGGCACAATTTTGGGGAACTGAAATGTGATTAATGTGCTTTGATTAAAAAATGGTGGAACAAATTAGCAAGAATCCGGCGAGATGAGTATATATGTGAGAGAAGGAACGGCAAACTTATAGTCACATTCAAAATGTCGTCAAATAACTGAAGTTGAATTACGGTGTTTCGACAGGTACACCAAGACTACACTGACAGACATCAGAAACACAACGTAGCCTTGCTAATGTGTTCTAACCATTACCCCACCATGTAGTGTTGATGCTCATGCACCAATCAGATGTGTGACATGCTACATTTCAAGAGAAGTTGGTTAGCATAGGGAGCTTATACAATCCACATCTTGAACCTCAAGATGTCGCGGTAAGGCTAATCGGAGATACAAAACTTTTTTGGAGCTTCAGCTATGTGTTTGCGTTTTGCTTTTTGTGTCTAATATGGTAATATGATTCCGTTTGCAGGGGCCTTCAGCTTGGTAGATTATAATTGCGAACCAATTGGACTGTACTATCTTCTTAATTAATCAGGTAAACTTTTAAACTGTGAATAAGCTCAGACTTAAGTTTAAACAAAGACCCTTTTACCCTTAAAAGGAGGTGATGCATGTAAGAATCAATTTTAAGAAAGTTGCAAAGTTGCTCATAGATTATTATTTAGTTTGGGTGCTAATAATCCATGTACTTGCAGAAAGTTGTTATGGCACCTAATAAGGAGGAGTTGATCCGCGCAGTCAAGGATGTCCATAAGACTTTGCGTCAAACACTCTAGGTCCCACTTCTTGCGGCTCTTTTACTTGGTTTATTCATGTGTGGCCTCATTGCTTATCGACGTAGAAACAGAACTTCTACACAGATACCATCAGGCGAAGAAGGTGGCAATTTTTTCTCAATAACAAGTTTTGATGGACAGGCGATGTATGATGAAATCATCAAGGCAACAAATGATTTTGATGATGCATACTGTATTGGGATTGGAGGATATGGTACTGTGTATAAAGCTGTGTTGCAACCCAACAATTTAGTAGCTCTGAAGAAACTTCATTCATCATCTGAGGGTGACGATCATATAGGCTTCCTAAATGAGGTGCGAGCATTGACAAACATAAGGCATAGAAACATAGTTAAACTCTATGGATACTGCTTCCATGCTCGTCACTCATTTTTAATTTACGAATATCTTGAGAAGGGAAGTCTAAAATCGCTCTTAAGTAGCGATATCACAGCAAAGGAAATGGATTGGCTGAAAAGGGTAAGAATTGTTAGGGCTTGTAGCGAATGGTTTGGCTTATATGCACCATGATTGCACACCACCTATAATTCATAGAGACATTTCTGGAGCTAATATCCTTCTCGATTCTGATTATGAGGCACATATCTCGGATTTTGGAACAGCGAAGCTTCTAAAGATGGATTCATCGAATTGGACTGCGGTTGTAGGCACCTATGGCTATATTGCGCCAGGTAACTACCATATATTTTAAAGTTATATATACGATACATACTTATTCTCAAGTTATATAATAACTTTTTTTGGATTGTCCTGCTTCCTTCAATGTAGAGCTTGCTTATACGATGGTGGCGACAGAGAAATGCGATGTTTATAGTTTTGGAGTTGTTGCACTAGAAGTGATTATGGGAAAGCATCCTGGACAACTTATATCATGTCTACCAACAATGTCGACTGATGATCTATTGCTGGCCAATGTAGGAGATAGACGGATTCCGCGACCATCACCTCTAGTTGAGAAACTAGCTCATTTAATTTTGAATGTCACACGGGCATGTTTGAACAACAACCCACAGGAAAGGCCAACAATGCGTCAAGTTAAAGATTTATTGTCAGTGGATGATCGGCTTTTGTAGGGTATTCACTAAGCAAGAAACACTAGTTTGAGGCTATTACTTGGATCGAATGAGTAAGAACTTAGAGAGAGAAAGAGAGAGGTTGGGAGCCTTTGTAGAGAGAGAAACAAGATGAATTAGATTAATGTGAAAGGTCCAACCCTTCCCATGGGTGGGAAGGGAGTATATATAGTTTTACATAATATGTCCCTAGTGGACTGTGGAGCGAGCTGACAGAGGGTAAAGACCCGACCCACTCCACAATACTAATTAATAACTAAACTACTAATAATATTACTGATAATCCTACGAGCTATGATGATCTAATAAGTACTTGGGGTGACCGAGTCTTCAACTGAATATTCATATTCCTAACAATCTCCCCCTAAGGGAGGTCACCCCAGAAGTAATGCTCTGAGATTCAGTACTTTTTCCTTGGATCTTGACATCATAGCTCGTAACCCTTGATTCTTCAATATCATAGATTCTTGTGCAAACATCTGTGATCTTCAGATGACATCTCTTTTGTTTTGGATGAACTTTGAGTAATCCTTGAAAGTGTCATCCCACTTGATTCTTCAAGTCATCCTTCAGTAGTAAAACTCCATGTGATGAAATATACTTAGAGCCGTCATGCTCACACTTTATGGTGTCAAGATCTTCAGCATCAGAGTTAGCAGACGCTGTGTTGAAGGTCTTTTATGTTGATCATGACTTCTTAGATGATGATGTGGTGTGAGCATGTGGTGATGGATTGGCATCTTTTCTGCAACCAGCTACAACAGCAACCAGCTACAGCATTCCACAGCTACAATCGCCAGATATTCCTGCATACGACAGTTAGCAATAATTCGACCGGTACTAACAAGTTTGGACTTCGAGATAATCAACAGCATAGTGTGAAGATTCTCTCTAATCCTTACCAAGACCGTTCCTAATCGAAAACCCACATAGGGCCTTTTAAGATTTTACCGTAGTAAATCAACAATTAGGTGAGTCGCTGGAGATCACTCCACGACTGTAGACCGGTTGAAACCGCCGCGACCACTAAGCGTAATCCACGAGGAATTACCGAAGTGACCTGCTTTCAAGGCTGCTTGATGTTGACCCTGGCAGGAATTTCCATTCAATCATTGAGAATTACATTCGTAAATTCTCTCATAAATGTTCTGGCAGATTGCTAAGATCTGCGTAGGACTCATAAGTTTACAACTGGTGTCCTTAATGTTGAACAACCAGTGTAGAAATAATTCGTGTCCCTATGAGATCTTATTATGCATCTCGTGGCTCTAGACTCTATAGTGCGTTTTGATTTAGTGAGCGGAGGCTGGAGAGGACTGCCACCTTTTCAATATCATCTAACTCGGAGTGAGAGAGATGATAGGAATGTATTGAACTCCGTGACAATTGAAACAAGAATCCTTTGAGGGACCTTGAGTGGTTAGGGAGGGTTGTGCAGCGTATCACTGGGTCCATGATACTTTGTCTTCAATGCCAACAATCAACTAAGTGATTCTGACAGCATATGTATTGACCCGGTTTCTGCCTAAGTTGTAAGGAGGGCTATTTCTTTTCACCCTTTATCTTTACAATTCTTTTTCATTCTTCAACCCCTTCAGTGCTTACCGAGACTTCCTTACTAGTACCTTGTTGGGTTTGTTCCAGTACTAGCTCCATCTCAGTCGGCACTTTTCCCTTATCCACTTTTCTCCTTTTTAATCATACCTAAGGACTTCTATACTAACTAGTGGATTGTCCCTGGGTAGATCCCTCCGGCTCTGGCGGGATCGTGGGAACTTGAGCCTAACCTAACCATCCTTATAACTCCATACATTAATTAAAATGGTCGGTCTTTGGTGTACTTCCACGATTGCCATAAACCAAATCATTGAAAAATCTCTCAAAGTGTTCATGATTCTGAAACACATTTTTGCAAACACTTGAGAGTTTTATATTTTTCAAATGCTCCCCCTCAACATGTGCTCGGTTGATTGTTTTATAAATTTGCACATGTTAGGTAGAGCTCGCACTTTTTGAATTGATCAACTTTCAGTGAACATGACCGATTCGAGACACGCTTACATCACTGGTTAGACCAGCTTGAAATTATTACCCGTCCTGGTCAGGTCCATAGAAAGTTTCTCGAAACGGTACACTCTACTCACACACATCCTTTTCGAGACACGCTTACATCACTAGTTAGACTAGCTTGAAATTATTACCCGGCCAGGATATGTCCTTTCGATTCATGACATTATATGTTTCGTCAATTCATTTGTTAAGTCTGAGCCTTGTTCACACAAGATGCCAAAATCCTTTGTTTTGTAAAACCATTTGCTCCCCCTCAATATGTGCATCGATATACGAAAGATTTTAGCACATATGGAAGAGCTTGCTTTTATGACCAAAACGTTTTGCTCCCCCTCAATATGTGCCTTGATGTGCAAAATGGTTTAGCACATACGGGAGAGCCTACATTAACTTCCAAATCATCACATTTTATCAGAATTTCCTATTTAAATCACATTCTCTCCCCCGATCAAAAATTTCAAACCATTTGAGATTTGTGATCCCAATTGATTTAAATACATTTAGAAAAATTTGGGAGAAAAATTGTGGTCAGGTTAAAATGTATTCTGATTTTGAAGCATACTATGCTTCCCTTGACACACCAAGAGAGTGTCACTGCTGATGTTGCACAAATTTGGCAAGGTGTCGGAAATTTGAAAAATTTAAATCAATTAACCACCTTGTGTAACATCAAGACTCTCTTGAAGAATCAAACAAGATAAAGAGTCTGATGTAAAGAAGACTTCTCTTCTTATACACGAAATGACGCACTGAAACGTACATCAAGACGGGAGAACATGGATATAAAGTAATCCATGCCCAGGTGAACATCACCCGGTTGGAGGAACAGCTATCTTTTTGGCGACATGCTTTCCCCAGTGTATAGTGCGGGTTGCAGTATGAAGTAACTGCAAGCCATTAAGACATGTTTTAACTGATTAGTATAACTTCTGCTCGAGCTTCATTTAAGAATCCGTGCCATTGTTGAATGACATTTCTAGATACGTAAATGTTATCGATAAACAGAAGACATGCCTAGGTAGAACTATTTTTGGTATTTTCTGTTTTTTTTTCGATTTTTATGGTTTTTATAGGTTTTATATTTTTGTATTTTTCTTTTTGATTTAAGATATATACAACTATGTACAAGGATATAAGAAGACAATCCTTTACTCCTCCTTTTCTTCCTGAAGACACTTGAGGGTTTCAGGAGTCATGCTTTTCATGCCAAGGCGTGGGAGAATAAACTGAAACCTTTCTCTTGGGAGGGCCTTGGTGAAGATGTCAGCTAACTGAAACTCTGTCCTTACGAAGTATAGTTCCACAATTCCTTTTTCCACCTGTTCCCTGATGAAGTGATGCCTGATGTCGATGTGTTTTGACCTGGAGTGCTGAACATTGTTGCAACAAAGAGCAATGGCGCTTTTGTTGTCACAATATAGGGGAATTTTGTTGTATGAGAATCCATAGTCCGAAAGCTGTGATCGCATCCAAAGGATTTGTGAACAACATGCAGACATAGCAATGTACTCACCTTCAGTAGATGATATGGAAGTACTCATCTGCTTCTTAGAAGACCAACTAACCAACTTTTCCCCTAAAAATTGAGCTCCTCCTGAAGTACTTCGACGAGTGTCTTGACATCCCGCATGATCTGCATCTGCGTAAGCCGTTAACTCCAATGCAGTGTCCTTAGGATACCAAAGACCCATATGAACCGTGCCTTGAAGATATCGGAAGATCCGTTTTACTGCTTCAACATGCTTCTTGGTTGGTCTGGATTGATACCGAGCACACATACACACAGCAAACAGAAGATCTGGTCTGCTAGCCGTGATGTACATCAAAGATCCAATCATGCTTCGATATTGCGTTATATCCACTGGAATCCCTGAAGGATCTTCATCCAGCTTCGTTCTATCAACCATGGGAGTGTCAACAGGTTCACTTGAATGAAATCCAAACTTTTTCAAGATCTCATTGGCGTATTTGGATTGATTAATGACTATGCCACCGGGACTTTGAGAGACTTGTAATCCTAAGAAGAATGACATTTGTCCCATCATAGACATTTGGAACTTGGAATTCATCTCTTTTGAAAAACTATCACATTCACTAGGATCTGTTGAAGCAAAGATGATATCATCTACATATATCTGAACTAGTAGTAGATGGTTTCTTGACTTCCTGGTGAATAGTGTAGGATCAACAACACCTTTGGAGAATCCGTTCACTAGGAGGAACTTGGACAATGTATCGTACCATGCCCTTGGCGCCTGTTTTAACCCATAAAGAGCCTTCTTCAAGCGGTAAACATGAGTAGGATGTTCAGTATCCACGAATCCTTCTGGTTGACTCACATAAACTTCTTCCTTTAAGTCGCCATTCAAGAATGCCGTTTTGACATCCATTTGGTAGACTATCATATTTCGACTAGCAGCATTTGCCAGGAAGATTCTTATAGCTTCAATTCTAGCAACCGGAGCAAACGATTCTTCAAAATCAATGCCCTCTTCTTGTCTGAACCCTTTAGCAACTAGCCGTGCCTTGTTCTTTAATACATCACCATACTCATCAAGCTTCACTTTGAAGATCCACTTTAAAGCAATGATCATTGCGAGCTCTGGAGAAGGCACTAATTCCCATACTTCAAGTCGATCAAATTCATGGATTTCATCCTGCATAGCCTGGAACCAGCAATCTTTAGTCATTGCTTCTTTGGCATCTTTTGGTTCGACTTTGGACAGTACGGAATTGAAGAAACACCATAGTGCATCAGTGGCTAGTTGATTTCGTGTGGATACTGGACGTGAAGGATTGCCTATGATGTTGTCGATTGGATGATTACTGGTCCATTTCCTGAGATGGTCGTGAGGTTGTGGGTTATGAACAGACGTAGCAGTGTTGTGTCCTTCAAGTGAAGATGTGTCTGATGAATGTTCAGGAGCAAATATGTTTTCAAAAGGAGCCTCATCAACAGGAGCAAAAGGATTAACTTCCAAAGAATGATTATCTGAAGATTCTTGCATTACTGGAGAAGATTGAGCGTTTGATGACGAAGGCGATTGACTGGCAGCTGGAGCATTGTGACTGACTGTTACTGAATCTGTAGGGCCTTCTGAACCTTGTGGGGCTTGAACCTCGGTCATAGGAAGTATAGCAGGTTCACATGGGATGGTTCCATTCGTTGGCTCAAAGTATTCATCAAACATAGGATCGAATAACTTCTTCAACTCCTCACAAGTAGGTGGCACATAAGAATCTGCAGGCGTGGAATTCTGTACAAGTCCTGAACTAATGGGTCCAGGAGACAAAAGGATAAGATCGGGTCCAGAACTAATCTGTCCTGAAGCAGGTTGCTCACTCAGCTCATCGAACGTAACGTGAATGGTTTCCATGATTTTACGGGTTCTCTTGTTGTAGATTCGATACCCTTTACTGTCTGGTGCGTATCCAACAAAAATACCTACATCTGCTTTAGCTCTTAACTTTCCCAAATCTTGACTATCGTTGGTAGGGTAGCAAAGTGCACCAAACACACGGAGAAAGGAAAGATCTGGTTTCTTGTTATGAATTAACTCGAAGGGAGTCTTCTCATGAATTGGATGAATTAGGGATCGGTTTTGAGTGTAACATGCTGTTGCAATAGCCTCTGCCCAGAGAAACATCAGTGTCTTTGAAAATATAAGCATAGTTCTTGCAGCCTCTACCAGAGTACGGTTCCTTCGTTCAACCACTCCGTTCTGTTGAGGAGTGCGAGGGATACTTTTCTGATGCGTGATGCCAATACTTTCATAGAAATTACGGAGTTGTTGGTTAACAAACTCCGTACCATTATCAGTGCGGATGATTCTGACAGTTTTATCGAGCCTTACTTGCAGCTGTTTTATCAGTTTAATGATAACCTCTGGAGTTTCGTCCTTGGTTCTCAAAAACTTCACCCATGTGAACCGAGAATAATCATCTACTATCACTAGAACGTACTTCTTTCCATTTATGGTTTGTATTCTCATTGGTCCACACAAATCCATGTGGAGGGTATGAAGAGCTTCCAAGTTGGTGATGATGGTTTTAGGCTTGTGGGTTTGTTTCTTGCTTTTACCCAGTTGGCATGCAGAGCAAAGATGATCTTTCTCATATTTCAGTCTGGGCATTCCTCTAACAAGATCTTTACGGGAAAGATTATTTATGGTACCGAAGTTCAAGTGGTTCAAACGACGATGCCACAGCCATGATTTTGTTTTAGAGGCTTTAGAGAGCAAGCATATGGGAGAGGACTTCAACATTTCTTCAATCGATATGGTATATAGATTGGTGCCCCGACTGCCCTTAAGGAGATCTATACCATCCAATTCTCTGACGAAACATGTATGCTTTCTGAAGGCCACTTCCAGATCTGAATCACAAAATTGACCCACAGAAAATAGATTGTGCCCAAGTCCTTCCACATAATATACCCTTGAGATTACACTGTCACCAAACACATAATCTCCATATCCCATAATAGCACCAAAGTGGTCGTTCCCAAATCTAACTGTCCCGATAAACTTTTTCACGAAGTTCTTGAGCCGCGAGCGATCCCCAGTCATATGTTTTGAGCAGCCTGAGTCCAAATACCACAGGATGATGCGTGGTTTTGTAACCTTACAACAGGTTTTACCTCTCGAGGGATCTCAAGAGGCTTACAACCCCACCAGGCAGTGTACCTGACCGATGTAGTATAGTGTAGTGGTAAGTACGGGGGATTGATCGTTCTCCACAGGGAATAGTGTTCGTTAGGTATGAAAGGCTACTCTAATTAGGTCTAAGGGTTGAGGAAGATTCTTTTTATGTTTTTATAATTTTATGAAAGCAAGTAAAATCTCGGGTTTGAAGGAGTGGGCGGAATTAGTTGCTAGTCAACTAACCCAAATTACTACGAATGCAATAAAATAAAATAACAAAAATGAAAAGTTTGGTGAGAAACTTATGTGTAGAGAAATGTGTTTACTTAGATTTCCTTACTCCCTAACTATCTTTTACCGGTTAATTAGTGTGTATTAGTTGCGTGGATGACGGGTGTATTCCTTAATACCATTCGTGGGGTGGCGTACTTACTTCCCCAACTCTACAAGCTCCTACTTCACTCCTATGTCGAGCCGGCTAGGAAGCTCCTAACATGGGATCACTAGAATTCGCTTGTGCATTAAATACAACCATAAAAACCTTTAGTACGCATTTGGTTCATGTTTCTTAAGACGTTCAAGCAAGTTACCGAATAGGAAGTTAGCCAGTTTTCTTAAGCCTAACATAGATAAACAAACATCCAATACAACTAATAACACACTAACAACCAATAATCAATAGCTAGGTTTCATTAGATCTAAGCAAACACAAGATAAATTTAGCCTAACATGTTAAACAAAAGACAAGAATAAGATAGAATCAAACAACACATAGACATATTGAATGATTAATTGATAACTTATCTTTCAATGAAACATGGAAGATCTCAAGGCAAAAAGCCCTGAAAAGGTAGCTAAAATCGTCTTAGGGTTTTATCCCAAAATTCCACACACTAAGCTCTCCTTTATGACAAAAAATTAGAAAACTATATATAGATTCTTGGATCTGACGGCGTCACCTTATGGATTGTGACGCCGTCACCTCGCCGCCTTTAGGGTTCCCGGATGACCTTCTTGACGCCGTCCCTCTTTAGCTCTTCAAAAATCCATTCTGGCCTATCAAGGCTTGACGCCGTCGAACCTTGAACGTGACGCCGTCCCCTTATGATTTAAGCCGTGACGCCCTTGATCAAGTTAAAGCGTGACGCCGTCAGAATTCACATGCTATTTTCACTGGCCCGTCATGAGTAAATTTCACGTCCAACTTTTCTTGCCAAGGCATGACGCCGTCCAGAGTAAAGTCTGACGCCGTCAAGAGTAACTTTTAGCCGATTTTTGAGACTTTGCCGTTTTCTTCACTTTAATGCTCCAAAAACGTCCAAAATGCCTCCTTTTCCAGATTTCTCCTCAAAAGTACCTAAAATGACAAAAGGAACGATTTAGGGCGATATTTGATCAAATAAATACGATTTAGGGCTTAAATGACCCCTTAAAAGCGGTACACTTTTCGCTTCATCAAATACCCTTACACTTGAGATTTGCTTGTCCTCAAGCAAATGCGCTTTTATTCTAATCAAAATACAAGTTAGGGGTCATTTAATGCTAACATAAAAGTAATTACAACAAATAATCGTTCCACTTCAATCATAATAAGCACGGAGATTACAAACTAGCACCTCGCAAGTAGTGTTTAGATACTCACATCTCTCAAGTGTCATCAAAATAAATCTCATAAATGAAAACGGATAATATCTCTCACTACCTGTCATAGCAAATAGATTACCATAGGCTTGGGAAAGGATCGAAAACCTCCTCCACTAGGCGTAAGCACCAAAGATAAACTATCAAAGAGGGCTTTTAAATGGGTTATAACGTCAGGTGTAGGGAAAAGGAAAACACGGTTTTGTTGGATAAGGGATATTTTACTGGTGGCGAGTTAAAGATCTTGATCAATTACATGTACTATACAATGTTGCTAAGCCAAGACTAGACTCAATCTTAAGCTAGAAACAAAATAACAAAATAACAAAAACATAAAAAATAAACATAAAATGAAACGGGATGGTAGTCCGTATTTTTTTCTACTTTTCTTTTTCTCATTTTTTTTGTATTTTTCTTGATTTTTTTTTTTTTTTTTTTATTTTTTTTTATTTTTTTTTATTTATTTATTTATTTATTTATTTATTTTTTTTTCATACACTTTTACCCTACCATCCAAAATAATACATCATAGGGGCGTTGCATTCCCCTTACACTTGAATCTTTACATAACTTTACAAATACTAATCTAATGACTCGAATTAAGATAATTGAAAAACTTGGAGTACTTTTAAAATATTTAGCACATATGGGGGTAATAAATGATGTTCTTCCCCATTACTCCATTATACTAGTACTTTACCCATGAGTCCCAATCGTCCCAAAACAATATGTACAAGGATATGACTCGACTTAGCAACCATGTAATCAACTAGATAATTAACTTGGGTTTTAAACAAATGTTGTAACAATAATGCACTAAAGATAAGTGCATACAAGGTAGGCTAAGGCGATTTGGGTGTACATTTTAGTGGGGTGTAAACAAATTCTTCCTTTAAGTAAAATGCTTAAAGGTCGAAACGAAAAGATAGGCTCTGAGGGGTGTACTAGGGGTATCGTGTACTAAAAATGAGTACAACGCAAAGGGTGTGGGAGAATTACTTGACCAATGTAGCCAATGTAATTATAACAAAAACACAGGTGTAAAACAATGGGTTAATCCTAATGCCTCTTATCATGTAGTAAATCTAACTACACGAATGTAGTCTCACTTGTGGCCTTGGAATGGTCCTAACGCAAGTTCTAGAATCTAAGTGCTACCGGTACACACATCATAGCATAAATGCTTTTCCTACCAATTCTAGGGGCGAACCTCACATATTTGGGGGTGGAAAATTTTTTAGTGGTACGGTTTTTGTGCTAGTTATATAACTCCTATCCGTGAGACGCTCATTAAGATCAAAGTTTCACTCCTATATGTTGTAAAAAATTTTAAATTTGGCACTAAAATTACCTTAACAGGTATTTATCTTAGTTTTATTACACATCTACTATTAAACAAACAAAAATCAAGCGTAATTGTATTCTCAAAAATCGCACTTTTACCCTCCCCTTACACTTAAGATGAACATTGTCCCCAATGTTCAAGTAACAAGATGTAAAAGCATAAAGTAAAAGAATGAAATCAAATACTCCCCTGATTCGCTCGGTGGATAATGAAATTACACGGTTAAATCTTCCTCCAAAGAGAATGTTGAAGCTCCATGACTAATGCATCGCCACAAGCTTGATTCAAAACATTTCCTTGTCCAAAATAACCTGTTAAACCTGAGAAAACAAACACGAAAACCTGCATAACATCGGCGGGAAAAATCTATATATAAGGATATAATGCTTGTGGAATGATAATTTTGCAGATTCCTAGAGATTATAAGTTGGAGATTTAATAAAAACTTTTTTAAAAACAAAACTTTCAAAAATTTCTGGAAATTAAATCTGACGCCGTCAGGTTATAACCCCTGACGCCGTCAGAAATGACCTGACAAAAATTTTCATTTTAAGTTTCCGGAAAATTTCTGGAAAAACCTTTACCTTACTTCCTGGAAATCCTGCAAAACATCATTATGACTCGATACAAGCATTTGACTCAAACAAATACTAATATGTATGCTAATTTATTATTATTACGATTCATGTTAATTTGTGTTCTAATAAACCGATTTAGATTTCCCTTACACTTATCTTTTGCAAAATACCTTTATATGTAGTTAAGACGAAGTTAAAAACAAAATAAAGCATTTTCACAAATTAGTTTTGAACATGAATCAATAATGATAAAAATTAAACACACATACGGAAAATAAAATCAAACAAACAAATAAATAAACACACAAAGCAAATAAAACAAATAAAGCTTGGGTTGCCTCCCAAGAAGCGCTTTTCTTTATTAACGAGTCTTGTAGCTAGACTCAAAGTCACGTACATTACGTGACTCCATTATCGGTCACGGTTCCTAGGCCATTCTCCTTCCCGGTTTTGTATTCCGGTCCTAATTTCAAACAATCCTTGTAGAAACTGAATATCCTTTTCATAACATAGTCTACTCCTTTACTTCTATCCTCATCATTCCTATAGTAGACCGCTTGCTTAAGCTCCTTCTCAACATTTGACAAGTGTTGGAATTGTTCTATCTTATATGGCATTTGGTAGCTTACTTCATCGGTCTCATCCTTAAATCTAACTATCCCTAAGGAGGGTTCATAAGTCATTCTAGAGACCTCAACAAATGGTTTTCCAAAAACCACTTGAGTTAAGGATGCATCGACTATTGGGCGGATATCTTCTACAATTACAAAGTCGGTGACATAGGTGAAGTTTCCTACATAAACCGGTAATCCCCTAACTCTTCCCGTGAAGTTACTCATCCAACCCTTGTCAGGGAACATCCTATACCCAAGTTGATTTTTCATTATCAAGTTGTAGTGGGCTCTAGTCATGATGTTTATGGGTGATCTAAGGTCGATGTAGGCTTTCCACACATGCAGATGTCCGATGTTGCATGGTATGTTGAGATTAGAAGGGTCGCCTATTTCTATGATTGGTCTACCTAGGAAGTATGGTGCCTCGGGGTCATCGAATAAGTTTGTATGATATGCGCGCTCTTCCTTAGTGGGTAGCCTATTGAAGTAGTCCTCATCATCATCTACTTCTTCAATCTCACTTGTCCTAACTTCCTTATCAACCTCGACTTTCTTAACCTCATCCTTAGGTTCAATTTCTATCCTACCCTCATTCTTGTCACTTTCTTCCATGCTCCTATCGATTGGTTTAATAGTGACAACGTTGACGAAGTGGACATGTTTGGATGAAGAAGGGTCTTTGACTTGGGGTCCGCTATTTGTGTTCCTAGCGTCCTTATGCGGAGGTGATAGCACTTGGTTATTGAGGGCTTTCAACAAGGTGTCAATCTTATCGGTCATCTCGCTTTGTTTTTGTTTGAAATCGGCTTCAAACTTGGCTAAACGAGCTTCTTGAGATGCCATAAATTGAGACATCAATCCTTCAAAGTTATCGGTACTACCATTGCCGGAAGGATTGTTGTTGAAAGTACGGTTCGAGTTGGAACCGCTTGATTGGAAACGATTAGGTGGGTTGGAAGAATTGGTTTGTTGTGAGTTTTGGTTTTGTTTCCACCTAAGGTTTGGGTGATTTTTCCATGAGGGGTTGTATGTATCACCGTAATGGTTTGGCTCGGGTTTGAAAGTGTACCACTTGTCTCCCGCTCCGTCGGTACGCGAGGATGCGTAGTCCACAAAAGCTTGTTCGGGGAGTTCCATGCAATCACGAGTGTCGTGGGGACCACTACATAATTCACATAAAGAAGTGATTTTGTTCACTTGGCTTGAAGGTTTAGGAGCCTCGTAGGATTTCATGAGAAACTTGACTTGGTCTTCAAGTTCTATGATCCTACGGTCGGAAGTGCTTGAATTGTTAGAAGGCAAAGATATTGCCTTGACCGTTTTATTCAAATCACGGGGATCACTCCAACTTTCGTTGTCATAAAGAGCAAGATCCTCTAGGAGAGCCCATGATTGTTCCGCACTTAGATCACGTAGCTTACCACCGGCCGATTGGTCAATGGTTTGCCTCGTGGAGAGATTGATATGGTCATAGAAGATTTGGACTTGGAGCCAAAGTTCTATGCCATGGTGAGGGACTTTTTGGAGTAAGTCCTTGAATCGAGTCCATGCCTCGTAGAGAGTTTCGCCTTGACGTTGTTGGAACATCAAGATATCATTCCTTAGCTTAGTAGTTCTTCCCGATGGGAAAAACTGAGCAAGGAAACGAGTGGTGAGATCATCCCAAGAGGTGATGGATCCTGCGGGTTGACGTTCTAGCCACTGACTAGCTTGGTCCCGCAAAGAGAATTGGAAGAGACGCAATCGGGTCGTCTCTCGAGTGGTAACATCAAGGTCTATAGAATCAATGATTTTAAGAAAGTCCTTGAGATGTTGATTAGGATCTTCAGAACGAAGTCCATGGAATGCGCATCCGCTTTGCACCAACCGGATGGTGTCGGATCGCAATGGTGTGATATTGGCTCCTTGAGTGAGCTCAATGGTGTTTCGATAGCCATGGTGGCTAGGACGGGAATACTCTCCTAAAGTACGGGCTCTAGGAGGTGGTGGTGGTTGTTGTGGTGGTGGGTTGTGGGGTTAAGGATATTACCATCTTCCATGATGTCGGATGGTATGGTTACGAACAAAGACACGAAGAAAATAGATAGACTAAAGAAAACCTAGAAAAATAAAATAAAAATCTCACTAGAAAGGAATCTAGTGAGTAGACCTAATAGAAATAAAAATTCAACCTAAACAATAACTATTCCCCGGCAACGGCGCCAAAAACTTGATGCGTGGTTTTGTAACCTTACAACAGGTTTTACCTCTCGAGGGATCTCAAGAGGCTTACAACCCCACCAGGCAGTGTACCTGACCGATGTAGTATAGTGTAGTGGTAAGTACGGGGGATTGATCGTTCTCCACAGGGAATAGTGTTCGTTAGGTATGAAAGGCTACTCTAATTAGGTCTAAGGGTTGAGGAAGATTCTTTTTATGTTTTTTATAATTTTATGAAAGCAAGTAAAATCTCGGGTTTGAAGGAGTGGGCGGAATTAGTTGCTAGTCAACTAACCCAAATTACTACGAATGCAATAAAATAAAATAACAAAAATTAAAAGTTTGGTGAGAAACTTATGTGTAGAGAAATGTGTTTACTTAGATTTCCTTACTCCCTAACTATCTTTTACCGGTTAATTAGTGTGTATTAGTTGCGTGGATGACGGGTGTATTCCTTAATACCATTCGTGGGGTGGCGTACTTACTTCCCCAACTCTACAAGCTCCTACTTCACTCCTATGTCGAGCCGGCTAGGAAGCTCCTAACATGGGATCACTAGAATTCGCTTGTGCATTAAATACAACCATAAAAACCTTTAGTACGCATTTGGTTCATGTTTCTTAAGACGTTCAAGCAAGTTACCGAATAGGAAGTTAGCCAGTTTTCTTAAGCCTAACATAGATAAACAATCATCCAATACAACTAATAAGACACTAACAACCAATAATCAATAGCTAGGTTTCATTAGATCTAAGCAAACACAAGATAAATTTAGCCTAACATGTTAAACAAAAGACAAGAATAAGATAGAATCAAACAACACATAGACATATTGAATGATTAATTGATAACTTATCTTTCAATGAAACATGGAAGATCTCAAGGCAAAAAGCCCTGAAAAGGTAGCTAAAATCGTCTTAGGGTTTTATCCCAAAATTCCACACACTAAGCTCTCCTTTATGACAAAAAATTAGAAAACTATATATAGATTCTTGGATCTGACGGCGTCACCTTATGGATTGTGACGCCGTCACCTCGCCGCCTTTAGGGTTCCCGGATGACCTTCTTGACGCCGTCCCTCTTTAGCTCTTCAAAAATCCATTCTGGCCTATCAAGGCTTGACGCCGTCGAACCTTGAACGTGACGCCGTCCCCTTATGATTTAAGCCGTGACGCCCTTGATCAAGTTAAAGCGTGACGCCGTCAGAATTCACATGCTATTTTCACTGGCCCGTCATGAGTAAATTTCACGTCCAACTTTTCTTGCCAAGGCATGACGCCGTCCAGAGTAAAGTCTGACGCCGTCAAGAGTAACTTTTAGCCGATTTTTGAGACTTTGCCGTTTTCTTCACTTTAATGCTCCAAAAACGTCCAAAATGCCTCCTTTTCCAGATTTCTCCTCAAAAGTACCTAAAATGACAAAAGGAACGATTTAGGGCAATATTTGATCAAATAAATACGATTTCGGGCTTAAATGACCCCTTAAAAGCGGTACACTTTTCGCTTCATCAAGCTTTTCGCTTCATCAAGCAGCCTGAGTCCAAATACCACAGGACGATTTGTACGACATGCATTTGAAACCAGACAACAATGGATAACTGAAAAATGTGGATCCCCAAGTGCAATTGGGGTCCCTTTGGTCAGCACACACATATTCAGGAACCACAGATTTCACAGATGCTACTGTCTTAACTGAGGAGACAGAACTAGAGGTAGGACATGACCTAGATGGAAGGCATTGTGACTCTAAAGACAGGATTCTACCAGTTGGTCTCCATTCCTTATTCTTCACAATTTTATGCATATTCATTTTAGGTAATGGTCTCTGTTTCCCTAAATTGAATTTCCTTCCAGTGGGTCTCCATTCCTTAACTTTCACAATTTTATGCTTATTCATTTTAGGTAACGTGTTCTGTCTTCCTAAATTGAATTTCCTTCCAGTGGGTCTCCATTGATAGCCTACGCTAGCAAATGTCTTTCCTGTAGCTTTCCAAGCTTTCTTGCAAGTTTCAGTTATTCTACCATTCTTAACATGGGGTGATGCAGAAGACAACAAGAATGACACAACACAATCATCATGATTAGAAGAAATTAAACAGTTGTCGCATGTTTTACAGATAGCATTAGAATTCGAATTAATTACAGTACTTTTGATACTAGAATCAACACGATTCATCCTACTCATTGCAAACTTATTGTTCCTAGGTTGGGCTTCTACACTCTTCAAGTGATCATTCTTAGCTGGCGCAGTCCTATCTTTTCTTGCATTTTCTCTAGACCTTGACTCGCTAGCTTGGGTGTCACTTTTTACTCCTGTAGAAGCATCGAATGAAACATTAGTTCGTTTTTCTGTCACATGCCTTCCAGATAATGATGTGTTGGGTTCTGTTGTTTTTGGTGGTAGATCAAAGGCTACATGCTTGTTCACAACAGTAGATGATGATGCAACAAATCTTTCTCTATGTCTGCTAAACTTAGGAGTTGAGCCTATGGCATATTCTAAGTTTTCCTGAATCCTTTTCGTGAGTTTGCAGGCATAGACAACTGCCTTATCAAGTGGCTTATCAGTCCTATCCTCTTCAACCACCTCACGAAGTGTGCCAAGGCCCTCTCTAAGATGATCGAGATATGTTTGATGGGCAAGGTTGTTATTTCTAAGCTTAAACGGAATATGCCCAACATCACCATCATACTTTTTACTATTAGTGGCCTTTGGTGCATCACAATTACAAGTGGTACATGGCATTTTACCTTTCACCCGAACCTTCAGATTCTCAATTTCATTTGTCAAAGAGGTTATTTGATCATTGTGATTGCTTCTTGTGACTTTAATAGAATCATATAACTCTTTGAAATGTTGTTTAACCTTTGAATTTTCTTCTCGATAACACTCATTTTCATAATGTAACTTATTTATGGTGTTTTGATATTGAAAATTCTGAGAATCTGAAGACGAAGGTTTATTGGTGCCATATACTTCACACTTGTTGGATTTCAATTGGGCAATTTGGGCCCTCAGCAGTCGAATCGTGTTCGTGTGAGCTTGAATTGTCTCATCTCGTTTGCTTAATTCAAAATAAGTATCAAATTCAGGAGCATCCAAGGATGTCTTGTCATTTGATATTTTCTGTTTTTCATTTAAATGTTGATATTTCAATTGCAAATTGAGAAATTCGACTTCCAATTTTGAAAAAACGTTTAACCATATTATCATGGTCATCTTTTTGAATTTTTTCAAGCAATTTTAAATTCTCCCCCTCAAGCTCAACAACACGATTCTGGGTGACATTTAACGCAATAGCATACTCATTAAATTGACAAGCAGACAATGCAGAATCAGTGACAGTGTAAAATACATCTTGTGCAATACATTTAGCAAGCAGGTTGTCGTTAGTAATGAGTATGTTTTTTCTTTCAATCTCTCGACTCTTAAGTTCTATTGCATATTCATTCACCTCACGTTCCATATCTTTAAACACTACTTCCATTTCCTTTATTTCGGTTTTAAGGGCAGTTTGCAACCCTTCAAAATGTTCTTTAAGTAGTTTAAAGAATGGCATGACCTCAGTTAAATAACACCTTTTTGCATGTTCAAAACACCTTTCCCCCTCAGTAATGCCAGTTGGTGTGATTCTCTTCTTACATGTTTTATCAAAATCGGCAAATAATTGCCAAAGCACATATAAGCTAATAAAGGTTTTGCATTCAGTGGGAAGAGACAAAGGCACCAGATTCCTAGGTGTATTGGGAGGATACACCGTTATGGACGCAACTTTTCTAATGAGGGGGGTGTTGGCCTTAAGTTTATCTACCTTAAGTTTCTCATTATCTTGTTTCTAAAATATCTGTTCAGGTGTTAACTTCTTTTGAGGAGAAAACACAGTCAAACGATTTTCCTCATAATAATCATGGGGTTTGATTATTATTCGTCTGGCTATGCACTCGGGATCCTTCATTTTCTCAATCATTTTTTCCCTCGTTTTATCACTTATCTCATCCTCTTCATCAGTGTAGATATGCTCATGTTGGTCATGAATAGGCATAAGCATCACATTACCATCATATAGGGCTGGTTGAAGTACTTTCATGTCCCTAAGGATGGTTGACTTAGGTTCACCTATCATGATTTTACTATGCTTATCACACAGCTTTCTGTGCTTATGGATCATTTGAGCAGTTTGTATGGTTTGATTTTGTGTGTACAACTTATCTTCAAGCTTATTTTTTAACGTCTTGAGTCTAGAGAAATCATTTAAAAGAGTTGTTTCTTTTTGTTTGAATTCTTGCTTAAGTGTATCAACACACTTTTGTGCTTCCTGTTTCTGTTTGACAGACTGTTCTAGCTGACTTTTCAAAGAACTCAACTCTAATTTTAATGTTTCTTCTCTTACTCTAGACTCTTTAATAAGTGTACTCATTTGACCTTCTAATTTCTGCTCTTGTTCATTAAGCTCAAACTTAGCACGCTGTTCATACAAAGCCACTTGTTCTTTATAGATGTTTAGTTTCGTGATCAAGTTATCATCAGGGACAGGCAATATGTTCTCATGGCACTCGTATGCATTATTTATATTATCCGCATTATCTAAGGCATCTACATTCCTCCTAACACAGACATCATTATCGACAAAAGATTCACCATTTGGTACATCAGGCGAGTTGTCGTGATTCAAATACTGTTCATATGAAATAATATTGCTATTTTCCATGTCAACATTACTTGAGTCAGAAACATTTGCCTGATGTACTTCTTCGGGATTCTTTTGTCCCTCGACAATATTATATGTGTCATAAATTTTTAGTACCTCAGATATAACGGATGCATTAGAATGACCAGCTTGACGGGGAGATGAGACCATGGAAGACAAGTTAGCCATGAAGATTGTTTGAGCCGTAGGTTCATCATCTACATCAGAGTCATATGCATCACAGTCATCTGCCTTGAAGATGTTAGGATCATTAAGTGCTAGATCCTGAACAGGTTTCTCATCCACATCTTCATCAAAAGTATTTCCTCCATCTCCTGCCAAGAACAATAACTCTTCCTCATCCAATACTGCTCCATTCTCTTGAGCTTGCATTAACAGCATCTTGTCTTTGAAGTAATCTGAATTCTGAGGACGTTTAGGTTGATTGCAGTTTCTAGCAATGTGTCCAAGCCCCCCACAATTATAACACTTGATCTGTTTCCCTTGCCCCTGATTGGCATTCCCTGCTCTATTCTGCACATAACCTCGACCCATGTTCCTGCCAGCTCTCCCTTGCACATTCTGAACCACAATTTTCCCATCCTCCACCATTGCTAGATTGCGTGGGTTAGATGAATTCCTTAACTGATTGTTGGTCTGAGGGAGTGATGCTTGAAACTGTTGAACCAGTAATGAAACTTGATTGGTGAGATTGTCAATCATTTTGTTGGTCTGGGAGTACCCTGAGTCAAGTTGAGAGCTCATAGCAGGTACTTGTGAGTGAAGTTGATGATAGCTTGGGTTGGATGATGATTGGATTGTCGGTTGAACAATTTGTCATGAACGCCAGTGGATCATTTGTAGTCGAAGGACTTAACTTTTCTCTCAGCACTCGATCATAAACAGCATGCTTCTCATGTTGTTGCAGGTATGCATACAGTTGTTCATAGTTGGTATCCCTTAAACCTTTGTTGAGTTTGACTGCAGTCACAAATCTGTCCCATTCAGGAGTCATATTGTTCACAAACTTTGAGTTAAGTTGGATATTGGGCATAGTCATTCTGATCATCCTCATATCATTCACCAACTTATGAAATCTCACATAGTAGTCTGTGACATTCTCTCCTGGGTTCATTTTGAAATGCTCGAACTCATCATACAGCTGTGACTCTCGATCTTCCTTTGTGAGTTCTGACCCTGCTAACAACATCTTAACGTTGTCCCACACAGCTTTGGCTTCAGTGTTGAAATTGATGAGCTTGTACACATCCTTTGGAAGACCTTGAATAACTATGTTGGAGGCTCTAATATCGGCATCATACCTCTTCTTTTCTTCTTCATTAAGATCATTGTAGTTTCTAGGTCTGTCGATGCCCCAAGTTACTGTTCCGTCTTCACCAGTTGTAACAACGTCTCTGGTGGTACCCATCTGATAAGGTCCTTCGTCAATTGACTTAAGAATGTTAACACCATTATCTTTACCCAAGCAGTAAAGTCTAATTCGTTGTGCCCAAGACTCATAATCCGTCCTATCTAGCATAGGTGGACGAGTGTCAGATCCTGCTGCTTGAATATCATCTGATGATGTACTTGATGTGGTAGCCATAGTAACTACGGGATTTTACTGATCTTGTGATTTAACCGAGAAATCGAATCTTTCGCGGGAATTTCTAAAATCACCAAGACACAAACCGCCTAGACAAACCGCGTAGACACAAACCGCGTATGCGCCTAAGAGACAAACCGAGTTCACACAGGAGATACAAACCGCGTTGACACAAACCGCGTATGTGCCTAAGAGACAAACCGAGTTCACACTAGATATACAAACCGCGTTGACACAAACCGCGTATGCACCTAAGGGACAAACCGAGTTCAAACTGGAGATACAAACCGCGTTGACACAAACCGCGTATGCACCTAATGGACAAACCGAGTTCACACTAGAGATACAAACCGCGTTGACACAAACCGCGTATATACCTTAGAGACAAACCGAGTTCACACTAAAGATACAAACCGCGTTGACACAAACCGCGTATGCGCCAAAGAGACAAACCGAGTTCACACTAGATATACAAACCGCGTAGACACAAACCGCGTACGCACCGTAGAGACAAACCGCGTCGGCACAAACTTCCAAACACGTCACTTTCAATGCAGTTTGTCCTTTTGCCTAAACTAGTAATGGGACAAACCGCGTACCCGATGTGACACAAACAGCGTTCAAGAACGTCCAAAATAGACAAACCGCATCCAAGAACTCTTGAAAGAAAAACCCTCGAATCACTTGAAAACACCACACGAACCTTAAATCTGTGAATCCAAGCACTAAATACTACTCTTATACTATTCCTAAGCTAGAAAGTACAAGTAATAACAACTTTAAATCACTAGACAAAGCACAAAATGAAATAACAAATCGAACCAAAAACCTTAACAAATATCTAAACAAAATCGAACCAAAAACCTCACAAACTACACAAATCCGTGAATACCAACTCTCATGGACCTAACCATGGCTCTTGATACCAATTGTAGGGTATTCACAATGCAAGAAACACTAGTTTGAGGCTATTACTTGGATCGAATGAGTAAGAACTTAGAGAGAGAAAGAGAGAGGTTGGGAGCCTTTGTAGAGAGAGAAACAAGATGAATTAGATTAATGTGAAAGGTCCAACCCTTCCCATGGGTGGTAAGGGAGTATATATAGTCTTACATAATATGTCCCTAGTGGACTGTGGAGCGAGCTGACAGAGGGTAAAGACCCGACCCACTCCACAATACTAATTAATAACTAAACTACTAATAATATTACTGATAATCCTACGAGCTATGATGATCTAATAAGTACTTGGGGTGACCGAGTCTTCAACTGAATATTCATATTCCTAACAGCTTTGGATGAAGATGCATGTATCGGTAACTTAATGGTTGATCGATTTTGTATAATGTCTAGTCATAACTCATAAAGTTTAAGGAACTTTTTATGTTTTGTTTTCTTGTCTTGAATTATGTTGTAGATTGTTACGTATTTAATAAGGAAATAATTTATATCAATGAAGATTGCTACCTTTCTACAATATATACTGATAGGGTCTAGATAAAATAAGCAGACAATTTGATTGAATGAACGGGAATAAAGTGGCCCGTCTCTAGATGGCCAAAGTCTCCAATACAAAGGTAATACTTGACAAAAAAAAACTGAGAATGTTCAAAATAAAACATAGTCTGCTACTAATACTAAAGCGGTTACTAATTAACTGCTCCTGGAAATGGGCTTGTAAACTGCTCCCCACCATTCCATTCTCCCACTACTGCTTTGACCAAGTGGATCCAACCAATACCCAAAGATTGAATTAAACTCCTCCCGATCCGTCTCGTTGAGCTGTTTCTTTTTTCTTGTGTACACTTTGACCAGTAGTGTCTCATTACTTCCCTCCCGATAAAAAGCCTTGTCCTCAAGGTGAAAATTTGGAAACTGATCAGCTAACAAATCATATGTTTCCCAACTTCCAGAGGTCGATCACACCAAGAAATCAGCAATTCCAAAACCTGTTTGCCAGCTTCGTAGAACCAACGATGAGCAAGAATATAGTGTGGTTGGATATCAATCTCCCAATCCTTGGTAATAGGCAAAGGAGCTGTTAGAATTTAGAAATCATAACAAGTATATAACTATGTCCTATAACATCAAAGCACATAGCGGAAGCAAAGATCAATTATATTTAACATGTATAGAGTTTACCGAATAATAAAAGTTACATACATTTGATCCTAGCAAGAACAAGGATCTAAACTTCTCTTTTTCTTCTTCTTGATCAAACAATAGGATTAGCGAGAAACCCCTTACCGTTTTGTTTCTCAATCCAAGATTGTGTTAACTAAAGTAAGTTAACTACCACGTCTTGTACACATGTACTATAACCAATTAATGCTAGATGCTAGTGTAAGAACACGAATTAAACCAAACGTTTTGTTTAACAAAAAACCAAGGATTGACACACCTAAGGGAGGTGTACGATCAGTTATGGAGCAAGAAGAAGAGAAAACAAACTTAGGGTTATAGTATAGTGCACAAGGTAAAAAAACTAATAACCCTTGAGTTTGTATTTATAGTGGAATTATCTTGGAGCACAAGATTTGGATCGAATGGGTTATGGTAACCCTATGCGCCGATCGGCCACCCCTTCCCCAAGGGTTTCTAGATCCTTCTGAGCCTCTAATTTCACTTACGGTCCTTCCTTTATTCACTAAATGTCGTTAGTCAATTCCGTTAATCACTTAACGTCCGTTAGTCCTCATTTCGTGTTCAAATAATTAAAATATTTAACGGCTAAATATATTAATTATTTCATTGATCATTCATACGTGAAGTGTGCAATCCCATGGTCCCGTGTTCGATTCTATTCATACACGATTTAATATTTTTCCATAAACTCTAACAGCTCCCACTTGGAAATCTATTAAAAGGGTAATGACATTGGTTAGCGTCTAGCAACACGCCAATGCCCCTAGTACAACTCGGGTGGTGGTCTCCTGGAAAAACCACTTGATGATTTATCATCATTTTGTTTCTAATACTACATTAATAAAGATATGGATCTTAGTCATTCTTTATTAATCATTCTGTTTCTCGTTGTTTCTGATTGAGCAAGATTACCAAATCTTCTGAACATATTCAGGGGAGATCTTGGGCGTGCGCACGCAAACATCTTGTCAACCCTACGAGGGGCCCAGCAGTATTAAACTCCAAACAATTTGAAGGAACAAATTCTATCTTGACTACGAGCATAACCCATGCACTTTGCAACATTCCTGAAAACAATCCTTATAGCTACCAGTTACGTATAGCGGTAAATTGAATCACAGAAATGCACTACATGCATGACAGTTATCTGGCATGATTTACTTGATGACAAGAACCATAGAGTAAACTCATGAAGTTGGGATAAGTCCTATATTCAATTCATTGAATATCATGTGAAATTGGCATGTCAACGCATCAATATACTTTCAAGTATATTCTACCAATACTCAGATTTGTCTTAATTTAATGATATTCCCATATCATTAATCGACAACGGACAATTTAGAATAACATAAGTTATTCACGGATTTAAACATGCAAATATAGGATACAATCTATTATTAATGAAAACAAACGTACCAAGTACTTTAATTCATTGTAAATAATAATTGCTTAACATCCCTTATCCAAATACCAAAATAGATCAATGCATGATAATTCTTATTAATGAATTATGCCTCAAGTCATGTCAAACATACTTGTTGATAAGGCATAAATCAACTAATCTTGATCTATCAGAATTTTGAGAATATTTATTTCAAGAACTTGATTAGTAAAATTCTTGTATGTGTGCATTCATCAATCTTGATATTGCCACATAATATTTCATAAAATGTGTGGCATCCTCGACCACCAATTTTTGACAATTAAACTATCAAACCTTTTATAGTTTAAAGTATTCAAATTCTTTAATGTATAATTTAACTATGCTCACAATTAAGCATAACTAGTACTCATGGCCATTAACAAGGATGAACTCCCACCATGACTAGTATTGAGTGTCATCTCAATTTATTTAGCATCATTGTATGCAAACAACAATATGCTCTTTAAAATTTCCGTAAACTTTAATATCCATCGTGTAATGTTTGATACCTTCCAATCTTACAAGATTTGTCAGCTATATCAATTACGCAACAATTTGCCATATGGTTCATACTTAGAATTTATGAGCAATTGCAGGATGAGGATGTTAATTCTATATCCAACCATATCCATTACACTTAGTTATCTAATAATTTTCAATTAGATATTAATGTTGTCAAATCATCTTTCATCCAAGCATGATACAACAAATAACATGATGTACATGAAAAATCATTGTGTCAAACTTATATTTTATTCATTTGATATCTTTTCAAATATATGTTTCTATCTAGACTTTCTAATAGTATATCATGTTCTATTAGAATCAATTATTATACCGCTTATGTTTATAACAATAAACATATATTCCAAGGTTGTATATTTATTTTCTAAATTTTCATAATGAAGTTTCATTCCAAACTAAGACTTAACATTTAATGTTAATGGAATGTTACTTCCTATATGTTATACAACATATATGAAATAAGAAAATAAATTTAACACTCCCACTAACTTTCAGGAATATTAAGAAAATATCTTATTTTAATTATAAATCAACACTCAGATTTAATAATTAAACATAAGTGTATCTCCTAGATGCATGCCTTAATCCATTCATGAGTTATTGCACTTTGTATAGTTCCAAAGATTATTTAAATTCAAATACTCATTTCAATTACTTATCGTCCTCGCACTAGTAATTACTCAAGAAAGAGTTTTGATATTCCATTGTTAATTTCATATAAATGAAACTAAGAATGACAATCATAATCTTTATACATTTAATGTGTCTAGAAAGAATTTCAATCACAGTTAATTGCTTAAGTGTGATTCATAATCATTTCATACTTTTAATATGTATACAAAATTTCTCCATATGATTTCTACACAAGAATTTAAATCTCTAGGATTTTCATTCCCTTTGAAGAAACTCATCTTCATTCTATAGTCTAACTATAGAGTTCAAGATTAACTAAGTTCTAAAACTAGTTATCTTTCTGGACTGCATCTAAACATTCATAGTATGAGTAACTTGCCAAATTCAATATTTGCAACTCATCTCAATGACCAACAGGTTTACCTTAATCCTGTAACTCATAATCCTCAACATATTATACAAATATTTAAGATATCCTTCCAGATCTATGAATGATAATTCCATCATCTTGAGATTTAACATTAACATGTTTAATCCTCATCATGACATTTACTAGTGTATTTTTAGAAGATTATGTATCTTGTAATTTTATCTTTTCAAGACAAAACTCCCACTTGCCTTTTGCAATTTATAGACCATCTATAAATACTTTAGCAAATAGAGCAACATAAAATTGTTCTCTTTTGGGATATTACAAATACATATTGACAGTTCCTTACATTAAGTTTGTTAATAACCTACTCAAAAGCAGTTTAACAAATTCAGAACTTCAATTTTAAGACTTAATATGATTCATCACATTCCATAATAAATGGTGTCTTATTAATCTTCTAGGTTGGAGTCTAATTGAATATATACTACTCAATTTTCTAACCTTGATAACTTTTGGAAGAATAGAAGATATAGTTATCTTTAATCAAATAATATAACAAGAGTTTGATTTTCCTAACTGAATGTACCATAAACATTATATATTTCATTAGGATTAATATTGTAAGACAATCTCACAATATGTAAGATAAATATATTTGGTTTAACTTATCTATTCACCAACTAAGACATAATTATGGTATCATAGAATTTCCAAGCCAATTGCATGCTATATAACATAAGTACCTTTTAACCAAGTCACTTCATGTCCATGTCTTAACAAGAAGACATAAACTTGTTATAATCCCAATATACGTTATAAATCATTGATCAACTCAATGACTTCTTGTATATGTCTTATTAAAAAATATAACAAGTTAACGTCTTACTTTATTATAAGTCTTGTAACAATTAAAAGACTTCATATTTATATTTTTACAATAAAATATAAAACATGTATAACTAAAGTAATCATGAACACCACAATTTGGTTTCAATAGTAATTTCAAGTTAATTTATCACTTCATATATTTATGATATTCCAAGAATACGTAAATATTCAAATTTGAAGTAGTATTAGATAACTTCATTTATGTCATTTCAATAATACATAAATATTTAGTTTGAAGTAGTCTTATTATCATATTGACACTTGTTCTAATAATTATCTAATTTAGAAACTTGCAAATTGACATAGTTTCATTATATCAGTTGATCTGCTAGCAATGAAATTATGTAATTTACCTTGTCATTAATATCTATGTCAAGGTCTCACTTACGCTAGATATTAACTCGAAGTGTTCTATTAATTAGATGTGAAAAAATCACATTAGAACATTAGTCTCTTACCTTGCAGTCAAGAGAATCTTTTAAATCATATTCCTTTGTGTTGTTCCTTGCACACAATAAAGATTTCTCCCACTTGTGCATGAAACAACATCATGTATCAGATAAACAACACGTCAATCATTTGTTTATGTGATCAATATGATTGTGTCATAGATATTAGTAGATATAGAACCACCTTGTCTAGTAAGGAAACGTACATGACTATCCTTAAAACCACAAGTGTCTACAATTGGAAAGTAATTATCTCAAGACATTCTAGAGATAATCTGGGTTACTACCAAGATATCAAATCTTGTAGCTCCCACTGAATTACAGATCATTACATTAATATATATAATTCAGTAATTACAACACAATGCTCCCACTGGATTTGACAACATTATAAGTGTTTCATAACCAGTAAAAGCAAATAGTGTGCTATTTACTTTCCTACACCTTTGAGAAATCCCATACTTTGTAAATGATGGACTATCCATCAATGCAATTAACTTGAAAAAATTGGGCATGCAATTTCTTCCTTAATTTGACTACCATCCCCACAATGGTATGTAGCATCTTTAAGTGGTCAAAGCACAACAACTAGATAAATCATGCTAGTTTGCCTTTTACCAATTTCGCGGTAATTAGTCTAGCTTCTAATTAAATAACTCATAAAATGTGCAATTTTCTTAACTATTAAATTTTGCTATGAGTTATTCCTTAGAATTTAGACAATTCTAATTTTCCTATTATACCTTTCTCATTAATTAAAAAAAATAGGATTAAGTCTCACTCTTCTCAAAGAAAGTAAACCTGGTTTATTCTTTTAGTAAAGTTGACCCTAGCCTAAACCCCTACGGGTGTAGATCAATTTTCCACTAAAAGAATGAACCACGTTTACGGTTTTAACATTGCATTTATACATTATATTATATTATATTATATATATATATATATATATATATATATATATATATATATATATATATATATATATATAAATATATAAATGTCAGGATTTGGTATGCTTCAAAGAGGTGTACACGTGCTGCTAAGAGTTGTACAACACTGTTATTACAACTGTTGATGCATTACTTAACTAATTAACCATTCCGTCTTCCCATTAATAACTCTAGAACTCTCTTCCCTCTTCTCTGCTCCCTCCTCCACACACCATTAACCAACAATACCCTAAACACAAAATCAAAAATACAAAATCCAAGCACTGAATCACGTTTTGTTTTCGGCGAGGCGTATCTGGCCAGATCCAGCGCTGTGGGTATGTGTGTTTGCGGCTCGCTAAACTGATTCCCGAAATCCAAATCCAAATCAGTTCCACAAATGGTAGGATTTTTTTTTTAATTCTATTGATTTTTTTTATTTTTTTTACCTTTTGATCGATTTGTACCTTTTGTTTTATGTTTTGGAATTCATTGAACTGGGCTGTTCCCATAGCTGCTGATGTGAAGATAGTTGGTGAACGTTTACTATTGCTAATTCAGATGATGAAAATAATGAGGAGGTAAGGCCTCGATTGAAGCGGTTAAGGCACGGGTGTAGTTCGGTTACGGTGGATTTGGATTTGGATTTGGCTAAGAGTAGAGGATGATGATGATATCGAGGATTTTTGGTCGACCGAGGATAATAATGCTAAAGGCAAAAGTGATTGATATTTCTATGTCTGATTGTTTATTACAGTTGGTTTGTTAGTTGTTGAACCTTTGTTTGGATTGCTTATCCAAACTGCTTATATGATTTCGTGAGTGAATTAGCAAATTTAGAACTTTTGATAAGCAAATTTAGAACTTTGGATCATTCAAGATTAAAGCGGTTAAAACACGGGTGTAGTTCGGGTATGGTGGATTTGGATTTGGATTTGGGTTCAGTAGTTGTTGATGATAATAATGCTAAAGGTAAAAGTGATTGATATTTATATGTGTGATTGTTTATTAGAGTTGGTTTGTTAGTTATGATATGATACGATGATTACGGGATGTTTGGAATTGTTTTATTATCTGTTTATTGCTGTATTGAGGGTGTCTGGGATTGCTTATCCAAATTGCTTATATGAAATAGTTTGTCTAAAAATGATATCAACCAGTTAACATCCGTCCAAACACTAAAATTAACTAATTATTTGCCGCTTCAAAACGTAATTATCAGATACTAAGTCACTAATGCTTTTTTCAGTAGCTACAAATTGATTTCATAAAGTAAAAACAAAGTTTGTGATTCTGTATTATTATCAGGATGAGTTTGGCAGCCAATTCCATTATTTTGAACTCTAGTAACGAAAAGCTGGACTTAGTTTCTGTATGTTGTAGGTCGATGGACTTACGAGTAACCGTTAGCTGTTAAACACAAAAAGGCGATTTCCCGCTACACTTATATGTCTTCATTAACTTCTAATCTTTCACATTTTTTTTACTTATTCGTCTTTTTATTTGCTGCCAATTTTCCAGGTACACCATCGGAATATATATATCTGGGAAACTGTAAACAGGTATGTGGTCATTCTTGAACATTTTTATGATATGCATAAAGGGTAACATGCCGAATGGGTTTGAATTTGTTGTGACAAGTGACCAGGGTGAGATTGCACCTATGGAGTGTGGCAGGAGGCGGCACACGTATGCAAACCTGTTCATATATCAGATCATTACAGAATATTAGTAATAGTTGATATTAGAAGTTAAATAAAGATCATGCATCATTGTCATAATCAATGGTTAAGTGGCTATTGACTGGAAAAACAGATTAATGTGCTTTGATTAAAAAAAATGGTGGAACAAATTAGCAAGATTTGGGTGTTGAAGTTAGTTACTATACGGGCAACTGTTCATTGGGGGGGGGATGCCTAATGATCTTTGGGTTTATAGTCTTTGAAAATCTCAACAGAGTGGCAGCGCAAAGGCCGGAAGGCATAGTATAAATGATAACTAAGCAACCGCCTTTGTTTTGCAGCCACCGTCTCAGATTTTCTGACAAGGTAATGGGCTATGATGATTGGCACAATTTTGGGGAACTGAAATGTGATTAATGTGCTTTTATTAAAAAAATGGTGGAACAAATTAGCAAGAATCCGGCGAGATGAGTATATATGTGAGAGAAGGAACGGCAAACTTATAGTCACATTCAAAATGTCGTCAAATAACTGAAGTTGAATTACGGTGTTTCGACAGGTACACCAAGACTACACTGACAGACATCAGAAACACAACGTAGCCTTGCTAATGTGTTCTAACCATTACCCCACCATGTAGTATTGATGCTCATGCACCAATCAGATGTGTGACATGCTACATTTCAAGAGAAGTTGGTTAGCATAGGGAGCTTATACAATCCACATCTTGAACCTTAAGATGTCGCGGTAAGGCTAATCGGAGATACAAAACTTTTTTTAAGCTTCAGCTATGTGTTTGCGTTTTGTTTTTTGTGTCTAATATGGTAATGTGATTCTGTTTGCAGGGGCCTTCAGCCTGGTAGATTATAATTGCGAACCAATTGGACTGTACTATCTTCTTAATTAATCAGGTAAACTTTTAAACTGTGAATAACCCCAGACTTAAGTTTCAAAAAAGACCCTTTTACCCTTAAAAGGAGGTGATGCATGTAAGAATCAATTTTAAAAAAGTTGCAAAGTTGCTCATAGATTATTATTTAGTTTGGGTGCTAATAATCCATGTACTTGCAAAAAGTTGTTATGACACCTAATAAGGAGGAGTTGATCCGCGCATTCAAGGATGTCCATAAGACTTTGCGTCAAACACTCTAGGTAAAGCACTTATCTATTTGATTAGTGAATGTCATTGTCTTATAGTTTACGGGTATCTCTTGCTCTTATCTGCTTTTTTACTTTTGTTTCGTTGAATTGGCTTTGGTGAAAGTCTCATTATATAATTTCACTAAATTTTGCCCACTTGCATTTAATGCTTAGTTAAGCAGGGGTGTTTTGACTGTAGTGTCGTAGAGGTTTATAATACATTTTAGAGGGAATCCTGCCATGATGATAAAAAGGAATTTGTTCAATATTGTGCTAATGTTCATAGTTTGGATGATTTGCACTAATGTTTTACTTTTTTGTGATTTTTTCAGGCAAGACGATTCTTTTGATTTGTTTGATTATTCAGATGATGGATCGCTTGATCTTCCTGGTCAAGTATGCAATCTCTCCTTTGATAATCAGCTGTGAATGACCGCCACTTCGTCTTTGGTAATTTACTCATTCATTATTTATGTACCAACAATTGTGGTCAAGTCATGGTTGACAGAGTTTTATTAGAACACATGACTTGGGTACTTTAATCACTTCTATTGCATACATGTTCCAGTTTAGGAAAACCACATGAAAGGAAAAAGAATTTGCTACTGAATTCTGAACTCAGTTTACTTTTATCATAATCTCATTTATATTATATTAATAGTTTATAATTTCAATTATGTAATACAACTACCATAATGTCACAATTACGTTTAAAACTATTGCTCATGGTGCAGTAACAAAAAACAGGGACTTCTATACACCGATTTTAACATTTTTGTACTAATTAAGAGCGCGTTTGGGATTGCTTATTCAAGTCCTTTTTTAATAAGAAAATAAGCAGTTTCGAGTGTTAAGTTAGAACTGCATATCTGCTTATTAAAAAATAAATAAGCACTTTAAGGTAAGCAGGTTACTGCATGCATAAGCAGTAAAAATCAAGCAATCCCAAAAGCCTAACTTATTGATTCCAATTGAATTTCTTGAGCTAAAATTGCAGATCTTCTTTCCTCATTTCGTGATTTGATGCGGGATTTAAATTTCATCGGGCACACAAGCCGTTTGGGGTGAAAAGAGTAAGCACCCTCTCATTTAGTCATTATAATAGTTGGATTATGTTCACCCCGATTTAAAGCTGTATATTCGTGTGTTTGTAGGAGACAAAGGGCAATGCCATTGATGGTTGACCCTGGACTATACCAGAACACGAAGTCAAATATCTTTTGGGCCCAACCAAAACGTGATCTGCCTACAGCTTTTAAGTTGTTTACAGGTCTGCATTACTAACACAAATCTGTATTATATCACATAATACTTTTCTAAATGCACACTCAAACACCCCCTTCAACTCCATTAACAGATATATCAATTTTTGAAGGGTCAGCATGGATGATTCTATCACGTTCATTTGTAAACAACATCCTCATGTCCTTAATATAAACGACACAGCCAACATGATAGCAAGTGTTTCTATTGCCGTAGGCAATTTTGGCATTTCAATTTTGGCATGTTACCTTTCTTGCAGACCGATCCAAAGATGGAGGACCCTGCAGCCTGAATGGCAACTTATTTTACTCTCTGCTTGCGGTCTCAATACCACATGTTCACAGCCTCATGTAAGTTTCTTTTTTTAATCATCATCGCGTCCTATGCGCTTGGATCTTCCTCTAATATATTACCAATCATTATCATCACAGAAATTGCCAGTAGAGTACTACAAAGTTCTGTTGATTTACATATCAATAGCAGATGTGGGTTTATTTCAGTCACATTATGTAATTTTAACTTTGTTTACTTATTTACCTGGAATTGCAGGTTCACTAATGGGTCAACGGGTCAGTTTAGTTTCACTTGAAAAGATTGGTCTACAAATATTCGAATAATTATGAATTGAATCATGGAAATGAAGCAGCTGTAAACTTCTTTTCTTTAACATTGGAATTTATGTGTTCTTTTGCAATACAAGTGCAGACGCTATCTTCTGTTTCTTCCGATTCACTGAACTCAAAAAAACGTGTATTTCAGGACAAACCACCACTCATTCACATGCTTGAACATCAGTTACGAAGAAAAAAGCAAGTTGTGAAAACATCAAAGGATATCTGTTGTATGTCAAGCTATGCAAACATCAAAGGATATGTACTGTATGTTGTATGTGATGCAATTTGAGGAGATTTACTTTACTAAAATGCAACTTCATGAGTCAACAGATACGTAAACAAGAACACAAACTCAAACATTATTCATGCAAAACACTCCCGTCGCAAAGCGCAGGCTACCCTGCTCGTTAAAAGAATTTACAAAATTCAATTTTAGTATTTTTGATAATACAATTTTTCAAGAAAAGAAAATTACCCATGAAATATACATACAACCATTTAATTTTCTTGAAAACTAGGATCCAAATTTCCATAGTTTCACTACATCAGTTGATCTGCTAGCAGTAAAAGTACAAAAAATGGTAATATGTCTTACAATAATCGGCAAACATTTTCCGACTCCTAGATCATTATGGGAATTACATTTGCCAAAAACAATTTTGCAATGTAAGCATGTTTCTTCCCATCTCATGCTTTAAGTTTCAAGGTCTCACTTACAACTTAATTAAGTCGTCTAATTTAGAAACTGTAAATACTCCATGTAACGGTCTCACGCCATGAAAGTTTACCTTGTCATTAATATTTAGGTCAAGGTCTCACTTACGCTAAATATTAACTCCAAGTGTCTCTTATAATTAGATAGCATGGACTTAAATTTTAGGTTATTTATTTTGATGTGGCAATCAAAATATGTATGAAGAAGCATGCACACATCTTCGTATCAAAAGTTTTCAAAACAATTTTTAGTTACCAATTCGGCTAAGAGTTAAACCAACAAAGTTTTAATTGAGGTATTAGGTTCACCAATCAAAGAATTACCTCCAATTATCGCCCACTATATCGTACTTTTGCATAGGTTAAAAACCTAGTGTTTCGGATAATTACCACAAAAGTGGCGCGTGGAATTGAGGTCAATTCACCCTTAAGATGATTTTGCACAAAAAAATAGTGTTACTTGGTAGCTCCAATTAGACGCACAAAAGGGCGGAGGGACAAACGTCAGCACTAAATGCCTGTTAAAAACACGTCCCTTTTGGTTCGACTATTTAAGGTCAATCCATCCTTAAACCCCTCTTATAGTTTGTCTACATTGGGTGAGCCGTTCACGCTATAGGTACAAAACTCATCATTCAATCAAAAGTTTATGATTTTAAGTCTTAAAAATTATGTTATAAATTATAAAATTGCTAGTCTCGCCTGGGAGCAAATTACCGTGCGAAACGAACCACTGTCGGCACATAAGACTTGGAAATATATAATTTACCACATCAAGGTTTCATAGTTATTAGGTCAATTTATTTTCTATTCCAAAAATTACCCTCTTTTTGCTTACAATTCAACAATAATTTAAACAAAAAGTACAAGTAATTTTAATAAAAATAAATAAACACATAATAACGCATATAATCTTAACCTTTAAATCATATAGCCACATGCAAACCTTTTGATAAATCCTATTAATAATATCTATATGTTTTATTATGCATATACTCCCTCCGTCCCAGTAAAAGTGTCCTACTTTGAATATTCAAAGTCTTTGTTTTTCAACTTTGACCGTAAATATTTTTGTTTGTGTTATATAATACTTGATGAAAAGTATACCCAATGAAAACACATCTAAAACTAAATCAATTCATATAACTTTCATCAAGTATTATATAACACAAACAAAAATATTTACGGTCAAAGTTGAAAAACAAAGACTTTGAATATTCAAAGTAGGACACTTTTACTGGGACGGAGGGAGTAATTACTAAAACTCTCCATTGGTTTTCGAGCTCATTCACTAGTACAAAAATGGGATTTAGTCACACATGTGGTTTTTCGAACAGCCACACAGTAACTATTTGTGTGACTAAATGTACCAGAATAAAATAAACAGCCACACTTGATCCGACTTGTGTGACCATTTCGGAATTACATCTGAGGCTACAGCCACACATTTGAATATTTTTGTGACTATACGTATATGGTAAATTTTTTTTTTTTTTTTTTAGTCACTTTTAATTTGGGACGTGTGACGGATACAAATAAGTTTGAAACATTGGTCACAGTATATATATACATATGTGACAAATATATGTCCCACAATTGAAAAGTGTGACCAAAATTCATATATGGTTACACAAGTAATTGTGTATGTGGCTAAATCATATAATCAACTTTGTCACACATTATTTATATGTGGCTAAATCATATAATCAACTTTGTCACACATTATTTAAAAGTGACTGATATTTTTTGATGAATTTCCCCACAACTTTTCACCCCGCCTAAATTTTTCACCAAAATCAAATTGCCCTCCTTCCCAAATATTTCAACCCGCCCATGTTTTTCATTTTTTCAATACACCATCCCAAATATCATTTACACCAAAAGTATAGATCTCTTCTTCTATCTCCTCAACACTTCAATTCATACCTTGTAATATTATACCCAAAATCATTTCATCATTATTCATTCAATCCTTGAGTAGCAAACAATGGAGAACAACAACAGAACTAACTTCACATATCTCCATCAATAAATCTTCAACACAAATTATAATTAATTTTCAACAATCGAGATCGAGTCTTGTAAGATCGAGTCTTGGAAGCTCGAAGTGGCTGGGAGCCTCTTCCACCCGAGCAGTTGTCGATAATATAGATGGAAAGGCGATATGTCCGTCTCTTATGGAACTGTGTGCTTATAAAATCTGTGAAGTATGTTATTCCCTTTATATAGTTGCATCATATAATATTTGAATACTTTGGTCACAGTGCTAATAGTTTTTGTTTTGTTGTGAACAGCATATCGATCAATATGGTACCTTCTTTATGCTTCCAAGAGATATCAGCCAGCAGATATTTAACGAATTGGTTTATTCTCAACGCCTTAATGGGACCAATCTTGAGGCTTTTCGAGGTTGTGCTCTGCAGGTATGCAATCACAAGTAGCAGGATGGATTATTCATTTATGTATGTGCAACAAAGTGTGTTAAATTATGTTATTTTGTTTATAAAGGATATCGATTTGTGTGAACATCCTGGAGTTGATGATAGCTGGATGGATGTTATCTCGTCACAGGGGTCGTCTTTACTTTCTGCAGATCTTTCTGGTTCTGATGTTACTGATTGTGGTTTGGTCCATTTTAAGGACTGTGAGAACATCCAGGCCTTGAATTTCAACTACTGTGACAAGATTTCAGACAGCGGTCTTGATCGCGTTAGAGGTATACCTTTTTCTGAGGTTATAGTGTTTCACCTTTGTAAGTTTCCCTTTTTATTGTCTAATTGTATTTTGCGTTTATGATTTTTGATGTTCTTATTGTAGTTTAATCCTTGAATAGAGGTTTTTATCCTAATTAGTGGTTAAAATGCCCAATTACATGTAATCCTATTGTAAAATGTGGTGATGTAAAGATGTTCTAAAGATGTAATAGAACCTGTAGTAATTATCATTGAAAAGTTATATTATGTCTGTTTTTGGTTCCACCTAGGGGCTAGGGCTGCTATTGAGACATTGAGTTGGGTAGAGCTAGTGTGTTGGGTTTCATCTCTTTTAGTCAACTGGCTGATGATGGATGTATCGAGCAAATTGTTTGCTTGCTATTGAGATATGATTTATTCATTCTCATATGTTTGATATATGAATATTCCATATGTTTGCTTGCGTTTGTGGTTGTTGCAGGCAGTTAGGACCAATATAAGTTGTTGTTACCATAGAAGGATGTTTGGACCAGAGCTCTCGACCTTATCACACAGTTCTTTTTGTTCGTTATACATAGCGATAAGATTAACCTTCTAGTAAGTTATATGCATATAATCGTATCCATCATTTCTCAGCAAAATGGGGTAGCATATAGCGAAAAGATTAACCTTCTAGTAAGTTATATGACATTTATTGTCAAAGGTAACGAGTTATATCAGTACTATGATAATCTTCAGATACATACTTTATACTTAATATATGGTAAAATGTAACACAAATTATCGTTGCGTATAATATTCCATTCTGTAATGACTGATCTTATAACGTATTGACATATTTATCTTATTTATTTTGCAGACTTGTGCCAGGGGTTCTTCAGTGTGCAGAGGGGTCACATTTGACAGTAGATGAGACACCGCTACAATCAGGGACTCTAATCAATAATGGTGTTGAAAATGCACGCTTGCTCAAGGATCTGATGGACTTCCAAAAGTTTCCTTCAAAACCATATCATGCTTCTCTGTTTGGGTAAACGGGTAAATACCGATGCGGGTTGAAATGTGTCATTGTTTGTATGGCCGGAAACTTTGACCTGTTCTTCTAGTAGCTACATCAAAAGTAGTTCATTCATAAGTTAATGGGTCAACATCCCATCCCCATTTATTTATTTACTACCGTGTAACTTATTCGAATGTTATAATCATTAATGTGAGATTGCAATAACAGGTGGTAGAAGATGATATGGTCTCAGCTAGAAAAGTTGATCGGAGCCTAGGGACTGAAGATTTTAACAGGTTTGTTTTTGGTTGATTTTTGCTTCTTACATGATTATAGGTCATGTTTTAATGAATTCTATGTATTACTATTTTGTGATTTTTAGGTGGCGAGTGGGATCTTGTTAGGAACTACTTGTTCCAGTTTTATACGGGCAATTTAATATAAGAGGAAGACGGTGCAAATGGATATTGTCATATTGGTTAGTATAAAATTGATTTGGCTTGTTACCTATTTATGAATCTGATGTGTTTTTTTTAGGTCTATAATAAACTACCAAGTTTTAAATTTATTTATTGCCGAACTAACCTATAGACTCTAAACACTCACGAGCAGTGTACCCGATCAATGTAGATAGTTTTTAGGTAAGCAAGGGTCGTTCACTAGGAGCGAAGCTAAAGTGATCTAAAGGTATTCTAATTACTAAACTAACTAACCTAGAAAGCAAGTAAATATTTTCGGGGTTTTAGCCTGAGAGGCAATCACGATTTTGTGTGTTTAATTAAACTAAATACGAGAAAATAAATATTAAACTAATTAAAAGCAAATTAAAGATAGATGAAGATAGATAGGAAGAACGGGTTAGCCACGTCTAATCCATTTTATAGTTATACATGCTTATGTCTACTTGTTTTAATTCATTCAATTGTTTTGTCGCCAATCCGATTATTAATCCTGTCACGATTAAATAACCTACCATCGTGGTGGGAAAGAGGACATGATCATAGTGACTCGTCTAGCATCAATACTAACTTATTGCTTTAAACCATCTAACCTAGTTCGGTATTACACGCTACTAGTCCTATTAGGTTGTAGACACGTTCCGTTTATGCCAAACAATGATTCCTAATAGAGATTCGGGTTAACACGCAAATAACTCAACCTAAGCAACCACAATTACAGGTAGTTAAGTCACATCAATTAAAGTTATAAGGATCATAACCTAGTTACATAGACTTCTACTAGTTATAAGCAATAAACGAGTTTTTATCGACAAGCACCCAATCCAATAACAAAGCAAACACATCGACAAAATCATAAAAACTAATAAAACTTCATAAACATGGCTAACACCTAAGGGTGTTAGCCCATAATCTCAGTAACAATACACAATGTTTGAATCATAGCATAAAAGATAGAAATCATAATGAAAACTACACGCTAACCGAATGATTAAACAAAGTAAATTGGCTTGAGATGTTCTTCGTGGATGGAATGGATCTTCAATATAGTCTTCTGCTGTTTTGGGACGTTTACAGACGCCTGGGAATGATCCCGAGGGTCCCCAATGATGCCCTAATTCGTTAATGAGTTCGGTATTTATAGATTCTGAAATCTGGGTCGATACGGCGCATCTAGAGAGTTAGATGCGCCGCATCTATAAGTAAACGTAGCCTCCAAGTCTGAAACTGACCCGATATGGCGCATCTATAAATCTGATATGGAGCATCTCCCAATACAGCGCATCTAAAGACCTGATGCACCGCATCTCCTTCAGATACAGGTAGATCTCCTTTTTCTCTTTCCGTGGCCGCTTGAATCAACTAAAACGGAGTCCGGATGAAGATTTTATGGCCAAAATACGAAAGCATCTTCAAGTGTCGACTTGTAATCTTGACTTCTTCATTAAGCTTCTAATCTCCACTTGATTTCTTGGTAAGGATTGTGTATGGCCGATACGGCGCATCGGATTGGTCCGATGCGGCGTATCTGGAGTAGAACAAGTTGGTTCTTCTTCGTTGACCAAAGTTTCATATGCGACGCATGATAAAATCAGATGTAGCGCATGCTTCAAAGTCAGGCAATGGTCTTTAATCTCTATGTCTTTATGTATGACGTATCTATCAAGAATGATACGGTGCATCTTCCATCAGTTCAGTAGACTTTTCCAACTTGATTCATTTTGCTCCAATTTCCGTCCGAAATCATTAACATTCACCTAATGCTTGTTTATAACTGAGAATTACAAAAGTAAACGATTAAGTATCAATTCTCATATAAAGTGATATAAAACAAGTCAATACTATAGGATAAATGATGCTAATAATATGTCGTTATTTGATGTCATCAAATATCCCCCCCACTTGAACTTTACTTGTCCTCAAGTAAACCTTTAGATTAAACTTATGAAAATGTATCCTAAATAGGATGTATTTTTATAATTAAGCACTTATTCGTTTTATCATAATTGCACAACCAAACAATTAACGAATTAGAAATAAAATAAAATATTTCGATAAAAGCAAATCTAATCGTTTAACTGTCCAGTCGTGACGAATATTCTATCATAAGCTTGGCAAGTATACGCATCTCCCCCACTAAAGCTAAGGAGTAACAAGTCTAAAGCGGTAAAAAGGGTTTTTTTTTTTTTTTTTTTTTTTTTTTTTTACGGGTTGATCATCCTTTTTAATCTCTATCGATCTCATATTCCAGAAAAGGCGACAAAATTACAAATACATGATCGAATCCACGACCACGATACTTGCAATTGCTCAAATCCTTAACTCGAATAGGCTAAAGATAGGACCAAGTAATCTTCACCAATAATATTATATCAAAAAGGGCGACAAAATCATAAATACATAGTCGAATCCACGACTACGATACTTAAGATTGCTCAAATCCCTAATCTCAATAAATCAAAGGTTTGGATGAAGAATGATATAGGGTATGGATAATATTTGGGATACAAATTGGTGTAAAATGAAAAATAAACAAAACAGATAAATTAAAATCCTAAGTGTGGTAAATTACTTTCCCAACCATCCCATGAATAAGACTCATATCATTGAATAACTCACGCTTTAACACTTGAAACACACGCTTTAGGTAGACACGAATTATACTCAACAAGATCTCAATCAAAGAATAAACCTTAGTTGGCGTTCCCATAACGGCCAACTCCCATTCAATCCATAAATATAATATACGACAACAAATAGTGGTGATATCTCCCACTTAATACAAAACTTTACATAAGTTGGTTAAAACAAACATCCAACTTTTTCTTTCTTTTTCTTTTCTCATTTTTTCGATTTTTTTTTTTTTTTTTTTTTTTTACACTACAAACATAAACATAGATGTGTAAAATTTCACCACATCACTATAACGATAAATCTGGATAATTTTTCCATACTTTTCATGACTTCAGAAATAACGGTAATAGTGAAAGTAGTAAACACACGAAAAACAAGACTCAAAATATACAATATCTACTTTTACTCCAATTGCATTGTGCAATTTCCTGACCTAACCATAGATAATGAATTACGCACGCGAACACAGGTAATGTAAGGAAACACACTTTGCCTAAAGCAATTAACCACGGATTTTAATCTACAGGGTAGGCTAAGGTGTAAGGGTGTAACGAAACATTATAACAAAGGTGTAAGAAACGAAAGGAATGGCTCTGAGGGTTTTTCTAGGGGTATCTTACTCTAAAAGTGAGAGTAAACAAAGGGTTTATACGGGGGTTAACTAACCAGTGTAGTTAGTTAATAACACATAACATATATAGGCTTTTTGGGTGTAATCCTAGAAATTTACCAATTTAGACAAGTCATTCCAATTATGAAGATAATACTTATTATGGTGGTCTCGAATAGTATACAAGCCAAGTTCTAAAGTTTACAAGTCACCGGCACACTCATAGATTTGTGAATTTTGATAAGTTCACAATTTTTGAAAATAAGGTTATGTGTGCAGCTATGCAACTTAGATTAAACAAAAACATGCTAAAAAAAATTTTAAATTTTTATAATTAAGCATAGATTAAAGCATATTTTTGAAAAATTAAGGACAAGTAACGTTCTAATTCTCCATCCCCCCACTTAAGTTAAACAACGTCCTCGTTGTTTGTATTTAAAATTAAAAACAAGAGATAGAAAGAATTAGAACGGAGAACTCCGCTGAGATTTGCTCGGTATGATCTTCCAATGTAAAAGTGCGAGCGTATATAATGCGGGAGTCCATCAACCTCTTCAATTGTCCAGACCTATAAATATATAGAGACCACAGAAAAAATAGACTCGAGAACATCTCGTTAATCATTGGTTAGGAAAATAAAACTACGGGAAATTACAGGCCAGAGTGTCGATGCGCCGTATCCATGGAATATTGGATACGCCGCATCAACTTCCTGTAACTAATACGCCACATCCACTAAAAGTGCATGCGTCGTATTGACCAACTGAAAGAAATACGAAAATAAAAATAAACTAAAAACAAAATAAAAGACAAGCATGGGTTGCCTCCCCAGAAGCGCTTATTTTTGTTAGAGTCACGAGCCTGACTCCACCCTTATTTACTAGGCAATAGGGTGTTTTTCCCCCCACTTGCGGTCAAGTGTGGGTGATAGTAGCAATAAGCACCATAACGGTGTAAATTTGCTACTAGAGATGGATAGAATATGTAAAGATAATACCTTGGCAATATGTGTACTTCATTCATTACCTTACCCGGTTTGGTTGTTAAATTGGATGACATGAACATTACATGTGAGAGAGTAGTATGTTGAGGATCAATGAATCTCCCTTCTTCTTCGTTTGTTCTATTGGTAGTAAGGCGTCCCTTGACTTCCATAAAAGATGAGAAAGGGTCTTTGGCGAGTAAAAGTTCGGGTTCCTCTATATCCTTCATAGGATTGAAATCATCCTCTTCAATCATGGTCGTGTCCATCAGCTCATCCTTGAATTCTTTTTCTATTTCAACCAAAAATGGGTTGATAACAGGTGCTTTATATTCATCATTAGTTGGTGTAGTAAATTCCACCTCATCATTCTTTCGTTTTGCAACCTGTTTAGGAAAACTAGCAAGATTATTAGTAACGGGATTAATAATATTAAATAAATTAGTACCACTTTTTGTTGTAAGTGACTCCAATTCATCTTGTGAGTCTCCATCTTCAACTAGTGGTCTTGTAATTTCATCTTTTTCCCGAATAGCCGCCTCAAATAAGTCATCCCACATTTCTTCAAAATCCTTTGTGGGGTCATAATCTGGCTCATCTGTTCCACGCATGAATATTTCATTTTGTTGTGGCAATTGCGGTATGGCATCATACACAATACAATCAAAACTTTCAATATTAGAATACTCATTATCTTCATCCGATGGAATATCATCATGGTGTTTTTGATATGATGAGAATATATTTTCCAACTCGGGTGAAAAATCACAAGTAATAGCACCATACACCATTGTTCCACATTCATCTTCATTTTCATCATAAGCACTTTCGGATGAATAAGCTTCTTTGTAAACAATTGCCGGATTTTCATTCAAATCAAACACTTGTGACTCTTCTTCATCTTGGGCAACTTCCGGAGAAATAACATCATCAATAACTATTGCCGGAAACCTAATTGCACCAAAATCGTATGATTCTTCTTCATCATCATCATTGGATAAAGTCCAAGTGTGTCTAAATGGCAATGTCTTTCTTTCTTTCCCTGACTCTTCCTGCTTTGATAATAAGTACTCTTCCATCGTGGGTTCTTTATCATTGATGACTTGTGCACCATATCTTGCTCTTTCCCAATCGTAAACCTTTTTATTGCACAAGGATCTTTCTTTGTTAAGCCTAAGATATTCTTCCATAGTTATGTCCGGATTGTCCATCATCATTATTACCTGAAAGATAAACAACCAAGAACAGCAGTAACCTAAACAAAAATAAAAACTAAACTAATAAAAATTAAATAAACAAAAATAAAGAAAAACGATAAAAAAAAATTGGTCACAGAACGTCAATATGCCGTATACAATTGACCTGTATACGCCGTATTGATATAAGACAGATACGCCGCATCCACAGACAAGGATACGCCGTATTGCCTTTCTGAGACAGAAACACAGAAACAAAAACAAAAACAAAAAACACACAGAAACAAATAAAACTAACTAAACTAAAATACCAATAAATCAAATTAAAACAATCACTCCCTGGCAGCGGCGCCAAAAACTTGATGTGTTTTTTTTAGGTCTATAATAAACTACCAAGTTTTAAATTTATTTATTGCCGAACTAACCTATAGACTCTAAACACTCACGAGCAGTGTACCCGATCAATGTAGATAGTTTTTAGGTAAGCAAGGGTCGTTCACTAGGAGCGAAGCTAAAGTGATCTAAAGGTATTCTAATTACTAAACTAACTAACCTAGAAAGCAAGTAAATATTTTTGGGGTTTTAGCCTGAGAGGCTATCACGATTTTGTGTGTTTAATTAAACTAAATACGAGAAAATAAATATTAAACTAATTAAAAGCAAATTAAAGATAGATGAAGATAGATAGGAAGAACGGGTTAGCCAAGTCTAATCCATTTTATAGGTATACATGCTTATGTCTACTTATTTTAATTCATTCAATTGTTTTGTCGCCAATCCGATTATTAATCCTGTCACGATTAAATAACCTACCATCGTGGTGGGAAAGAGGACATGATCATAGTGACTCGTCTAGCATCAATACTAACTTATTGCTTTAAACCATCTAACCTAGTTCGGTATTACACGCTACTAGTCCTATTAGGTTGTAGACACGTTCCATTTATGCCAAACAATGATTCCTAATAGAGATTCGGGTTAACACGCATATAACTCAACCTAAGCAACCACAATTACAGGTAGTTAAGTCACATCAATTAAAGTTATAAGGATCATAACCTAGTTACATAGACTTCTACTAGTTATAAGCAATAAACGAGTTTTTATCGACAAGCACCCAATCCAATAACAAAGCAAACACATCGACAAAATCATAAAAACTAATAAAACTTCATAAACATGGCTAACACCTAAGGGTGTTAGCCCATAATCTTAGTAACAATACACAATGTTTGAATCATAGCATAAAAGATAGAAATCATAATGAAAACTACACGCTAACCGAATGATTAAACAAAGTAAATTGGCTTGAGATGTTCTTCGTGGATGGAATGGATCTTCAATATAGTCTTCTGCTGTTTTGGGACGTTTACAGACGCCTGGGAATGATCCCGAGGGTCCCCAATGATGCCCTAATTCGTTAATGAGTTCGGTATTTATAGATTCTGAAATCTGGGTCGATACGGCGCATCTAGAGAGTTAGATGCGCCGCATCTATAAGTAAACGTAGCCTCGAAGTCTGAAACTGACCCGATATGGCGCATCTATAAATCTGATATGGAGCATCTCCCAATACGGCGCATCTAAAGACCTGATGAGCCGCATCTCCTTCAGATACAGGTAGATCTCCTTTTTCTCTTTTCGTGGCCGCTTGAATCAACTAAAACGGAGTCCGGATGAAGATTTTATGGCCAAAATACGAAAGCATCTTCAAGTGTCGACTTGTAATCTTGACTTCTTCATTAAGCTTCTAATCTCCACTTGATTTCTTGGTAAGGATTGTGTATGGCCGATACGGCGCATCGGATTGGTCCGATGCGGCGTATCTGGAGTAGAACAAGTTGGTTCTTCTTCGTTGACCAAAGTTTCATATGCGACGCATGATAAAATCAGATGTGGCGCATGCTTCAAAGTCAGGCAATGGTCTTTAATCTCTATGTCTTTATGTACGACGTATCTATCAAGAATGATACGGTGCATCTTCCTTCAGTTCAGTAGACTTTTCCAACTTGATTCATTTTGCTCCAATTTCCGTCCGAAATCATTAACATTCACCTAATGCTTGTTTATAAATGAGAATTACAAAAGTAAACGATTAAGTATCAATTCTCATATAAAGTGATATAAAACAAGTCAATACTATAGGATAAATGATGCTAATAATATGTCATTCTTTGATGTCATCAGAATCACACCCAAATTGATGAATCACACCCAAATTACTGATCTCCTTGATCCTTCATGTACGAATTTGCAAGTAAGTCTGACCCGTTAGTGTCATTTACGATTACTGCAATAGTCTTATACTTTTGTATGGGTGGCAGTTTCGTCCTATTTACCTATGGATCAGTCGATTATATCTTAACACAGGAATTATATAAACTATATACAGGGAATAGAAAAGAATCACACCCAAAGAACCACAATATATATTTTTTTATGATATTGTATAACGTAGTTTTATAATAACATCTACTTTCAAGTCTAATATCGACTTCAATGTATTGATTTCTTTAGGTTTCAGGGTAGAGATGCTTACGGCTCTGAGGTCATTCTTGTTTAATTCAACAGGAGGCAGGGTCTTTATAAATTCATGTTTCGCTCACTGCCAAAGTGAGTCACAAGACACCTGCTTTGCGCCAGACTCCCCTCAAATCCATAATGAGGTTTGTTACTGTTTATCTAATATTTATAAGCATATATGTTCATTCTTGACTTAGTGACTTAATCATTTTCAACCATTATTCAGACCATTGCAGAATGCAGTGCACCATTGCTCATTGCTTTGGAGAAAACAAAGTATCCAGATTCTGATCTATATTGGAAGAAATTTGATGAGAAATATCGCTTTTCTTGTCAATTTACTGCTGACCTACTAGCCATGAACAATTCAGATTTTATCATCACCAGCACATATGTAACACCCCAAAAATCGTAATGAAGCAGCGGAAGTCTAATTTGGGATATTACATCTTAGATCGTAGTCATAATTATAGAAAACGACTCGAAAGAGACGTTTTGTGAAAATTTGTTATCATTCATCAAATTAAAATCAGAGTTGTTCAACAACAGAGTCATAATATTTAGAAATACAAATGAAAAATGTTTAAGATGAATGAAAACATTTGTTTTTGGACATCGTCCAAAAGGGGGCCCTGTTCCACTCCGTGCCTTTAGCTTCTTTAAATACCTGAGATAAAACATGCTTAAAATGTCAACACAAAGGTTGAGTGAATTCATAGTGTTTAATTTGTAATAGTTTGAACACAAGTCAGATAATGGTGAAAACAATGATATTGAAGTGTGATATAAATATTGCCCTAAGCCTCATGACACGCAAACCTTAACATCGGGTGTAATAATAAATAATATAAATGGCCCACATCATAGCAATGATGTAGGTGATAATGCCCTCGTCGTAGGAGTTTGCCAAACTCTTGATAATTCGAATAAAGTGCACTTGGTCACCATTTCAGGCTAACTTCAAGTGGGTCGTCAATTTCCAATAGATCTATTCACTGAATTCGCGTTCACTCGCAAGTGATTAATGGTTCATGATATAAGGGACTTTTTGGCAGGGTGGTAACTTAGGCAATATTAACTTAGCAATATCAATCAGGATAGCATACAAAAATATTTGTGTTCAGATTTATAGCATGTATCTCCCCACGGGATTTGAAAACATAGTAAAAGTGGGACTATGAACTCACCTTGGTAGTAGTAGAATCTGTGACGAAATAGAATCAAAAAGATGTGTAGTTACTCCAACGCGTGACCTAGATAGTATGGCATAATTTAGTTTGCATTCTTGAATTAAGATTCGATGAACGTAAAATAGTTATATATATGTTTTCAAAACAATCGCTTTATTGTTGTACGTGATAACCATTTATTTTACTGCGCACCTATTGTTGACGTATAACAATTTGTTGGTGTTTTGGTTATTCGGTTTTGTCACGATTTTTAATAGCTAACATTCGCCGTATTGTCATTCCGGGTTTTATTAAGTAACATCATGTTACAAAAATAAAAGGGCTCACTTTCTCCTTTTTCTTATTTCATACAATCAAACGCACCCTTCTTTTTATTTGTAATTCATAGTGGGCTGCGCCCCCTTGTTTTAACTTTATTCACAGTTGGGCTTTGGCCCGGTGGAATTTAACAGACCACAATCCCTTTTTATTAGACAGTGGGCTTCGGCCCAGGCGCATGTTTGAAACAAAAATGCAGGATTATGTTTGTCTTTGTTTTGAGATAATGGTTTGCCTGGTGATTTGGTTTGGAACAAAACATTTATATAGCCAAGTTTTTAAAAAAAAAGACTGTCTCCACTTGAGACTTCGTCGAGAGTGGAGGCTACTGGGGTCTCGCTTGCTAACGACTCTCGAGTACTACTCGAGCACAAGTCGTTGGGTTGCTAAGGGTTGAATACGCAAAGACTAGCCCGGGCTTTATGTAATAATTTCGACTACTCTTTAACTGTTAACTCTTTTAATTTCTTACCGACCTCTAACCAATCCGAAACCAAAAACTAACCCATGACTTTTTAAAGTCAAAAACCCCCATTCGACCCGTTTTTAATTCCCATACCATATTTGCCTATTTTAGACCGCAAATCAATTACAGTTTTACAACAATATCGATATATCCCTTCATCAAAATCAATCATACTCATTTAAGCCTACTTCGACCTACTTCAAGCAACACTTTATTTGCAATTTATTCTTAATCTCAACATACTTATATTTTATCACTATACCCACAAATGCTCTAAGTTATTTATCTCCATTCCTAGTTTTCTATCTTATATAATCGAATGAAGGCAGAAATAAATTTAAATCAACCTTAAACAAAGTTTAACCTGGAATTTGTAGAACTCTAATTAGACCCGAATCCAAAAGCTCCAACCCGATCAATCCTTGCTTCCAACCGAATCACAACCTTCACTTTTATCCTTACTTGAGAACTTCTCAGTTTTTTGTGGTGTTTGGTGATGAATGTTGTGATTCGATCTCTCCCTGGAAGGCTCGGATTTATACTGGGTTGAGGAGAATAGCTCCATACGAGCTTTCGGGTTGTGGGAAAACCAGCCTTCCTAATCGGTGTGATATCTCTATATGCTCCTATCCTTATGTAGTCCCGTGACTATGAAAGAGGACAAATGATGTTGGTTGACTATACTTGATAGAGATGGTTCGGTTTAGGGTTTTTCGAGGGAAATAGCAAAAGTGAGAATGCTATTTTCGAGGATTTGTGTTGTGCCGAGAATAGGATGAGATGGGGAGGTGGGTTTAGAAAGGTGATGGTCTTTTGGTTAGTTTGGGTAATCGACATGAACTAAGAAGAAAGAAGAAAGAGGCAGCAGGTTAGGGTAAGGAGGTCAACTAAATTTATGGTGGATAGTGATAGATCGGTTGATGCCTTGATTTGTGGTGTAGCCGACAATTGAGAGGAAGAAGAAGATATGGAGCGTGGGTTGTGTGGTGAGGACAGGGAAAAAGTGGGTTTGTTTTGGGAAATAAGGGGTTTTATTTGTTATTATGATTTAGGGAGTGTATTTTATTATACCCGCGTCTTATTAAACTGTGTCAAGTTTGGTTCCGTCCTAAACTGTTTTTAAATCCGAGAGTTCCCATTTTTAGAGTCGTCATAAATTATTTGAGTTTACTTCCGAGTTCGTATCATTTTTATGATTTGTTCTGTACATTCTTTCTCTGATTTATTTTGCTCATGCCATACGGTCACAGTGTCGGTACGTGTGTGGTTTCAATAAGAATGTTATGTGGTCGTTTCGTAATCTCACTAGTCATTAAAAAAAAATATATAACAACAATTTGGAATGCAAAGGTGAATAAAATAACTTGATTAAATTTCATAACCAATAGTTTCGGGTTTACAGAAAGTTTATAACTCGAAAATTTCGGGTTATTACAGTACCTACTCCTAATTCTGAATTCCGTCCCGGAATTCTTAGTCCGTGGTAGTGGTTGGTGTTGACTCGGGAAAGAGGTGTGGATATTTAGCACGAATTCGGTCCTCACGTTCCCATGTGAACTCTGGTCCTCTATTTGAGTTCCATCGGACTTTGACGATGGGAATGCGGCTTTGTTTTAGTTGTTTCACATCTCGGTCCATAATCTCTACCGGTTCTTCTATAAAATTAAGCTTCTCGTCAATTCGAAGTTCTTTGTATGGTATAACAAGGGTTTCGTCTGATAAACACTTCTTCAGGTTTGACACGTGAAAGGTACTGTGCACCCTACTGAGTTCTTCAGGGAGTTCGAGTTTATATGCTACTGGACCAACCCTTTCTAGGATCTTGAATGGTCCAACATATCTGGGGTTCAACTTACCACGTTTCCCAAACCTAATCATTCCTTTCCAAGGAGATACCTTCAACATAACCCTGTCTCCAACTTCAAACTCCATAGGTTTCCTTCTCACGTCGGCATAGCTTTTCTGTCTGTCTCGAGCGGCTTGTAAGCGTTGTTTGATTTGGACAATCTTTTCGGTGGTTTCGTGAATAAGTTCGGGCCCGGTGATTTGTGCATCTCCAACTTCGGTCCAACAGATGGGTGAACGACATTTCCTACCATAAAGTGCTTCGAATGGAGCAGCTTTAATGCTAGCGTGATAACTATTGTTGTATGAAAACTCTACTAACGGTAAGTGTTTATCCCATCCTTTTCCAAAGTCGATCACACATGCTCGCAGCATGTCTTCCAAGGTTTGGATAGTTCTCTCACTCTGACCATCAGTCTGCGGGTGGTAGGCGGTACTCATATCTAGCTGAGTATTCAAAGCTTTCTGCAATGACCGCCAAAAGTTTGACGTAAAACGACTATCTCGGTCGGAGATGATGGAGACTGGCACTCCATGTCGGGAGACTATTTCCTTCATATACAATCGCGCAAGGGTATCCATACTGTCGGTTTCTTTGATTGCAAGGAAGTGAGCAGATTTGGTGAGACGATCAACAATGACCCAAATAGTGTCAAGTCCACCCGAGGTTTTAGGTAGTTTCGTGATGAAGTCCATCGTAATCCTTTCCCACTTCCATGTTGGGATCTCTGGCTGTGTTAACATTCCGGACGGTCGTTGGTGTTCTGCTTTTACTCTAGCACATGTCAAACATTTTCCGACATACATAGCAATGTCGGCCTTCATGTTTGGCCACCAGTACAACTTCTTGAGATCTTGATACATTTTATCAGCCCCCGGATGAATAGAATATTTCGACTTATGGGATTCGTGCATGATAAGATCACGCAGTCCCCCGTATAGTGGAATCCATGCTCTGTCACCGAAACACAACGTCCCATCTTGTTTTCTCACAAAACCGTTCTCGATTTCCGGCATCCTATGAATCTTCTCATTCGGTCGGTTCCCTTCCTCCAAGGCTCCGGCCTGAGCTTCTAAAATTTTGGCTGGGAGTGGTGACCTAACTGTAATTCCCAAAGATCGAACTCTAAGGGGTTTGATTCGTTCCTTTCGACTCAAGGCATCGGCCACTACATTTGCCTTTCCGGGATGATAACGAATCTCACAATCATAATCACTGAGTAACTCCAACCATCGGCGTTGTCGCATGTTCAGCTCTTTCTGATCTAGTATGTGTTGAAGGCTCTTGTGATCTGTAAACACCTTGCACTTGGTGCCATACAAATAGTGTCTCCACATTTTAAGAGCGAACACTACTGCCCCTAACTCAAGATCGTGGGTCGTGTAGTTCTTTTCGTGGGTTTTGAGTTGTCGGGAAGCATATGCGATAACCTTACTCCTTTGCATCAATACGGCTCCCAAGCCTTGGCACGATGCATCACAATACACCTCGAAGTCTTCACTTCCCTCGGGTAGTGCTAAGATCGGGGCTTCACAAAGCTTTTGTTTCAACAGTTGGAATGACGTCTCTTGCTCCTCTCCCCATTCAAACTTCTTCTTCTTTTGTGTCAATTCTGTCAAAGGTTTGGCTATTTTGGAGAAACCCTCGATGAATCTCCGGTAGTACCCAGCAAGACCTAAAAATTGGCGTATCTCCGTGGGGCTTGTTGGAGATGCCCAATCCTTAACAGCTTCGATTTTTGCGGGGTCCACGTGAATACCTTTGCTGTCGATGACATGCCCCAGAAATTGCACTTTCTCGATCCAAAAATCACACTTGGAAAATTTGGCATACAGTTTCTCTTCTTCGAGCAGTCCTAGGATAGTTCTCAAATGCTCCGCATGTTCTTCCTTGTTACGGGAGTAGATGAGGATGTCATCTATGAACACAATTACGAACTTGTCCAAATATGGCTTGCACACTCGGTTCATTAGGTCCATGAACACGGCTGGTGCGTTCGTCAGTCCAAATGGCATCACTTGGAACTCGTAGTGCCCGTATCGTGTACGAAACGCGGTCTTCGGTATATCTCCTTCCTTAACTCTCAGTTGATGGTATCCTGACCTTAAATCAATCTTCGAGTATACACTCGATCCTTGCAGTTGGTCGAACAGATCGTCGATTCTGGGTAATGGGTATCGGTTCTTTACAGTAAGTTTGTTCAATTCGCGGTAATCGATGCACATTCGGAAGGATCCATCCTTCTTCTTGACAAACAGCACTGGAGCTCCCCATGGCGATGAACTCGGGCGTATGAATCCTTTATCTGACAATTCCTGCAATTGCTCAGACAACTCTTTCATTTCAGATGGTGCCAACCTATAAGGTGCTCGTGCCACTGGTGCTGCTCCTGGCACTAGCTCGATCTGAAATTCTACTTGTCGAGTTGGCGGAAGGCCAGGCAAGTCTTCGGGGAATACTTCGGGAAATTCTCTAACTATTGGCACATCTTCTAGTCGCTTCTCCTCCGACTTCGTCTCGGTTACTTGTGCCAGAAATACAAGACATCCTCGTTCGATATACTTCATTGTTTTGCAGCACGATATGATACTTAGTCGAGTCTTACTCCGTCTGCCGCGGACAACTAAAGTTTCTCCTTCACATGGGATGTGAACAACTTTCTCGTCGCATATAATTCTAGCGTGGTTCTTGGATAACCAATCCATGCCGATAACTACGTCGAAACTACCAAGCTGGATGGGCATGAGGTCTATGTCAAATGGTTGGTTTAGTAGAAGTAGGGTGCAGTTTCGGATTAGGGTGTTAGTTTTTACTAGTTTGCCGTCAGCTAGTTCTATTTCGTAGGTGGTGCTTAATTTGGTCGGTGTTATATCAAGTAGAGATGCAAAAGAAGAAGATACAAAACTTTTGTCGGCTCCAGAATCAAATAAAACTTTAGCAGGGTGGTTATTAAGAGGAAACGTACCCGTCACCACATTGGGATCTTGTTCAACATTTCCGTCTCCTAGTACATATGCTCTCCCGCGAGCATTGTTGACGGGGTTGGCAACCTGATTCGGACACTGGTTCTTGTAGTGTCCCTTCTTACCACATCCATGACACACTATGGCTACTGGTTGTAGGTTGGCTCCTGTGGCCTTGCAATCTTGGGTTTTGTGGCCGGTCCTCTGACACTTTCCACATTTGGCGAAACAGGGTCCTTGATGGTGCATCTTACATCGGTTGCACATGGGAGCGGGTCCAGCATAGCCCCCGGTTCCAGTAGGTGTGGCAGCGTAAGCCCTGGCAGCTTCCTGTCGGCGATTCTGTTGGTTATGGTGGTGGTTCCGGTTTTGCTGATAGCTTTGGGTGTTGTTGCGGTTATGGTTTTGGTTATGGTGAGAGTTGTTGTTGCTGTGATTGTTTCTACGATCATCAAATTTCCTTTTGTGATCGTTGCTTCCCTGTGCTTGATTACGCCTGATTTCCCTTTCCAGTAACTTCTGAGCAGTCTCCATGGCTTCCTCCAGTGTTTGTGGTTTGGACACTGTGACATCTCCTTCTATGCTTCTGGGTAGTCCTTCAACATATCTTTCCAGTGTCTTTTCGAAATCCGGTACCTTGGTTGGGCATAGTATGGAGAGTTCTTGGAATCTCCTATCATAAGCCCTAAGATCATATCCTTTTACCACCAACCGATCAAACTCATCTTCCATCTTTCGAATTTCAGTGCGAGGACAATACTTCTTCAACATCTTCTGTTTGAACTCAGCCCATGGAAGTTGGTAAGCTCTATCATTACCCATTTTATGAGCAGTGGCGTTCCACCACGACAATGCATCATCTGTCAAGGTGCCAGTAGCAAAGGCGACTTTATCGCTTTCGGCACAACCACTCCTTGTGAAAACAGTCTCTGAACGCTCAAACCATCGAGCTAACTCTGTCACTCCTTCAGTACCTTTAAAGGTTGGCGGTTTGCAACTCATAAATTCCTTGTACGTGCACTTGCGGGTTGCAGCTGGCTCACTCTCGGCAGTTGGCCTTGTTGCGCTGCCGGTAGGAGTCGTGGCTGCAGCTTGAGCTATCAATGCAGCGGTCACGCTTTCCGTGATCAATCGGCGGATTTCTTCCGGAGTCATGATCGATCCAGCGACTGCTTCTGTAGTTCTGTTGCGGGTAGCCATGTTCTAACAATACACAAGAACATATATTTAGGTTTTACGGTTAATATAATCAAGTGAGACGTCATGATAGTAGCATACAACATTCTCATAAATAAGGTTATCATAATTAATCATCACGACATGTCTGAATACAATCACAACATACATGGAATAATATGGTAACGTATAAAAGAAAATCACAACACATAAACGAAGAAAGCAACCATAACATAGATTAATATTGGTACATAGTCATCATAACTAACCATGAGTTTTAATAATTCAATACATTGTTTCCAAAAGAACTATACAATACAGATTATTAATGCCACGCAGGGCAAGTTACGGTGTCACTACTACAACAATATGTGGCTAATCTACGAAGTGCCAGGTGCATCTCCGGGTCCATGCTGCAATCCTCTAACAGTCTCAGCCAACTCCTCCATCCTCTGGTCTCTGACCCTCTCTCTAGCCTGCAACTCTCCAACCGCTCCTCCAAGAGCATGGATGGTACTGTCAGCTACTGCCAGCCTCTCGGTCTGATGCTCGATCATCTGCTGCTGCATCGCTACAATCTCTCTCAGCTGCTGTGTCTCATGACTCTGTGCATCTAGGCTCTGACCAAACTCAGTAACAATCTCTCTAACTCCCTCTAGCTCGGTGCCAAACAGATCGAACACCTCCTCCATAGCAATCCTCCCGACCACGAGGTTCTCAACCTCCTCCTGTATGTTCTCGACTCGCTCGAGAGATATATCATCTATCAGACTCAGCAACTCATCAAGACGATCCTCATGTCGGGCCAGTCTGGCGGCCAGCAGTGGGATGGTGTGATGAATGGGCTCTCCTGTGACTGGGAGGACAGCTGATGAACACTCCCCCAGCTCCGAAGCTCTAGGGGCTCCCTCCTGAAGTCTCCAATGACGAATGCACTCCAAAAAAAATGACCATCTACGAGCATCGACCCTCCTATGAACACGGGGCTCGGATGGGGAAGGACTCACGGGGTGCTCTCTCTCAGGAGAGGGTAGAGGAACACTCCGAGCCCGAATAGGTGAGGCAGTGGGAGATGAGATAGGAGATGACAAAGGGACAGTGGTAGTCTGAGTATAAAACACAGTAGGGGGTGGTATAGGTGATGGTGCATCCTCTGGCGAGGGTGGTGGAGTCGGGAGCATATAAGAGTGGGGCTGTGGCACTGATGGGAATGGCTCAGGAGAACTGGGTGGTGGTGTGGCTACAAGAGCTGGTGGTGGTGGTACTATGGCTGGTGGGGTACGTACTCGTTTCCGAGCAGTGTGAATATAGGTGAAACTGTTAGGGCCGTACTTGTATCTCTTTCCAAAAGGGGCTGGCTCATAAGGCTGGAGGACTCTAACTCGCTTGCGCCGGCGAACCGGTGCAGGCGGGGGTGGTGGTGGAATGGATGCAGTCGAATCAGATGAATCTGAGTCAGAGGACTCATCATCAGCCTCTGATCCTGAGGAGTAGTGATCATGGGTCAGGACTCGACGTAGCGATGGCTCAGGGTGATCATCAGCAGCTAAGAACTGCTGGGACTCATAGTACTGGTCTAAGGTCAAAGGGCCATAAGCACGTGAGGATGACAGTGGGATAGTGGGTGTAATGACTGGTGTGGAAGCGACTTCACCCTCCTCGAAGGGCTCCGTCTCTCCAGACACATCCCCAGATGGGACAACAGATGGGACAGTGGGTACAACAGGTAAAGTGCTGTCAGTGTCATAGTCAGACAAAATGATAGTGGGGACAGAGGGTGATGCCGGTAGTGCGTCATCACTGTCGGAAAGTATGATGATAGGAGGCGACATGGTACTGTAATATCCCAATAATAATAAGTGTAAGTCATTAATAATATAAACATGCATTAGTCATAATAACATATGAAAGTGATAAAACTAATTTGTCATGCATAATCTGCCAAGCAAATCTCTATGCTATTTTCTATAGTGATAAAATTTGTTTGTCATGCATAATCTGCCAAGCAAATCTCAATGCAAATATAATAACATTTGTAAATGATAAATTTTTATTCGTTATGCATAATCTGCCAAGCAAATCTCAATGCAAAAATGTAAGTGTAGCAAAGTGTTGGCACGGAGGGTGTTGGCACGGAGGGCATAGGGTGGTAAGGTTTAAAATGGTCCTTTTAGAAATCGCGGTTATAGTCCAATGTTTTTGAAAAGCATTTGGTTCTCTATAAACCTGGCTCTGATACCAATCTGTAACACCCCAAAAATCGTAATGAAGCAGCGGAAGTCTAATTTGGGATATTACATCTTAGATCGTAGTCATAATTATAGAAAACGACTCGAAAGAGACGTTTTGTGAAAATTTGTTATCATTCATCAAATTAAAATCAGAGTTGTTCAACAACAGAGTCATAATATTTAGAAATACAAATGAAAAATGTTTAAGATGAATGAAAACATTTGTTTTTGGACATCGTCCAAAAGGGGGCCCTGTTCCACTCCGTGCCTTTAGCTTCTTTAAATACCTGAGATAAAACATGCTTAAAATGTCAACACAAAGGTTGAGTGAATTCATAGTGTTTAATTTGTAATAGTTTGAACACAAGTCAGATAATGGTGAAAACAATGATATTGAAGTGTGATATAAATATTGCCCTAAGCCTCATGACACGCAAACCTTAACATCGGGTGTAATAATAAATAATATAAATGGCCCACATCATAGCAATGATGTAGGTGATAATGCCCTCGTCGTAGGAGTTTGCCAAACTCTTGATAATTCGAATAAAGTGCACTTGGTCACCATTTCAGGCTAACTTCAAGTGGGTCGTCAATTTCCAATAGATCTATTCACTGAATTCGCGTTCACTCGCAAGTGATTAATGGTTCATGATATAAGGGACTTTTTGGCAGGGTGGTAACTTAGGCAATATTAACTTAGCAATATCAATCAGGATAGCATACAAAAATATTTGTGTTCAGATTTATAGCATGTATCTCCCCACGGGATTTGAAAACATAGTAAAAGTGGGACTATGAACTCACCTTGGTAGTAGTAGAATCTGTGACGAAATAGAATCAAAAAGATGTGTAGTTACTCCAACGCGTGACCTAGATAGTATGGCATAATTTAGTTTGCATTCTTGAATTAAGATTCGATGAACGTAAAATAGTTTATATATGTTTTCAAAACAATCGCTTTATTGTTGTACGTGATAACCATTTATTTTACTGCGCACCTATTGTTGACGTATAACAATTTGTTGGTGTTTTGGTTATTCGGTTTTGTCACGATTTTTAATAGCTAACATTCGCCGTATTGTCATTCCGGGTTTTATTAAGTAACATCATGTTACAAAAATAAAAGGGCTCACTTTCTCCTTTTTCTTATTTCATACAATCAAACGCACCCTTCTTTTATTTGTAATTCATAGTGGGCTGCGCCCCCTTGTTTTAACTTTATTCACAGTTGGGCTTTGGCCCGGTGGAATTTAACAGACCACAATCCCTTTTTATTAGACAGTGGGCTTCGGCCCAGGCGCATGTTTGAAACAAAAATGCAGGATTATGTTTGTCTTTGTTTTGAGATAATGGTTTGCCTGGTGATTTGGTTTGGAACAAAACATTTATATAGCCAAGTTTTTAAAAAAAAAAAGACTGTCTCCACTTGAGACTTCGTCGAGAGTGGAGGCTACTGGGGTCTCGCTTGCTAACGACTCTCGAGTACTACTCGAGCACAAGTCGTTGGGTTGCTAAGGGTTGAATACGCAAAGACTAGCCCGGGCTTTATGTAATAATTTCGACTACTCTTTAACTGTTAACTCTTTTAATTTCTTACCGACCTCTAACCAATCCGAAACCAAAAACTAACCCATGACTTTTTAAAGTCAAAAACCCCCATTCGACCCGTTTTTAATTCCCATACCATATTTGCCTATTTTAGACCGCAAATCAATTACAGTTTTACAACAATATCGATATATCCCTTCATCAAAATCAATCATACTCCTTTAAGCCTACTTCGACCTACTTCAAGCAACACTTTATTTGCAATTTATTCTTAATCTCAACATACTTATATTTTATCAATATACCCACAAATGCTCTAAGTTATTTATCTCCATTCCTAGTTTTCTATCTTATATAATCGAATGAAGGCAGAAATAAATTTAAATCAACCTTAAACAAAGTTTAACCTGGAATTTGTAGAACTCTAATTAGACCCGAATCCAAAAGCTCCAACCCGATCAATCCTTGCTTCCAACCGAATCACAACCTTCACTTTTATCCTTACTTGAGAACTTCTCAGTTTTTGTGGTGTTTGGTGATGAATGTTGTGATTCGATCTCTCCCTGGAAGGCTCGGATTTATACTGGGTTGAGGAGAATAGCTCCATACGAGCTTTCGGGTTGTGGGAAAACCAACCTTCCTAATCGGTGTGATATCTCTATATGCTCCTATCCTTATGTAGTCCCGTGACTATGAAAGAGGACAAATGATGTTGGTTGACTATACTTGATAGAGATGGTTCGGTTTAGGGTTTTTCGAGGGAAATAGCAAAAGTGAGAATGGTATTTTCGAGGATTTGTGTTGTGCCGAGAATAGGATGAGATGGGGAGGTGGGTTTAGAAAGGTGATGGTCTTTTGGTTAGTTTGGGTAATCGACATGAACTAAGAAGAAAGAAGAAAGAGGCAGCAGGTTAGGGTAGGGAGGTCAACTAAATTTATGGTGGATAGTGATAGATCGGTTGATGCCTTGATTTGTGGTGTAGCCGACAATTGAGAGGAAGAAGAAGATATGGAGCGTGGGTTGTGTGGTGAGGACAGGGAAAAAGTGGGTTTGTTTTGGGAAATAAGGGGTTTTATTTGTTATTATGATTTAGGGAGTGTATTTTATTATACCCGCGTCTTATTAAACTGTGTCAAGTTGGGTTCCGTCCTAAACTGTTTTTAAATTCGAGAGTTCCCATTTTTAGAGTCGTCATAAATTATTTGAGTTTACTTCCGAGTTCGTATCATTTTTATGATTTGTTCTGTACATTCTTTCTCTGATTTATTTTGCTCATGCCATACGGTCACAGTGTCGGTACGTGTGTGGTTTCAATAAGAATGTTATGTGGTCGTTTCGTAATCTCACTAGTCATTAAAAAAAAATATATAACAACAATTTGGAATGCAAAGGTGAATAAAATAACTTGATTAAATTTCATAACCAATAGTTTCGGGTTTACAGAAAGTTTATAACTCGAAAATTTCGGGTTATTACAACATACCAAGAGATTGCAGGAACGTAAGTATCCTATGGTGATGATTATTATTTTTTATGTCATTGCTCTATATTACCATTCGATTCTCCTACATGTCAACAAAAAAATCAGCTTATTGTGTTCATAAATTGGTTTCAGGAAGAATACGGTTGGACAATGCGAGAGTCATTCATCTTTTACTCTCCCAGGACTCTATAGGGTTGTTCACGGTATTGATGTGTTTGATCCAAAGTTCAACATTATGTCTCCTGGGGCTGATATGACCATCTACTTTCCATATACTGATTCACAACTTGCCATGGCGGTCCTTCAGATAGATCTTGCATTCATATAGTTAGTACTGCTTAGTGTGTTAGTTACAACTGTTAGTACTGCTAGTGTATTAGTTACAACTGTTAGTTATAAGTTAGTACTGTTGGTTCATATAGTTAGTACTTCTTATGTGATATGTATTAGTGGTTCATTTATATACATTCCAATTTTATTGTATTTGAATTTGTTTTGATATATATTGATTTCTTAAATGTGACTAAAAGATGTATATAGTCACACTTATTAACACTTTTGGTCACTATTTGCTTAATTCGTTGTGTGACTAAATATTACAAAAGGTCACACACAAAAAATCATGTGGCAATTGGATGATCAATAGTCACACAAAATACAAATTTCTTCACTTTAAACAGCATATGGTCACACTTATTAACACTTTTGGTCACTTTATGCTTAATTGTATGTGACTAAATACCCAAAACAAATATGCTTTGTGTGACTAAATATTACAAAAGGCCACACACAAAAAAAAATCATGTGGCCATTGGATGATCAATAGTCACACAAAATACACGTTTCTTCACTTTAAACAGCATATGGTCACACTTATTAACACTTTTGGCCACTTTTTGCTTAATTGTATGTGACTAAATACCTAAAACAAACATGTTTTATGTGACTAAATATTACAAAAGGCCACACAAACATAAAATTCAAGTGACCATTGGATGAACAATAGTCACACAAAATACACATTTCTTCACTTTAAACAGCATATGGTCACACTTATTCACACTTTTGGCCACTGTTTTTTAAATTGTATGTGACTAACTCCAAAAAAACAACACATGTTGTGTGACTAAATCATCACAAACGTCACATTTATTATATATTCATGTGGCTATAGGATGGGAAATAGTCACACATACTGATAAATCCAACAAAACTTGTGCCTAATTGGTCACACATATTCGGGTTTTGGTCACTCTTTTTCAATGAAAACGGCCACAAACTAAACAATGTGACCATATGAACCCTATGGTGGCGCGAATTTTCATCACACACACCCAAAAAAAATGTGTGACTATATGCATATAGTCACACATTTTGTGGTGTGACGATATCCAGTTTTTGTACCAGTGATTGTACCCAATGGACCACATACACAAAACAATTTGGTAGCGTAAGTTTTAGTAAACATATATCACATTGCACATAAAAGATTCATTAATTTATTAATTAGGTCTTCCCTAACTTAGATCTATCTAAAACATGTAGCAAATAATAACAAACCCTAATCCATGATTACCTTGCATGAAGTATCATGGATTAATTCCAGGAACGTAACCCTTTACACACATAAATACACATGTTCCTAATTTTAGGGTTACAAAACTAGCTTTTTAATTAAGAGATGATCAACCCCCCCCCTAAAATTAGGTCGAATTTTTTTATTGTTCTAATAACCCTAAAAAAATTGATTAAACATGTATAATCCAAATCAAGATTCAATTTTTATGCATTTTGATAAAACAATTACATGTTAAACGGCTCGTGATGCCACTGTTAGAATTTAGATATCATAACAATTATATAACTAAGTCCTATAACATCAAAGCACATAGCGGAAGCAAAGATCAATTATATTTAACATGTAAAGAGTTTACCGAATAATAAAAGTTACATACCTTTGATCCTAGCAAGAACAAGGATCTAAACTTCTCTTTTTCTTCTTCTTGATCAAACAATAGGATTAGCGAGAAACCCCTTACCGTTTTGTTTCTCAATCCAAGATTGTGTTAACTAAAGTAAGTTAACTACCGCGTCTTGTACACACGTACTATAACCAATTAATGTTAGATGCTAGTGTAAGAACACGAATTAAACCAAATGTTTTGTTTAACAAAAAACCAGGGATCGACACACCTAAGGGAGGTGTACGATCGGTTATGGAGCAAGAAGAAGAGAAAACAAACTTAGGGTTATAGTATAGTGCACAAGGTAAAAAACTAATAACCCTTGAGTTTGTATTTATAGTGGAATTATCTTGGAGAACAAGATTTGGATCGAATGGGTTATGGTAACCCTATGGGCCGATCGGCCACCCCTTCCCCAAGGGTTTCTAGATCCTTCTTGAGCCTCTAATTTCACTTACGGTCCTTCCTTTATTCACTAACGGTCGTTAGTCAATTCCGTTAATTACTTAACGTCCGTTAGTCCTTATTTCGTGTTCAAATAATTAAAATATATAACGGCTATATATATTAATTATTTCATTGATCATTCATACGTAAAGTGTGCAATCCCATGGTCCCGTGTTCGATTCTAGTCATACACGATTTAATATTTTTCCATAAACTCTAACAGGAGCAATAGTAGTGACTGAAATTGGGCCCTGAGCTGGTTTAAGCATTGAAACATGAAAAATCGGATGAATACGTGACTCAGGTGGCAACTCCAATTTGTAAGCGACGTGACCGACTTTGCGTGTAATGCGATAAGGCCCAAAAAAACATGGAGATAACTTCTCGTATCTGCGTTCTGCCAAAATTCGCCAACGGTAAGGCTGTATTTCCAGAAAGACATAATCACCCTCTTCGAAAGAAATGTCACGACGTTTAGAGTTAGCTTGTTGGCGCATACAATCTTGAGCTTTATGAAGATTGTGGCGAATCAGTTTTAAGTTTTAACAAATCATCTCAGTCCACTAGCTGTTGTTCCAATTCTGCATTCTTAGTTTCCCCCATGACATAAGGAAGAAGTGAAGGTGGTTCCCTGCCATAAACTGCAGAAAAAGGTGTAGTACCTGTAGATGTGTGATAACCAGTGTTATATGAATATTCAGCCCACGGTAAGTACGAACTCCATTTCATCAATTGTTCATGGGCAAAACTCCGAAGGTAGATCAAGACAACGATTTTTGACTTTAGTTTGGCCATCAGTTTGCGGGTGGTAACTAGTGCTTAATTGCAGTTTGGTTTGGGTTAACCGAAATAACTCTTGCCAAAAACGACTGAGAAAAACCACATCCCTGTCAGATACAATAGAACGGGGAAAACAGTGTAGACGTACAATTTCCTTACAAAATGACGAGGCCACAACTTTGGCAGTAAAGGGATGGGATAAGCACATAAAATGAGCATATTTACTTAAACGATCCACAACAACCAAAATTGTATCAACCCGAACCTGTTACCACGTTAGTTTCGACCCATTTACATATTAATGAGTTTGGGTTGTAGTTTATACATTCTGGCAAACTGTATGAAAAAAAAATATCTAATAACAGAAACGGGTTAAATGGATAATGAAGTGTATTAGGGTCAACCGGGTCGTTTCTACCGGTACTGAAAAAAGGCTCGTTTTAAACTGTTGCCCAAACCCTCCCGACACGGCCATTAACTCGATCTCTTATTATAGAGGTACCTGGATACTTGATGCGCGTGATGTGTCGTTGCGGTTTAGCAGTTTTAATGCCTACTCAAGTTTTAAATTTATATTTAGCCGACTTATCAATAACACACACACTTAACGAGCAGTGTACCCGGTAAGTATGAAGATAATGGTAAGTAGAGTGTCGATCACTAAGAGTGGAACGTATTATCTCGTTATTCTAATCAGTATTTTAATATCCTAACGCAAGGGGGTTTCAGCCTGAGAGACTGGCACGATTTGTTGCAATTAAATAATAAAATAAACCAATAGGCACGAATCAGCAAGTATCACGCACGTACACAGATAAATACTCGAGACAATAAGAGGGCTGTCCTTATGATTAAGTAGATTGTCACTTGTTTTATTGATAGCTTTATATGAAGTGTATATAGTTAACCCTTTCTCGTTGGTCCTAATCTTATCGGCGAGTAAACCCTTAATGATTACTTATGTCTAAAAGTTATTCCTAAGTGATCAATTTAGTAATAACCGTGGGAGCCACATTATGTCCCGCAGTCAAATGCCCGCAAGCCACTAATAAACACAGAGGTTATCAATGCACTAATAAGTAGTAACCAAAGACATCAACATATAAACTTTAATTGATGGGAAAGCAAGTATTAAAGGGAGTGCAATCTTTCGTTGTCACATTACACAAGCCACCAATCCTGATGAATTAAAGTTTGCTAACACAATAAAACAAAACTACTTAATGAATTAAACACATGCAGCACCTTCTTACAGCTCTTGTATCTTTGATTTGGGTGTGTCTTGTGCTGCCTCCTTGACTGAATTCGTCCTTTGTTCCTCCTGTTTGGTCTTCGGTTTTAGGTTTTCCGGAACTTGTAATTCGTCTGGTCTACGGGGTATTTATAGTTTCTGTCTGAGGGAAGATGCGGCGCATCTACTAAGTAGATGCGGCGCATGTACTTAACTTCGCGTGTGGTCCAAGATTATAATATTCAGGAATATTCGTACACCGCCAGAAGATGCGGCGTAACTCCATGATTAGATGCGGCGCATGTCCTCTTGTATCTTGGATCGTATCTGGTGATATCTTGATAGAGATGCGGCGCATGTTGAGAGTGAGATGCGGCGCATCTGGAGCAGAATTGACTTGATCTTGTCCATGTCAGTAGACTTTCACTTTATGTACGTTTTGCTCCATTATTAGCCCAAAATCGCTAAGTTTCACCAAATGCTTGTTTTTACCTGAGAATTACAAAAGTAAACAATTAAGTATCAATCCTCATACATAATATAGTAAAACAAGTCAAATTAATAGGATAAATGATAGTAATAAAATGTACTTATTTGAGTTCATCAATACTTCACGAACAAAACTTCATATTCGCCAAAAAGAGAGTTCTTAAAAGCACTTGTTTCAGCCATAATCTTTGAGTAGTTACATACTGTTAGAGTTTAATGGAAAAATATTAATCGTGTATGTCTAGATTCGAACACGGGACCGAGGGATTGCACACTTTACATATGAATGATCAAGTAAATAATTAATATATATAATAATTATGTATTTTAATTATTTGGACACGAAATGATAACTAACGGACGTTAAGTAATTAACGGAATTGACTAACGACCGTTAGGGAATAAAGGAAGGACCATTAGTGAAATTGGGAGCTCAAGAAAGTTCTAGAAACCCATCTTGTGGGCTAGGGCCGATCGGTTGAGGGTATACAACCCTAATCGATCCATATCTTGGGGAATAAGCCAATTGCACTATAAATACAAATTGAAGGGTTATTGTTTTCTTTACCTTGTGCATTGCTATAACCCTAAAATTTGTTTCTCTCTTCCTTGTCTTCTAAAACCGGTCGAACACTTCCCTAGTGTGTCGAACCATAAGTTTTTTAAGTTAACAAAATTGTTTTGGTTAATCGTGTTCATTCACTGGCATCAATACTTGATTGGTTATAGTACGTGTGTACAAGAGTTCGGTAATAACTTACTTTAGTTATTCATCTTGGATTGTGAAACAAAAAGGTAAGGGGTTTCACGGTAATCCTATTTATTGATCAAGAGAAGTGAAGAGAAGATCGATCCTTGTTCTTGCTAGGATCTTAAGGTATGTAACTATTTATTATTCGGTAATTCTTTATACGTGTTAAATATTCGATCTTGCTTCCGCTATATGCTCTTTGATGTGTTTATTTATTTAGATGATAGTCATGCTATTTAAATTCCAACAGTGGCATCACGAGCCAATTTAACATATAATTGTAATTACCGAAACGCATAATAAAAATCAAATCTTGATTTGGATTTACATGTTAAGTCGATTTTTATTCTAGGGTTCTTAACATACAATAAAAATCGAATCATAATTTGGGGGGGGGGGGCGGTTTCGAACCTCTTTTAATTAAAAATTAGTTGTGTAACCCTAAATTAGGATATGTTGTGTTTATATGTTTATTTGAATAAAGGGTTACGTTCCTGGATGATCCATGATTCTTCATGCAAGGAAATCATGGATTAGGGTTTTGTTTTATGTGCTACATGTTTTAGATAAATCTAAAATTAGGGAAGACCTAATTAATTATATTAATGAATCAGTTATGTGCAACGTGGTATATAATTATTAAAACTTACGCGGCCAATTATTGGTGTATGTGGTCCATTGGGTACAATGCGCTCGAAAACCAATGCGAGCTTTAGTAATTATATACATAAAAAATTCACATAGAGATTATTAATAGGATTTATCAAAAGGTTTGCATGTGGCTATATGATTGAATGGTTAAGATCATATATGTGTTTATTATTATTTTTTTGTTAAATTACTTATCTTTTTTGTTTAAATTATCTTTGAATTGTAAGCAAAAAGAGGGTAATTTTTTGTATAAAAAATAAATGAACCTAATAACTATGAAACCTTTTGTGGTAAATTATTTATTGCCAAGTCTTATGTGCCGACAGTGGTTCGCTTCGCACGGTAATTTGCTCCCAGGCGAGACTAGCAATTTAACAATTTACAACATAAATTTTTAAGCTTTAAAAATCTTAAACTTTTAATTGATTGATGCAACTGTACAAATTGGTCGAAAGGCGGACCTAATGTTGACAAAATATAAAGTGGGTATAAGAATGGTTTCGCATTAAATTGTGGCCTTAAAGAGACTCCATTCTGTCTCTCCGCTCGTCTGTGCGTCAAATTAGACTTACCAAGTACAACCATTATACATGTACGAAGCATCTTAAGGCAAAGTTGTAAGTTTCTCAACACCATCAATTAAAACTTTGTTGATTTAAGCTTAGTAAAGAGTAAAAATTTTTTACATGAAACATATGATACAAGATGAATGCATGACATCTTTGTACATATTTTTTGATTACACACATCAAAAATTAATACCCTTAAATTTAAGTTATATGCCATCCAATGAAACGGAAACACCTGAGATTACATACTTTCATTACTAGCAGCCTCAGCTGATGTGATGAGTAAAAGGATGGTAATCAAAGGGTAAATTACATACTTTCATTGCTAGCAGCCTCAGCTGATGTGATGAAACTATGTTAATTTGCAGTTTCTTAAGTTGGTTAACTTAATTGAGTACTTTCATTACTAGCAGTCTCAGCTGATGTAATGAAACTGTGTCAAGGCATAAAGATGGGGATAGAACATGCTTACATTTGCAACTGAGGTTGGCAAAATATGTAAATCCCATAATCCTAGGAATTGCAATTTGAGATTGGCAAGTGAGTTCGACTTGTACCTTATTGAGTACTTTCATTGCTAGCAGCCTCAGCTGATGTGATGAAACTATGTCAATTTGGATCCTAGTTTTCAGTGAAAATTAAATGGTTAAATGTTATTTACCATGGGTGTTTAATTTTCTTGAAAAAAGATTAATTATCGAAAGTACTAACTTTTGAACTTTTTTCTGTAGAAATGGCCCAACCCGACAACACTAACATGAACAACATGAGTTCTGCTTTCAAGCAAATGATTGAAAGAGAAAAGTTGACTGGGACAAAGAATTTCAATGATTGGTACCGTTCTTTGAGAATTGTTCTGCGAATGGCCAAACGCATTGATTATCTTAGTAAGCCTCTTCCTACTGCTCCTGCTGGTACTACATCTAATGCAGAACATGAAGAGTATAACATTGAGTATGAGAAGCACAATGATGTGGCTTGTCTTATGTTATCTGGGATGGACACTCAATTGCAAAAGCAATTTGAGAACTTTGGTCCCATGGACATGATCAATGAGCTCAAACGTATGTTTGAGAAACCACCTACTGCAGAGTTATATGACTTGATAGATTCTCTGCATAAGTGTAAGCAGGATGCTAGTAAACCAGAGAGTGCCCACGTATTGGAAATGAAAAGTTATTTGGACTAATTGGAGACACTCGGCTGTGGTTACGTGCAAGATGTATGTGTTGGCCTCATCAATCGATCCCTCAACGAGGAGTTGTTTGGTGATTTTGTGCGCAACTTCAATATGCATTGCAGGGGGAAGACAATAAGTGAATTACATGCATTGCTTATTGACTTTGAGAAAGGATTGTCAAAGAAGGCACCTGCACCTGCGGTATTAGCAATACAAGGTGGTAGGGTTACTAAGCCCAATAAACCGTAACACGCGAACAAGAAGGAGAAAGGTAAAGCTGATAAGGGTAAACAGGTTATGACCTACCAGCCAATGCCTAAGAAGCAGAATCCTCCTAAGAAGAAGGATAAAACCAAGAAGGATTTGGCTTCTTGTCACCACTTCAACACTCCTGGACATTGGAAGAGGAAATGTCCATTGCTGCTAGAGGAGTTGCGTCAGAATAAAAATAAGAAGGCTGGGAATGTCGCGAGCACTTCAGGTATTTTTATGATTGAATTATTTTCTTTTCCTCGTAAGCATAATGCCTGGGTATATGATACGGGATGTGGTACTCATATTTGTAACACATCGCAGGGGCTTAGAGGAGCAAAGAAGCTGGCCTATGGAGAAAGCTACTTGTACGTGGGCAATGGCATACGTGCAGCAGTTTTACCTTCGGGATTAATACTAGTTTTAATAATTGTCATTATGCACCTTCTATCATTAGGGGTGCCATTTCAGTTTCTTTATTGTTGGATATTGGTTTTGATCACACATTTACTAATAATGGAATTTCGGTTTCTTTAAATAATGTTTTTTTTTACTTTAATGCAATTCCAATAAATGGTGTGTTTGAAATTGACATGGAGAATCATGTGTCCAATAGAAATAATTCTGTGTATAGCATTAGCAATAAGAGAATCAAGTCAGACTTGGATTCATCTTATCTTTGGCACTGTCGTCTTGCACATATTGGCAAGAAACGCATGGAAAAGCTGCAACATGATGGGCTTTTGCAAAATATCAATGATGATTCATTTGATAAATGTGAATCTTGCATATCTGGGAAGATGACAAGGAAACCTTTTTCACATCAACTAGAAAGGGCTACAGATCTACTTGGATTAATACATACTGATGTGTGCGGTCCACTTAGACATGTGTCAAAACGCGGTGCTACCTACTTCTTGACCTTTACGGATGATTAAAGTTGTTATGGTTGTGTTTATTTAATTAAACATAAACATGAAGTCTTTGAGACATTCAAGGTTTTTAAAAGTGAAGTAGAATTACAACTCGGTAAGAAGATTAAGGCTCTTCGATCCGATAGAGGTGGTGAATATTTAAGCCAAGAGTTTAAAGATTATCTAGCTGAGTGTGGAATTGTCCAGCCGCTTACATCTCCTTATACTCCACAGCAAAATGGTGTATTTAAAAGGAGAAATCGCACATTGCTAGATATGGTATGATCTATGTTTAATCTTACAACTCTTCCCTTATCCTTTTGGGACTATGCCCTTGAAAGTGTTGTTCGCATATTAAATATGGTTCCAACTAAGAAGGTTGATAAGACTCCATATGAATTATGGACTGGAAAATCTCCCAACTTGTCTTACTTAATGGTCTGGGGTTGTGAGGCATTTGTTAAACGTGACTCACCTGATAAACTCCAATAGAGATCTGTTAAGTGTATCTTCGTAGGATACCCTAAGGAAACAAGGGGTTACTACTTTTACTTTCCACCAGAGAATAAAGTCATTGTGGCAAGGTATGGAGATTTCTTTGAGAATGATCTCATATCTCAAGAATTCAGTGGGAGAGTTTATGATCTTGAAAGTGATCAAGAAGATACATCACCTTCTGAAAACACTAGCACACTTCTTGTGGAACCTGAAAGTCTAGGTCCTCCACCTGAAGTTGAAGTGGTTCCCATTCGTAGATCTACAAGAACTGTGAAAGCTCCTGAACGTCTATGTCTTAACGTAGAGTGTGAGGAAACTATACTAGGGGATCTTGATGAACCTACTAGTTATAGGGCTGCCATTAATAGTCCTGAGAAGGATAAATGGCAGGTTACTATAAATGGGGAAATGCAATCCATGAGAGACAATGAAGTCTGGATTGAAGTAGACCTTCCTCCCAATGCTAAGGTAGTTGGGAGTAAGTGGCTCTTCAAGAAGAAAACGGACATGGATGGCAATGTACACACATATAAAGCTCGTTTGGTGGCTAAAGGCTTTACCCAAACATATGGTGTTGACTACGAGGAGACCTTTTCTCCTGTAGCTGACATTAGAGCTATTAGGATTCTCATAGCCATAGTTGCACACTATGATTATGAGATTTGGCAGATGTATGTCAAAACCGCCTTCTTGAATGGTCGCCTAGATGAAGACATCTATATGGCGCAGCCTGAGGGGTTTGTGAATCCAGAATTTCCTGACCGTGTATGCAAACTTCAAAGATCCATTTATGGATTGAAGCAGGCATCACGTCAATGGAATAAAAGATTTGATGAGGAAATCAAAAGGTTTGGATTTACTCAAAATCTTGATGAGCCATGTGTATACCACAAAGCTAGTGGGAGTGATGTTATTTTCCTAGTTCTATATGTTGATGACATATTGATCATGGGTAAAAACATTCCAAGCTTGAATGAGGTGAAAGCCTATCTTGGGAAGTATTTTTCCTTGAAAGATCTAGGAGAAGCAACATACATTCTAGGAATCAAGATCTACAGAGATAGATCAAGGTGGTTAATTGGTTTAATCCAAAGTGCTTACATTGACAAGATATTGAAGAGATTCAGTATGCAAAATTCCAAGAAGGGATTTTTGCCAATGCAAGTAGAACATGGCTTGAGTAGCAAAGCTTGTTAGCATTTATATTTTGTAGAAAGTGATGGTCATTTGTACATGTTTTAAAGTGTGTGTCGTGTGGTATAGACAACCATTGTAAGGTTAGTGTTGGACTTAGGTAAGTAAAGTTAAAGAAATGCAACAAAAGCCCAAGTCCAACACAAAGCCCACCCAAGGCCTTTTAGGGCAACCAAGGCCTCCCTTTCACTATAAATAGACACACTCTCCACCCATTTTGGTGTGCCTCTTAGTCTAGTAAAGGTGTGAGAGTGTGTGTGTGTGTTTTATTTCTTTTGTTCTCTTATGGTTTAAGCTAATAACATTCGGCTAGTAATATTCATACACGATTCATACTCTTCTCTTCATCTTTACTTTACTTTATTCTTTAAGAGTGTCACGTTATTGTTTGTGTAGTCGTTATTTATATTGTTTAGTTGTAGATCTAGGTTGGTTCGAATATATTTATCTAGGATAACAAGTGGTATCATTCGCCTTACAAGGATCTAGGATTTAGTTGTGTTTGTTTTTAAGCTTTACGTGGGTTATTTAAGAAAAAGGTTCAAGCTTTTTACTTATTTTGACTTATTTCGTGAGTTTTACAAGTAAAGGTTCAAACTTTTTAGTGATTATGTGCGTATAATTGAAAAAGGTTAAAGCTTTTTGTGTTGATCGTGAGTTTAAGGGTAAAAGACGTGGATTTTTGTGACTTTAATGTGGCTCTGTAAAGTGTTGCTCGTGAAAAGTTCATCACCAAAGGTCCTCGGTTCGAATCTGCTTGCTACGCATTGATTTTTATCATTTCTTGTACAAGAAATCTGATAAAAAGGGCCCCACATCGTCATTGGATAATCCACTTTCTTGTATAAGAAAGTTGATTCGTTTGTACCATTCGCGATAAGTTAGGGTCTATCGCCATTGAAATTGCGATAACTTAGGGTTTATCGCAATTGGTTCTTGGCTTTTTATCGCAAATCCACATCACCAGTCTTATCGCAATTGGCACTAGAGCTCTTATCGCAAATCAGCATAAGCAGTTTTATCGCAAATCAGAAATCGGACAACAAAGGGTTATCGCAAATCAGATATCGGACAATTCAGAACTTTCAAACTTTGGCAGATTCAGCCCCTCGCATTTGCAGCAGCTTTTGTGAACTTTCGGATTTGGCAGATTTGACCCTTGCAGTTTACATAAACATTGTTCAACTTAAATAACTTTTATAAATTTGCTTCGATCGTGATTTCTTCAACAACAAAAGTGAACTCGGTATTTTTGCGCTTGTATAAGTGTAGAAAATACTTCGACAATCGGATATCTACTCTCTTGTATAAGAGTGTTAGATCATTTTATATAAATTATCAATTTATATAAATTAGATATTTCTATCTAAATTGAAATTTTTCCATAATTTGTATAAATTTTGGTCAAATTGAAATTTCTATAGAAATTGTCATTTTATCTAAATTGTAATTTACATAACTTTTGTCGAATTTGTAAACTTTTGATTTTGTCTAAATTATAGTCTAATCAAATTTAGTAACTTTATTTAATTTGTTTCGTTTATCTAAATTGTAACTTGAACGATCAACAACAACAACCAAGGCTTCACAACAACATCAAAGTTTAAACTTCAACAATCACAACACCTATTTCTTTGCAACGATCCTGAAACAATCAACCTTATCATACAACAACATCAATAATGACTACTCAACAAGACATACATGCAGCCGGTGCAGAAAACCGTCCTCCCATGCTAGAAAAAGGTAGTTACCTTCCATGGACGAGCCGTATGCTTCGATACATGAAAACCAAACCTCATGGACAAGGAAAACTCTTGATCAACTCCATCCAAAAAGGTCCATTCAAGCCTCGTCAGATTCAAGTTACAACTGGGAATCCTGATGCAACATCTCCAATTGAAGCAACCTTCCGGACACAAATGGAAGAAGAGTACACAGCAGAGGATTGGAAACAAATTGAAGCAGATGACTTAGCCATGCACCTAATTCAACTTGGTTTACCACAAGAGATCTTTTGCGCCGTTGACAGCTGTGAAACTGCATATGCTATGTGGGAATGAGTTAAAAGGCAATGTCATGGTACAGAAATTGGTCAACAAGACATTGAAAACAAGCTTCTGACTGAATGAGAGAAGGTAACATCAACTCTGGCTGAACAAATTGAATCCTACTACACAAGGTTTTGCACTCTCATGAATGAACTCATCAGGAACAAGTTGGCTCCAAGGCAAATTGTTCAAAACATCAAGTTCATCAACAACCTTCCAGAGGAATGGGGACGATATGTCACAATCGTTAATCAAAAAAAGAACCTTCATGAGGTGAACTATGATCAACTGTATGACTTCTTGAAACAAAACCAGAAAGAGGCAGATGAAGTTAGGACAGAAAAACTTGCCAAACAACATGATCCTCTCGCATTGATTGCTCAAGTACCACCATCTTTACCAGTAAACACTCAACCATCATCACCAACTCCCACTCAAAACTACATGCAACAATAACACGTTCCACAACCCACTATCACTCCACAACAATCATTCTACCCACAACAACAAGTTATTCCACAATACCCACAATACCCAGAAATAGAATACGATGCCAATGTTGACAATGCTACTTTAACTCAAGCATTTAGCCTTATAACCAAAGCATTCCAAGGACGTTTCTCCACACCTACCAACAACAATCAACGAACCTCATCTAACACTTGCTACAAGCAGATTGCTCAACCGAGTTTTAACATGGGACAACAAGGTCAAATAATTGGAGGTTATGGGAATCAGCAAGGATATGCTACAGGGTTTCAGATGGGTAATCAAGGGCAGTATGCAGGAAATCAGATGGGTCAGTATATGGGTAATCAGAATCAGTTGGGTCAAGTTGCTAGAAATCGAAGGGGTCAGAATATGGGGAATCAGTTTGGGAATGTTGCTGCTCCAGTATCTGGGAATGCTGGGAATGTAAATCAAGGGTACATGGGAAAGTGTTTTAATTGTCAGGAAGTTGGTCACATGGCAAGGAACTGTCCCACAAAGCCTAACAAGAAAGATCCAGCATATCTGCAGAAAGCAATGTTGTTGGCTCAGAAGGAAAAGGCTGGATTTCAGTTGAATGCAGAAGAGCATGATTTCATGGCCTTGATGGATGATTCAGAAGACCTGGAAGATATCGATGCCAACTGCATCTTCATGGCCAATCTACAGGAGGTTAAATATGACACGGATTCTGAAGCACCTCCTGCTTATGATGTCAATGTGATATCTGAGGTACCACCATATGCTACATGTCACAATAATGAAATGTTTGATATGTCACCTCAAAATGACCAGCATCCTGCGACTCCAAATCTCACTTATGATACATATATGGACTCCCCAAGTTGTTCTTATAATAATTTGGCTACTCCAGATATGGATCCTAATGGAGGCTTAGAGTCACAGCATACTGAGACTGAAGAGGAAACACATGCTTTATTTGAATCATTATTGCAAAATTGTAGTATGGAAATTGAAAAGATCAATCGCGATGTTAAGGTCGCGAAAGAAAAATTGACCACTGAGCTTGAGAGTTATAAGGTTAATGCAAGAGCTTTTGATTTTCATAACAAACGTCAGTCAAATCTTGAGGTTAGCTTAAGAGATTCTGAGTTAAGAAAGAAACGTTTGCAAATCAAATTTGACACTCTAGATGTTAATTTGAATTTGCAAATCAAATCTCTAAACAAAGAAATTTCTGAACTCACCAACCAGCTTTCAAAACAAAAATCAACTTATTCTAATCTTGAAAAAGAAAAGAAAGAGTTGAATGAAAGGTTTTCAAAACGTGAAAAAGATCTTCTTAAAGAAATCACTGAGAAAAAGGAAACCATTGCAAAGTTGGATAATTTACTTGTAAAAACGGGGCATTCTGCACAAACAATTAATTTGTTAATAAACGATCGAAACCCGATTTTACATACTATCAAGAAAATGGCTATTGGCTGTGAAAACCCTTGTAATATCAAGAAAGCTCAGTTAGATCAGAATGTTCTTTATAATGGTAGTTGATGCGTAGCGTGTGTCGTTGCGGTTTAGCAGTTTTAATGCCTACTCAAGTTTTAAATTTATATTTAGCCGACTTATCAATAACACACACACTTAACGAGCAGTGTACCCGGTCAGTATGAATATAATGGTAAGTAGAGTGTCGATCACTAAGAGTGGAACGTATTATCTAGTTATTCTAATCAGTATTTTAATATATTAAGTTAGCTATACAATCTAATCTAACGCAAGGGGGTTCAGCCTGAGAGACTGGCACGATTTGGTAGCAATTAAATAATAAACTAAACCAATAGGCACGAATCAGCAAGTAGCACACACGTACACAGATAAATACTCGAGACAATAAGAGGGCTGTCCTTATGATAAGTAGTTTGTCACTTGTTTTATTGCTAGTGCTATATGAAGTGTATAGTTCGATGCAACGCACCGAGATTAAGTCCTTTCTCGTTGCTTCTAATCTTATCGGCGAGTAAACCCTTAATGATTACTTATGACTATCCTATTTATCTTTCTCCTACTTTTCTACAGACCATAGAATGCATAGGCGATCTAATAAACAGGCGAGGGCAGAGGCATGGCGACCCGATCAACGCTCAGCTAGCCACAGAGGTTATCAATGCACTAATAAAAGTCACCAATGACATCAACATATAAACTTTAATTAATGAGAAAGCAGTTTTAAGGGAGTGCAATCTTTCCGTTGTCACATTACACAAGCCACCAATCTTGATGAATTAAAGTTTACTAACACAATAAAACAAAACTACTTAATGAATTAAACACATGCAGCACCTTCTTACAGCTCTTGTATCTTTGATTTGGGTGTGTCTTGTGCTGCTGCCTTGACTGAATTCGTCCTAGGTTTCTGGTCTTCGGTCTTCTGTTAAAACTTCGGAACTCTTAATTCGTCTGGTCTTTGGGGTATTTATAGTTTCTGTCTGAGGGTGAGATGCGGCGCATCTAGTAAGTAGATGCGGCGCATTTACTTAACTTCGCGTGGGGTCCAAGATTATAATATTCAGGAATATTCGTACACCGCCAGAAGATGCGGCGTATCTTCATCTTTGGATGCGGCGCATGTCCTCTTGAATCTTGGATCGTATCTGGTGAAATATTGATAGTGATGCGGCGCATGTAATGAGTGAGATGCGGCGCATCTGGAGCAGAATAGTCTTGATCTTGTATATTTCAGTAGACTCTTAACTTCTTGCATGTTTTGCTCCATAATTAGTCCAAAATCGCCAAGTTTCACCAAATGCTTGTTTTCAACTGAGAATTACAAATGTAAACGATTAAGTATCAATCCTCATACATAAGATAATAAAACAAGTCAAATTAATAGGATAAATGATAGTAATAAAATGTACTTATTTGAGTTCATCAAATATCCCCCCACTTGAACTTTACTTGTCCCCAAGTAAACCTTAGAATTAATCTTATGAAAATGTATCCTAAAAGATATTAGGATTTATTTTTATATTTAAGCATGTATTCATTTTTTTGTCATAATCACACAACTAAACACTTAACGAATTAGAAGTGAAATAAAATATTTTGATAAAAGCAAATCTAATCGTTTAACTGTCCAGTCGCGACGAATATTCTATCATAAGCTTGGCAAGTACACACATCTCCACCACTAAAGCTAAGGAATAACAAGTCCAAAGCGGTAAAAAAGGTTTTGAGGCTTAGGGGTTAATTATTCTTAATCTCTATCGTTCTCAAATTCCAGAAAAGGCGACAAAATCACAAATACATGATCGAATCCACGAACACGATACTTGCAATTGCTCAAATCCTTAACTCGAATAGGCTAAAGATAGGTCCAAACTTCACCAATAATAATATATCAAAAAGGGCGACAAAATCATAAATACATAGCCGAATCCACGACTACGATACTTAAGATTGCTCAAATCCCTAATCTCAATAAATCAAAGGTTTGGTTGGATAAAGAATAATACAGGGTATGGATAATATTTGGGATATAAATTGGTGTAAAATGAAAAATAAACAAAACAAATAAATTAAAATCCTAAGTGTGGTTAATCACTATCCCAACCATCCCATGAATAAGACTCATATCATTGAATAACTCACGCTTTAACACTTGAAACACACGCTTTAGGTAGACACGAATTATACTCAACAAGATCTTAATCAAAGAATAAACCTTAGTTGACGTTCCCATAACTGCCAACTCCCATTTCAATCCATAAATATACAACAACTAGTGGTGATATCGACCACTTACATAACTTTACATCGTTGGTTTAATCAAACATCCAACTTTCTTTTTCTTTTTCTTTTTTTTTTTTTTTTTTTTTAAACTTTAACAAAGATGTGTAAAATTTCACCACATCACTATAATGATAATTCTGGATAATTTTTCCATACTTTTCATAACTTCAGAAATAACGGTAATAGTGAAAGTAGTAAACACACGAAAAATAAACTCAAAAATATACAATATTTACTTTCACTCCAATTGCATTGTGCAATTTCCCGACCTAACCATAGATAATGAATTACGCACGCGAACACAGGTAATGTAAGGAAACACACTTTGCCTATAGCAATTAACCAACCACGGACTTTAATCTACAGGGTAGGCTAAGGTGTAAGGGTGTAACGAAACATTTTAACAAAGGTGTAAGAAACGAAAGGAATGGCTCTGAGGGTTTTTCTAGGGGTATCTTACTCTAAAGATGAGAGTAACAAAAGGGTTTATACGGGGGTTAACTAACCAGTGTAGTTAGCTAATAACACATAACATATAAAGGCTATTTGGGTGTAATCCTAGAAATTTACCAATTTAGACAAGTCATTCCAATTATATAAATAATACTCATTATGGTGGTCTCGAATAGTATACAAGCCAAGTTCTAAAGTTTACAAGTCACCGGCACACTCATAGATTTGTGAATTTTGAAAAATCACAATTTTTGAAAATAACGTCATGTGTGCAGCTATGCAACTTAGACTTTAAACAAAAACATGCTAAAAATTTTAAATTTTTATATATTAAGCACATTTTAAGCATATTTTGAAAAGTTTAGGACAAGTAAATGTTAAGTGTTCTAATTCTCCAATCCCCCCACTTAAGTTAAACAACGTCCTCGTTGTTTGTAATAAAGGTTAAAAACTGGAAAATAAAAGAATTAGAACAGAAAAACTCCCCTGAGATTTGCTCGGTATGATCCTCCATTAGTATAAGGGCAAAAATCATCTTTCTTGTGGATTAGAACGTTTAAGCTTCATATTTGATGTATCCACAGGAAATGCAGGAATCTATAATACCACCAAGGCTTCAAAACACACCTAAGGTAAGAAAGGTTCAAACTTGCATAACACATTAGTAGTTAGGTAAAAATAAAACATAAAAATTAAAAATGAAAATCATCAGGTCAGTCGATGCGCCGTATCTTATGGGAGAAGATACGCCGTATCGAGCCTGGAATAAATACGGATCAGAATAAAAGATGCGCCGCATCCTTAACCAGGGATGCGCCGCATTAAAATAAACTGATAAAAAGTTTTAAATTCGGAAAATAAAAAAAATGCAGAAAAATAAATAAATAAAGTAAGATATGACCATTGCAGGAGATGCGTCGCATCTCAGGATTGAGATGCGCCGTATCCTCTGCGGCCTGACTGACTCGACGCAAATATCCTCTGCGCCGTCATCCTCGGGTGTCTCTCCGATTTGAAAGGTTGACTTTCCGCCTCTAGTTGTAATCCCTTTCAAGTCTTGCCTTACCAAAAGAACCCTGTTAAGCACCGTTGACAATTGGTGCACTTCAATTGCCAATCCATAAATCATGTTGTTTTGTTCCTTTAGTAACAGCTCATGACTGCCTTTGAATTCATTAATAAAGGTCCTTGCTTCATGATGTTCTTTTTCATTGGCATGAGCGATTAGTAGTGCAAACTCTTCCATGGTAAGATTTCTTCGGGGTCTTCCGAACAAGTTTGGGAAAATATCGAACATTGTTCCTGAAAATCAAAGAGAGGTAGATTTCAAAGTAAAAGTTTCCAGGTATAAGGGTCAGAGTATTTTCCGTTCGGAGATAAGAAAAATAAAAGTTACTGATATCTGCAGATGACGCGCCGTATCCAAAAAGTTGGATACGCCGTATCTTATAATCGTTAAAATTTAATCAGACTTTATTCAGAAAATAGATACGCCGCTTTAGAAATTAGAATTCGCCGTATCTGTTTTAATTATCAAAAACCGATATACTTATTAAAATTAAATGCGTCGTATTAACAAAAGTTAATGCGCCGTATTTTCGTTACGTTTCAAAATATAAGATTTTTGATTCAGAAGATGCGCCGTATCGATAAAGATCGATACGCCGTATCTGTTTAATAATTCAAAAACTGTTCTTAATTAAAATAATAGATACGCCGTATCTGCTAAAGCAGATGCGTCGTATGGCGTTAACGTTTAGAAAAAAAAAAAAAAAAAAAAAAAAAAAAAAAAAAAAAAAAAAAAAAAAAAAAACTATCAAAAACAGATACGCCGTATCTTGGGGAAAAGATGCGTCGTATCGAATTAATTAAACGCGTTGTATTTTATAAAAAATTAAACGCAATACACCGTATCTGAGAAATCAGATGCGCCGTATCGTTTGATTTAGCTCAGTACAACGATAGCAGAACACAAAAAAAAAAAAAAAAAAAAAAAAATTACGAAAAATTAAAACAAATAAAAACACACGAAAATAAACACAAATAAAAGCAAACAAATAACACACAAAAACAGAAAATATGCAAAATAGTACAATGAATGCAAATTAATCTAATACACAACAAAATTAGCGGTTAGATAAAAATAAAATTAAAACCTAATTAAAATACTAATCAAATTAACAGATAATAACAATTCACTCCCCGGCAACGGCGCCAAAAACTTGATGCGTAGCGTGTGTCGTTGCGGTTTAGCAGTTTTAATGCCTACTCAAGTTTTAAATTTATATTTAGCCGACTTATCAATAACACACACACTTAACGAGCAGTGTACCCGGTCAGTATGAATATAATGGTAAGTAGAGTGTCGATCACTAAGAGTGGAACGTATTATCTAGTTATTCTAATCAGTATTTTAATATATTAAGTTAGCTATACAATCTAATCTAACGCAAGGGGGTTCAGCCTGAGAGACTGGCACGATTTGGTTGCAATTAAATAATAAACTAAACCAATAGGCACGAATCAGCAAGTAGCACACACGTACACAGATAAATACTCGAGACAATAAGAGGGCTGTCCTTATGATAAGTAGTTTGTCACTTGTTTTATTGCTAGTGTTATATGAAGTGTATAGTTCGATGCAACGCACCGAGATTAAGTCCTTTCTCGTTGGTTCTAATCTTATCGGCGAGTAAACCCTTAATGATTACTTATGACTATCCCATTTATCTTTCTCCTACTTTTCTACAGACCATAGAATACATAGGCGATCTAATAAATAGGCGAGGGCAGAGGCATGGCGACCCGATCAACGCTCAGCTAGACACAGAGGTTATCAATGCACTAATAAAAGTCACCAATGACATCAACATATAAACTTTAATTAATGAGAAAGCAGTTTTAAGGGAGTGCAATCTTTCCGTTGTCACATTACACAAGCCACCAATCTTGATGAATTAAAGTTTACTAACACAATAAAACAAAACTACTTAATGAATTAAACACATGCAGCACCTTCTTACAGCTCTTGTATCTTTGATTTGGGTGTGTCTTGTGCTGCTGCCTTGACTGAATTCGTCCTAGGTTTCTGGTCTTCGGTCTTCTGTTAAAACTTCGGAACTCTTAATTCGTCTGGTCTTTGGGGTATTTATAGTTTCTGTCTGAGGGTGAGATGCGGCGCATCTAGTAAGTAGATGCGGCGCATTTACTTAACTTCGCGTGGGGTCCAAGATTATAATATTCAGGAATATTCGTACACCGCCAGAAGATGCGGCGTATCTTCATCTTTGGATGCGGCGCATGTCCTCTTGAATCTTGGATCGTATCTGGTGAAATATTGATAGTGATGCGGCGCATGTAATGAGTGAGATGCGGCGCATCTGGAGCAGAATAGTCTTGATCTTGTACATTTCAGTAGACTCTTAACTTCTTGCATGTTTTGCTCCATAATTAGTCCAAAATCGCCAAGTTTCACCAAATGCTTGTTTTCAACTGAGAATTACAAAAGTAAACGATTAAGTATCAATCCTCATACATAATATAATAAAACAAGTCAAATTAATAGGATAAATGATAGTAATAAAATGTACTTATTTGAGTTCATCAGTAGTTTAATAAATGATATCCATGACCCTCCTCCGGGTTATGATTCTAGTGAAATGATTGAGCTTTCCGAAGAGAGTCGAAACAAAATGCGACAAATGAATAGAGAAATAAACCCATTAACTATAATGAACTCAACAAAATTTCTGGGGTTCATCTTGTTCAAAAAGAGTCACCATTGTTCTTTAAAAGACCTGTGGCTGTCGCAAAACGAATATTTGTTTCAAAACATCTGCCTAACATCGAACAAATGGCATCTAAAAACACTTATGATACAAGTGCAGCTAGACTATATTTGGTTGATCTTAAACAGAGAATTGAAACACTTCAACGTATTGTGGCTTCCAAAACAAACAATCAAAAACTGGAATGGTTTTCAGGTGTTCAGACTGAACTGAAAGAGATTTTTGAAAAAGAAATTAATCCACATATTGCTGCAATCTATGCGGTTGTTCAAAATGTGGAACATAATCTTTTAAAAGAGTCGGTAGACTTCGTTAAGGACCACAAATCCTTAGTGAAGGAGGCTAATGAATACTTGGAACGCATAACGATTTTGGAAAAACAAAATGACGCTCTCTCCTTCGAAGCTCTATCGACTGATATTATGTCCATTATTTACCAAACATATTCTGTGGAAGATGATGAAAGAATTCGAGCTGAGACTTTCGAAATAGTTGAAAAATATGAGAATGCATTTGCTAGGATTGAAAAGGAAAACATAACATATTTTAAACAACTTGATCAAAAAAGGAAGAATGCAAGTATGACAAATTGTCGTATGAGCGTTCTTATAAAAACATGCAAGAAAAAATTGATCGTTTGAAGTCTCAGCTTGAATGTCAAAATAGGAAGAGTGAGGAAAATAAGATTTCTAGACCAAAAAGGTCTATTTCTACACCCTTGCCTAAGGAAGATACGAATGGAAAAGAGAAAGCGGTTGTTGAAAACTCAAATGTGATAGCACCTGGACTTTATAGGATTAGTACCACTATTGCATCTACCTCTACATCAAAATCAAATCGGGCGATAGACAAAAGTGTTAAGGAAAATCCAAAAGAGAATAGGAATGCTAAAACTGATTCAAAAGACAACAAGATAAATCCTAATGCGTGTGCCTTACCTTCTACAGGAGTAGAAAGCACCTCTAGAAGCAGCAGACTAAAGCCTAGGAGCAATACAAGGAACAATAGAGTCTCGCCTGCATCTAAGAGTGAAAGCAAGAATAAAACGGAAGAAGTAGAAGAACACCCTAGGAATTTATCGCTTTCTAATAAGAAACATATGTCATCTGGATGTAATGTTAAGAACACTGTTTCTAGTGCATGTAATGACTCTGTTTGTTTAATGTGCGAGAAATCTTTGTCTAAAAATTTTTGTGATGATATTGTTTATGAATCTGTGAATGTGATGCCTGCTAAGAAAAATGTGCCTTCAGGAAATAGTGCTAAGTCTAGATATATCAAAAGACTTATTGCAAAAGTTAAGTCCACATCTAGTAACCTATTACCTAAAGACCATCTTAAGTTTTGCAAATGGAAACCAACGAGTAGAAAGTTTCCACCTAAGGATGGCACATTAGAAATTGTTTCAATAGACCGCATAAAAACCATCTCTAAGTGTGATACGCCTGTTACTTCTAACCCCCTGGAACAAAATGATAAACGGTTTCCATATACAAAACCATATGTTCTTCGCAGGTCATTGAAATTTGTCTGTGGATCGTCGACTCGGGTTGCTCCAAGCACATGACCGGGAATCTGAAGCTGTTGATCAACTTTGTATGGAAGTTCATGGGAACAGTTCGGTTTGGAAATGATCATGTAGCAGCTATTCTGGGTTATGGAGATCTACAGTTTGGGAATTTCTTAATCACTCGGGTTTACTATGTTGAAGGGTTGGGATACAATCTGTTCTCAGTCGGACAGTTTTGCGATGCAGATTTAGAGGTTGCATTTAGAAGGAATACTTGCTTCATTAGGAACTTGATTGGAGATGATCTCTTAACCGGAAATCGTGGAACCAATCTCTATGCTATCGACATCAATCAAATGGCCTCTTCATCACCAATTTGTCTCATGACAAGAGCTGACGAAACTAAGTCCTGGTTGTGGCACAGACGTTTATCCCATCTCAACTTCGACACCTTAACCAATCTTGCCAAACACAACATCTTCACCGGTCTCCCAAAATTCAAATACACCAAAGATCACTTATGCCCATCATGTGAGCTAGGCAAAAGCAAACTTTCAACTTATAAACCCAAAACCTTACCCAGTTCGGTAGATAAGTTACATTTGTTGCATATGGACTTATGTGGCCCAATGAGAGTTGAGAGTATCAATGGGAAAAAGTATATTCTTGTAGTTATCGATGATTATTCAAGATATACATGGGTAAGGTTTTTGAGATCAAAAGACGAAGCACCAGGCATCATCATCACCTTTCTGAAGCGAATAAAAGTTTTACTTCTAGCTCTAGTGAGGATAGTAAGAACTGATAATGGCACGGAATTCACCAATCAGGAGTTGAGATCATATTTTGAAGAAACTGGAATTACTCACCAGACATCAGTTGTACGAACTCCATAGCAGAATGGGGTAGTTGAAAGAAGAAATAGAACTCTTGTGGAAGCTGCTTGCACAATGCTGATATATTCCAGTGCACCACTATTCTTATGGGCTGATGCTGTTTCCACTGCTTGTTTTACTCAAAACCGATCCCTAATCCATCTAAGATTCAATAAAACACCGTATGAATTAGTAAACAACAGAAAACCCGATATCTCTTACCTTCATGTATTTGGCGCTTTGTGCTATCCTACAAATGATAGAGAGGATCTGGGGAAGATGAAAGCTAAGGGTGATATTGGTATCTTCATTGGTTATTCAGACAACTCGAGGGCATTCAGGGTGTATAATAGAAGAACAAAAAGAGTAATGGAGACGATGAATGTGAAATTTGATGAGATTTCACAAATGGATTCTGAGAGACTCGCTCTAGAACCCGCGCTTAACCCGATGGCTTCTAATCATACCAGATTAGGACCCGCATCAAACGCTGAAACTTCTGGACATATTAGTTCAGGACTCGTACCCCAAGGAGCTCAATCAACTACCACAGATAAACCAACAAATCAAGAACTGGATAATTTCTTCGAGTTTATGTATGATGAATACTATGGTGGAGCTTCGACAAGTGCATCACAACAACGTTCCGCTGCACCCGCTCAACAACAACAACCACCACCACAACCACAAGATGCATCTACCACAATCGAAGCTGACGCACCAACTCCCTCCACGTCAACATCATCTACATCTACTCCTCCCACTCCAGTAATTGAGATTGTTCTACCAAGAGTTGATGAGCAAAACCAAACAACACCAATTCAAGAAGAACAACAACAAGACAATGCTGTGTTAGAAGAAGAACCATTTGAAAATCCATTTGCAACGGAATCTGCTGAATCTTCTTCTAGGTTACATGAACCATCTAACACGCATTCATCAAATCCAAGGTACCCTTCTACGTTACAGTGGACTAAAGACCATCCAATAGAACATGTTATTGGTGAACCTTCAAGGCCAGTTCAGACGAGAAGACAACTTGCCACCGATTCTGATATGTGCATCTTTGCCTGTTCAGTAAGCTTAAAGGAACCAAAGAACATTCGGGAGGCAATGGCAGATAATTCTTGGATTGAAGCTATGCAGGAAGAACTTCTCCAATACCAATTACATGACACTTGGGATTTAGTGCCGAGACCATTAGACAAACTCGTCATTGATCTTAAGTGGTTATGGAAGAACAAAAAGGATGAAGAGATGACTGTAATTCGCAACAAAGCTCATCTCGTGGCCAAGGGATTCAGACAGGAAGAGGGAATAGATTTTGATGAGTCATTCACGCCAGTAGCTAGACTTGAGGCGGTCCGGATTTTCTTAGCATATGCGGCTCACAAGAACATCATGGTCTATTAGATGGATATCAAGACAGCTTTCTTGAATGGAACTCTGAAGGAAGAGGTGTACGTGAGTCAGCCAGATGGATTCGTTGACAAAGATCATCCGGACTACGTATACAAGCTAAAGCAAGCTATCTATGGTTTGAAACAAGCCCCAAGGGCGTGGTACGACGAATTATCATCTTTCCTACTTTTGACTTATTTCACCAAAGGAACAATTGACCCGACCTTGTTCACCAAAAAGTTTAAAGATGACATTTTGATTGTTCAGATTTACGTGGACGACATAATCTTTGGGTCCACTAATCCAAAACATTCAAAACTTTTTGCAAATCTCATGAAAAGTAAATTTGAAATGTCTATGATGGGCGAATTAAAATTCTTCCTTGGACTTCAAATCCATCAATCCCATCATGGTATTTTCATTAATTAGGCGAAATATACAATTGAGATTTTAAAGAAACATGGAATGGAAAATTGTGACTCTGTTGGTACTCCAATGGTCACTTCACCCAAAATTGGTGCTGATTTATAGGGGAAACCCATGGATCCGAAGAAATATCGGAGCATGATTGGTTCTCTCATGTACTTAACTGCTAGTCGACCCGATATACATTTTGCTGTTTGCTTATTAGCACAGTTTCAGGCAAGGCCTACCGAACTTCACCTCCAAGAGGTTAAAAGAATCTTTCGGTACCTACGAAGATCCATTAACATGGGACTTTGGTATCCGAAGGATTCGGAGTTTAAACTAACAGCCTTTTCAGATGCCGATCATGCTGGTTGCCAAGTCACCGCAAAAAGTACATCCGGGGGAGCACAATTCTTGGGAGAAAAGCTAGTAGGCTCGTCATCGAGGAAACAAGACTGTACGACGCTTTCAACTGCAGAAGCCGAGTATGTGTCTCTATCTGCGTGTTGTGCCTAAGTTCTTTGGATGAGGACACAACTCACAGATTATGGTTTCTCTTTCGACCGCATACCTATGTATTGCGACTCGAAAAGTGCCATAGCCATCTCGTGCAATCCCGTGCAACACTCGAAGACCAATCATATTAGAGTCCGCTATCACTTCATAAAGGAACACGTCGAAGAGGGTACTGTTGAATTATTTTTCGTGGGGACTGAATACCAACTCGCCGATCTATTTACTAAAGCCCTCCCAAAAGAGCGGTTTGATAACTTAGTTCGTCAAATTGGAATGCGAAGCCTAACTCCCGAAGAGTTAGCCAGTCTTCCCGAATCTTCTTGAATAATATCATGAAGCTTCGCATGTAAATATTTTTGAAAAACAAAATACAAAATTTGAAAAACCAACAAAAACAAAATATAAAAATAGAAAACTTTCAAAAAGACATAAAAAATATAAAACATAAAAACCAAAAATATTCTTCTCACGACATGTCTCTTGTATAATCGATATTCTGTACGTACCTAGAAATGTCATTCAACAATGATACGGGCATGTACAGATGCTTGAGCGAGAGTTCATTTAAATGTTTTCTAAAACATGTCGTTTCTCAAATTTCTAATCAGACGGCTTTCGTATATTTCAGTACGAAACCCGAGCTACATTGATGACTTCTGATTATTTCCGATCAGGACTCGCAATGTTAATGGCAAAACAAAAAGAAAACTCCCTCTTAAACCCAAATGGTTTAAAATGTGCTTTATTTAAGGGGGAGTATAAATATTAAAAAGAAAAATGTTCCATCTTCATGCTAAAATCCGCCTGTCTCCAAAAAATTTCATTTTCATCAAGGTGATATCAAAAATATCACTGCATGCTATTTTTGAGGGGGAGAAGGCGTGATTAAAATGTGATCAAAGTTCGTGGAATCTCAAAGTATGCTCACCAGACAGACTCAGTTCTAACCCTCGAATTGACGAAACTTGATGTCCGTTATCGAAAAGACTTGTCCGGGACGGGTAATAATTTCAAGCTGGTTTTCCAGTGATGTAAACGTGTCTCGCAAAGGACTTGTCTGAGTAGAATGTACCAATTCGAGATATGATCTTTGAATATGACTGGGACGGGTAATAATTTCAAGCTAGTCTAACTAGTGATGTAAGCGTGTCTCGCGAAGGTCATGTTCATTGAAAATCAATCATTTCAAAGTGCGAACTCTATCCCCACATGTGCAAATTTAGAATCAAAAATGCATGAGCACATGTGAAGGGGGAGTATTTCCAAAAATGCAAAACACTCGAAGTGTTAATCAAATGTGTTTTCTCATAAACACTTTGAGAGATTTTCATGAAAGATTTTATGGCAAGTGATCAACAAACCTAGAATAATCATGGAGTTATAAGGTGATTATGGTTAGGTTATGTCCTATGATCATCCAGAGCCGGAGGGATCTACCCAAGGACAATTCCAATAGATTAGAATTAGAAGTCCTTAGGTAAGATTGAAAAAAAGAGTATATTAGAAAGGAGAAAGAAGGGGTTGAAGAATTAAAAAGAAAAGTTTAATATAAGGGTGAAAAGAAATAGCCCTCCATGAAAACTTAGGGCAGAAACCAGGTCAATACATCTGCTGTCGATATTCACTAAGGTGATATTGATATTGAAGACAAGACGTCATGGACCCAGTGACGCGCTGCACCACCCCTCCTAGCAACTCAGATATCTCTCAAAAGATATTTGTTTCATTTCTCACGGAGAACACTACATAATCTATCGGCCTCTCATTCCGAGATGTGTTGATATTGAAAAGGTGGCACTCTACTCCATGCATCCGACTACTAAAACTAAAACGCACATTATAGAGTCTAGAGCCATGAGATTCATCAAAATATCTCTTAGGAACACTTCCATAAGAAAACCCTTGTGTTCACCTTAAAGGACACAAGGTGTACAAGAGTATTAATGAGATCTAAGTATCTTGCCAATTATATCTTGATGGTTACTATGGTTTCAAATGGTCTACAGTAGTGGGGTGATCTCTAGCTACTCACTGAATCGTGGGTGCACTTCGGTGTGTCCGTGTAAGCCCTCTCGGGGGTATCCAGTTCAGAACGGCCTGGGTTAGGATTAGAGAAAGTCTTCACACTATGCTGAAGATGATCTCGAAGTCCCAACCTGTAAGTGCTGGACGTGTTGCTACTGCTGCTGCTGAGGAACGCCACCAGGAGGAAGACCAATCTACATCATCAGATTCATCAAATATCTTCACCTCAGCATACTTATACTTATGAAGAACATCCCCTACAAAGCTCAAGTGTAAAAAGGTTTAAGACAAAAGGATCAAGTTAAAGACAAAGTGTAACAACAAAGTCAAGAGACTAATCAAGATGTCAAGAACAAGTTCATATGTCACACGATGAAAGATTAAGGGGAGATTGTTAGCATAGGAAGATTGTTAGCAAAAGTTTACAGTCCAAGATGTATGAGTATGTTGGAGGACACAACGCATCATCATTAGAAGATTTTGATCAAGGCAAGTTCTATCGGAAGATGATTACTTTGAAGATCACGATTGCATGAAAGAACATTGAAAGAATATTATGCTACAACGACACACAAAATTAAAGACGTTGAAGACAAAAGACCAATCACAGGAGCATCATTGAAATGACCATCCCTTAGGGGGAGATTGTTAGCATTTATATTTTGTAGAAAGTGATGGTCATTTGTACATGTTTTAAAGTGTGTGTCGTGTGGTATAGACAACCATTGTAAGGTTAGTGTTGGACTTAGGTAAGTAAAGTTAGAGAAATGCAACAAAAGCCCAAGTCCAACACAAAGCCCACCCAAGGCCTTTTAGGGCAACCAAGGCCTCCCTTTCACTATAAATACACACCCTCTCCACCCATTTTGGTGTGCCTCTTAGTCTAGTAAAGGTGTGAGAGAGTGTGTGTGTGTTTTATTTCTTTTGTTCTCTTATGGTTTAAGCTAATAACATTCGGCTAGTAATATTCATACACGATTCATACTCTTCTCTTCATCTTTACTTTACTTTATTCTTTAAGAGTGTCACGTTACTGTTTGTGTAGTCGTTATTTATATTGTTTAGTTGTAGATCTAGGTTGGTTCGAATAGATTTATCTAGGATAACACTTATGCTTCGGCTGTGGGATCTATTATGTATGCGGTACGATGTACAAGGCCCGATGTGGCGTTTGCTCAGAACATTACCAGTCGTTATCAGCAAAACCCAGGTGAACTCCACTGGACAGCTGTGAAATACATTCTCATGTATTTAAGATCTATGAGAGAAATGTTTTTAGTTTACAGGGGAAATCCAGAAGCAGAGCTGTGTGTTATAGGTTACTGCGATGCATCATGGAAGTGTGATAAAGATGATACGAAGTCTCAGACGGGTTATGTCTTTGTCGTCAATGGAGGTGTTGTGGATTGGAAGAGCAAGAAGCAGAGTACTATAGCGATGTCTGCAACAGAAAGTGAGTATATTGCTGCCTCAGAAGCTGCAATGGAAGCAGTCTGGATTAGGAAATTCGTTTTAGGGCTTGGAGTTATGCCCTCAATCGAAAGACCTATAAAAATGTATTGTGACAATTCAGCCGCAATTACATTTGCTAATGAGCCTGGAATCATGAAGGGCACCAGACATTTCCCGATCCGGTATCACTATGTTAGAGAACAAGTGGAGATAGGCGAGATCGAATTACTCAAAGTTCACACAGATGACAACTTAGCAGATCCATTAACGAAGGCTCTACCCGGTGGAAAGCTTAAACAACTTTCTGAAGGCATAGGACTTCGTTTAGCTAATAGTTTCATGCATATCTGTGATTAGTATTTGGATAATGGGATGTTGTAAAACAGTTATTATTTTAATGAAATAAAATAAATTGTTATGTTTGTTTGTCATTTTCTTAATAATATATCATATATTTGCATGTTTATATCCGTGAATATATTTATATATTCTAAACTGTCCGTTGTCGGTTAATGATATGGGAATATCATTAAATTAAGACAAATCTGAGTATTGGTAGAATATACTTGAAAGTATATTGATGCGTTGTCATACCAATTTCACATGATATTCAAAATGTTTGAATATAGGACTTATCCCGACTTCATGAGTTTACTTTATGGATCTTGTCATTAAGTAAATCATGTGTATATAGTTATCCTCAGACTTGAGATGCCAGATAACTGTCATGCATGTAGTGCATTTCTGTAATTCAATTTAACGCTATACGTAACTGGTAGCTATACGGATTGTTATACGGATTGTTTTCGGAAGCGTTGCGAAGTGCATGGGTTATGCTCGTAGTCAAGATAGAATTTGTTCCTTCAAATTTATTTGGAGTTTAATACTGTTGGGCCCCTCGTGGGATTAGTAAGATGTATGTGTGGCCACACCCAAGATATCCCCTGAATAGTTCAGAAGTTTTGGTAATCTTATTTAATCATAAACAACGAGAAACATAATTATTAATAAAGAATAACTTAGATCCATATCTTTATTAATGTGGTATTTGAAACAAAAGGATGAGTATGATGATTAATCATCGAATGGTTTTTCCAGGAGACCACCACCCGAGTTGTACTAGGGGCATTGGCGTGTTGCTAGACGCTAACCAATGTCATTACACTTTTAATAGATTTCCAAGTGGGAGCTGTTAGAGTTTAATGGAAAAATAATAATCGTGTATGTCTAGATTCGAACACGGGACCGAGAGATTGCACACTTTACGTATGAATGATCAAGTAAATAATATATATATATATATTTTTATATATATATATATATATATATATATATATATATATATATATATATATATATTATTAGTTATGTATTTTAATTATTTGGACACGAAATGATAACTAACGGACGTTAAGTAATTAACGGAATTGACTAACGACCGTTAGGGAATAAAGGAAGGACCATTAGTGAAATTGGGAGCTCAAGAAAGTTCTAGAAACCCATCTTGTGGGCTAGGGCCGATCGGTTGAGGGTATACAACCCTAATCGATCCATATCTTGGGGAATAAGCCAATTGCACTATAAATACAAATTGAAGGGTTATTGTTTTCTTTACCTTGTGCATTGCTATAACCCTAAAATTTGTTCCTCTCTTCCTTGTCTTCTAAAACCGGTCGAACACTTCTTTAGTGTGTCGAACCATAAGTTTTTTAAGTTAACAAAATTGTTTTGGTTAATCGTGTTCATTCACTAGCATCAATACTTGATTGGTTATAGTACGTGTGTACAAGAGTTCGGTAATAACTTACTTTAGATATTCATCTTGGATTGTGAAACAAAAAGGTAAGGGGTTTCACGGTAATCCTATTTATTGATCAAGAGAAGTGAAGAGAAGATCGATCCTTGTTCTTGCTAGGATCTTAAGGTATGTAACTATTTATTATTCGGTAATTCTTTATACGTGTTAAATATTCGATCTTGCTTCCGCTATATGCTCTTTGATGTGTTTATTTATTTAGATGATATTCACGCTATTTAAATTCCAACACATACACGGTGAAGTTTTCAAATTTTTCATCAAGGGGTAGCAAGTTAATCATAACGACCGTCTTTTCTAAATCTTGGTTTTCTTCATTTGCTCCCATAATTCGAACTTGACTTGATTTCATGAAAAGTCCGGTAGCCATTTCAAAGGCCAACTTGCATTGGCAAAACACACTTGTTTAGCAACATGGGCTGGTCTATTGGGTTTAGCAACATGATACGGGTCCAATTGGTTTGCCATAAACAACTTTGGTGCAAAATTTCATTAAATCTTATTATAAATAATCGGTGTGACACGTATGACAATAAAATACATATTCTTATCAACCAATGTTATTGAATAAATTGTACACTATGTGAAACCTTCAACCCCTTTGGACCCGTTTTCTTTAGCTAACTTTTTTTATTGTACTCGTTTGACCCGTTAGAGATTAAAAATATCCCACATTGACTCATTCATACATAACTGGGTCAGAATTTCCACGGCTATAAAAGTATATGGGAATGTATTTAATTTTAAGATAAACTATAGACGGCAAAGAAGACCCTTGTTTTGTACTAGTGAAACTTGTGACCACTTGTTTTGTATTAGTGATTAAAAAATTGCTATCACTCTCTAGGGATTTTCTTTTGTTAGATTATTTCATCTCCGGTCTATGCCATCTTTTTTTAAAAAGATTAACATATTTAAAAATTGCTAAATAATCAGTTTTGATTTTATATGACAAGTATACTTGGTGAAAATAGCAAGTCGCAATTTTGTTTTATAAAAGTGTGTGGTAAGTTAGTTGCAATGAAATTTTAGTGTGCAAGAAAAGATATTAAATGTTAAACCTGAGAAAAAGTTTGTAAAGAATGCTCAATTGAAAAGTGAAACTTGTGATTCTCGGTTCCTAAAAAATGCCAAAACAACAAGTAAATACTTCAAGAAAGATTTACACGAGTAAATCATTTTTAAAATTGTCATCTAATTAAGCGATCACTTGAATATGAAATTGCAATTGGTGATGTCATAAATAGATATATATTTCTTGATTACCATATGGATTACCATATGAAATTGCAATTGGTGATGTCATAAATAGATATATATATATATTCATACTTATTCCTTAATGATTTATAATAGATATGGCCTTAAATGATGGATTATAATTGTATTTTATGTGTTAAGGTTGGTTTCTAAAAGACTAAAATACCTCACAAACTTATGTGTTCTTGTAGGTATAAAATATGAGGCCTAATTTGACAAGAGTTTGAAAGTTAGAGGATTTCATTGTACAAGTACCCAAAGTAAGACACAAGATCAGATCATGGGTCTCATTGAGGCAAGATGGAGGGAACGATTCTTCAGGGGGTCATGAGAGATCGTGGCATCAGTTGACAAAAGTGGGGAGACACTTAAAACTACAAAAGGACCAGGTGGTTTAAAAGGGGGGAGACAGTTACACAAATACTGATAACACGACACCAACACAGAAACACAATTGAAGAAGAAAGACGAAGGGCTCATTAGTTGTGACTTCTTCCTCTTGTCATGAGTAGCTAATTTATTTACTTTCTAGTTGAAGGATTTTCTATGTTTATGAATCCAATTAGGTTTTGAGACTTGTTAATTTCCTGAATTCAGAACTTAAGAATATTTGCATATTCTCAGTAATGTTTGAACTTATTTTGATTAGTTGAATATCAATCTTTGTTATTTGATTATCGAAATCAGTCTTTGCTATTTAGAAGTTTAAGTCCGTAATTGCTTGAATGTTCTAATATTTGTAGCAGTTAATAATATTGATTATGGTCAAGTTTTCAATTATTGTTAAGGGAATATGTAATCTAGTTTAGATGAACCGATCTTATGCGTTTATCAATTAGAATTGGTGGTTTCTCTAAGGCCTAATGCTATCGAAGATTAAGTCTTAAGAGATTGTTTAAGACTAGTTGTTTGATAAGAGAAGTAATCAAAGAGCTTGTTTTGTTTATCGACACATTAAGGAGAGACAGGTTGTTAGAGCTTGTTAATAACCATAACCAATTTATTCGCAAGTATCTGAAACGTGTTAGTGTCAATGATTAACCATGGATTCATACTTAGATTGCACCTTTGACTAGATTGTATTTACTCATCAATTATATCTCTTATATAGTACTTAGTTTAATCTCTTAATTTTATTCCTTGTTATTTGTTTGTCAAAAATCAAACCCCCCTGTTAACTTGTTTGGTTAATTAAGAATAGTCTAAACTAATCTCTGTGGAATCGACCCTACTTGTTGCTAACTACAAATCATAGAAGTAGGATTTATTTTTGTTGGATTCGACACCCATCAATGCTCCATATTTCTGCACTTCTTTTAGACTTTTTTGGCACAACGTATCGTTAGTGGTTTTGGATATTTATTTTAGAAAACATTAAAAGTTTTATGCTCCAATTAGAAGAAAGCACTCATATACCATGTTGTCAATAAAGTTTGGGTTAAGTGGGTAGGTATCATTAGGAGGTCGTCATTGATTAGGAGGTCGTCGTTGATTAGCACTAAAAAAAGAAAAGAACATGCCCGTATTATTCACGGTTTAAAATATTATGCTCCAATTAGAAGAAAGTGCTTTGGAAGGAAAATATGACACCACCTAAAAATTTCTCAAGTAAACCAATCTTGTGGAAAAATATGACACCACCTACTGTAATATTTAATTTCTGATAAATGGAAATTGATTTATGAGAAAAGGGTAGCTCAAGTATAAATAGAGACATACAAGCCTTCACTTTATAGAAAAAGAAAAAAAACATGCAAAAGCAAGCAATGGCTTCTTCAAACTTCTTACTTTTATCTCTACTACTCATTGCTCTCTCATTTGTACCAAACTTTACTTCTGCTTCTTTGGAGGAAGCAAATGCTCTTCAAAAATGGAAAGCAACCCTTAAAATCCCAAACAACACCCAAATTGTTTCTTCTTGGACACCCCTTCCAACGAATACTAGTTCACCCGCTCCGTGCCCTTCTTGGTTTGGAATTGCTTGCAATGCTGACGGGAACATTAACAAGTTGAACCTCTCGACGTCTGGGTTAAAAGGTACGCTTCACCGGTTCCCGTTCTCTATTCTAGGCAATCTGACCCATTTTGAGCTTAGTGTAAACAGCTTCTTTGGTCCCATCCCACCAGAAATTGGACTCCTGTCCAAACTTGTCCATCTTGATTTTTCAAACAATCAGTTCTCTGGTGTAATTCCACCTACCATTGGTAAACTAAGCCAGTTAACCCTTTTGGATTTTTCCGAAAATGATTTAACTGGTTCAATCCCTTCATCGTTGGGTGATTTGGTGTCTATGAATATCCTTTATTTGTCCACAAATCAACTTTCTGGACCCATTCCAATTAAATTAGGGAATTTGAAGAATCTAACTGATTAAGAATTGGCCAATAATCAACTCAATGGTTCAATTCCTTCATCATTGGGTGATTTGAAGTCTTTGAAATTCCTTTATTTGTGGCAAAATCAACTCTCTGGACCCATTCCAATTGAATTAGGGAATTTGAAGAATCTAACTGATTTAGAATTGAACGAAAATCAACTCTCTGGCTCAATCCCTTCATCGTTGGGTGCTTTGAAGTCTTTGAATATCCTTTATTTGTGGCAAAATCCGCTCTCTGGACCCATTCCAATTGAATTGGGGAATATGAAGTCTCTCTCTGAATTATCTTTGAGAAAAAATCAACTCAATGGTTCAATTCCTTCATCGTTGGGTGATTTGAAGTCTTTGAATATCCTTTATTTGTGGCAAAATCAGCTCTCTGGACCCATTCCAATTGAATTAGGGAATTTGAAGTCTCTAACTGAATTGACCTTGAGCGAAAATCAACTCAATGGTTCAATTCCTTCATCATTGGGTGATTTGAAGTCTTTGAATCTCCTTAATTTGTGGGTAAATCAACTCTCTGGACCCATTCCAATTGAATTAGGGAATTTGAAGTCTCTCACTATATTAGATTTGAGCGAAAATCAACTCAATGGTTCAATTCCTTCATCGTTGGGTGATTTGAAGTCTTTGGATACCCTTTATCTGCAGACAAATCAACTTTCTGGACCCATTCCAATTGAATTAGGGAATTTGAAGAATCTAACTGATTTAGATTTGAGCGAAAATCAACTCTCTGGTTCAATCCCTTCATCGGTGGGAAATTCAATTCAAGTGCTTGATCTTCTTCTAATCATTTGGCTGGTCGAATTCCAAAGGAGTTTGGGGAGATGAAAAGTTTGTTAAATTTAAACTTGAGCGATAACAACCTTTCAGGTGCTATACCTCAAGAGCTTGGGTCACTGCATGGTCTCCTTACTCTTGACCTATCCAAAAATAGGTTGAACGGGTCATTACAAAGATATATTGGTGATTGGGTACAAATCAATCACATAAATCTTAGTAATAACAAGCTCAGCGGAATGATCCCATCGGAGATCGGTAAATTAAGGCAACTCAATGTTCTTGATTTATCTTGGAATTCACTCACAAAAGAGATACCATCAGATATTGGAAGTTTGGAAAGTCTGGTAATGATGAATCTTTCTCACAATAAGCTATCCGGTTCAATTCCTAATGGTTTCAGTAACTTGCCAGGAAGGATTGATATAGACCTGTCTTACAATGAGCTCACTGGTCCCGTTCCCCCTTGTGCTGTCTTTCAAAATGTGTCTGGAGAAGCATTTCAAGGAAATGATGGTCTGTGTGGAAATGTTACAGGTTTGAAACCTTGTGAAAGTCAAAATAATCATTTTCATCATAAGCTCATCCTTGTAACTGTGGTCCCACTTTTTGCGGCTCTTTTACTTGGTTTATTCATGTGTGGCCTCATTGCTTATCGACGTAGAAAGAGAACTTCTCCACAGATACCATCAGGCGAAGAAGGTGGCAATTTTTTCTCAATAACAAGTTTTGATGGACAGGCGATGTATGATGAAATCATCAAGGCAACAAATGATTATGATGATGCATACTGTATTGGGATTGGAGGATATGGTACTGTGTATAAAGCTGTGTTGCAACCCAACAATTTAGTAGCTGTGAAGAAACTTCATTCATCATCTGAGGGTGACGATCATATAGGCTTCCTAAATGAGGTACGAGCATTGACAAACATAAGGCACAGAAACATAGTTAAACTCTATGGATACTGCTTCCATGCTCGTCACTCATTTTTAATTTACGAATATCATGAGAAGGGAAGTCTAAAATCGCTCTTAAGTAGCGATATCACAACAAAGGAAATGGATTGGCTGAAAAGGGTAAGAATTGTTAGGGCTGTAGCGAATGGTTTGGCTTATATGCACCATGATTGCACACCACCTATAATTCATAGAGACATTTCTGGAGCTAATATCCTTCTCGATTCTGATTATGAGGCACATATCTCGGATTTTGGAACAGCGAAGCTTCTAAAGATGGATTCATCGAATTGGACTGCGGTTGTAGGCACCTATGGCTATATTGCGCCAGGTAACTACCATATATTTTAAAGTTATCTATAAATACTACTTCTCAAGTTTCAGATTTATCTATGTTACATTTAATCATGATCTGAATTCTGACATAACAATTTTTTTTGTATTCTCATGTTTCCTTCCATGTAGAGCTTGCTTATACGATGGTGGCAACAGAGAAATGCGATGTGTATAGTTTTGGAGTTGTTGCACTAGAAGTGATTATGGGAAAGCATCCTGGAGATCTTATATCATGTCTACCAACATTGTCTACTGATGATCTATTGCTAGCCAATGTAGGAGATAGACGGATTCCGCCACCATATTCTCTAGTTTAGAAACTAGCTCATTCAATTTTGAAGGTCTCACGGGCATGTTTGAACTACAACCCACAGGAAAGGCCAACAATGCGCCAAGTCAAAGATTTATTGTCAGTGGATGATCGACTTTGGATGAAGATGCATGTATCGGTAACTTTATGCTAGCTTCATCGATTTTGTATGATGTCTAGTCATAAGTCATAAAGTTTAAGAAACTTTTTATGTTTCTTTTTCTTGCCCTGAATTATGCTGTAGATTGTTATCAAATAAGGAAATAATTTATATCAATGAAGATTGCTACCTTTCTTGAATAATTTATATCAATGAAGATTGCTACCTTTCAGTTTTACAATTATAAACTTACCAAGGGGAAATTTGCATATCAGTTAGAATTTATTCATACTCATATCAAGAAGAACCAAAAGACGAACCTGATTTTATAGAATGGTTGTCGGTATAAAAGTTAACCAAATTTGATTCGATTTTATTTGATTCGGTTCCATTTCGTTTTTCGATTCTGCGGGTATTACCCGATTTATGAACACCCTAACCTGTACTTTAACCATGTTTTATGGTAGATTTTGGTTATGGGCTTTGTCTATGAAGCAAATAATGCATGCGAATGTGATATTTTTATACTTATGTCTCAAAGTTGAAATCCTTTGGATGAAATTGACATCTCAACCATTCACTCCATGATACCAACTCTACTAGAGAATTAATGCTGAAAACCTAATCATTTACTTAACCTATACCTAAATCTAATCAACGAAATCAACAAGTGTGGGTAGCACTTCATTAAGACAGACGTGTAAATGCTATAACCAACTTAATGATATTTATTATATTAAGTCACATCATTAACACAAAACTTTAGCCAAATACTGTACTTCAAAAGCTCGTGACGGCTAAAACATCAACAACATGAACCATATCACCCTTCAAATCCAAACCGTCTTCTTCTAAAGTCTACACTTCGTTCCACATTCCACCCCTACCCGAGTGCATATCCGAGTCATGTAATATACTAAACTGATCATCAACTAGAAACACATCCGCGATCGCATAATGTACAATCTCATATATCTACGATTTTCGGTAAACAGTAAACAGTAGACTTGTCCCATGTACAGTCTCATATATCTACGATTTCCAGTAAACAGTAGGCGTGTCACATGTCTAGGATCGCATTTGCGTGAGTTCATCGACATCCATCGAGCCTCTTTGGGCTTTTTAACAGGCTTTTTAGCCCAACTTTTTATTCATTTCCATCCTCCATTCATCTTTAAGCCTAGATATAAAACTATCGGCCTTAGCGTTAACATCCGGGCTAGGAAACGAAATGGGCCCACCGGACCCCAAATTAGGCCCAACTGAATCTCCACTGTCCGACACAATCGACGCCACGTCATCACGATCAGGTGAACTACACACCGAACTATGTGTACTCCGTATCCTCACATAATCACCACGGAGTTCAAACTTCATAGCCGGCATTCTAAATGGTGGTGGTGGAGGTGGCGGCATTGGTATCAACGGAGACTGTGAACCGCTCGGTAAAAAGTCTTCCCTTTCGTAATAGCTTGTTTTCGCCGGTAGTGGCGGTTTACCTTTGCTCGTTGACCTACGGTTATGATACTCCGGTGGCGCGTGACTTTCACGCGCGGATAATTTCTTTGATCTTATAGGTGTTGTGTATCGTGGCGGAGTCATTGGTGGCGGCGGTGCTGAAATGAACCGTTTACTTTTCGTTCCGGTTTTGAACATGTTGTTCATAATCGAGGACGGATTTGAATTAGAATTAAAGCGCTTGCTTTTGTTGCCTTTGAATATGTTGTTGAAAATAGAGTTTGGTGGTGACGGTAGCGGCGGCGGTAGTGGGGGATAAATTGTGGGTGAAACTGAATGTATTTTTTTATGTTTCGCGCCTTTTTTGAAAAGGTTTTGAAATTTAAAAGGAGGCGGTGGTGGTGGTGGTGGTGGTGGTGGAGGGGGTAAAGGTGTTGGTATAAATGAGTGACGTGGCTCTTCCACGTCCGTTAATTCTACTGAGTGAGTGGGTAAAGGTGTTGGTATAAGAACATACTCTTCAGAGATCTCATCCACCACTTTAGAAATCACAACACCCATATTGGACTCAATATTAGAAAGAATTCCATCATCAGGTGGTTTAGCAGGAGGGCGAGGGGATGATGGATCAACGTGAAATGACTCAGTTTCAGAAAGTGAAAGGGGATCATCATTTTCAAGAAAAAGAATTTCCCCTTCTGAGTCATGGGAATCGTCGGGGCGAGGTATTGGTAAAATCGGCTCATTAAATGTAGAGTCCTCGTCCTCAACGTTCTCTAACCCTCCATCGAAAAGAGGATTAACTTTGCAAGAAGTATACTCATCATTGAATTCAAAAAGAGGGTTAGAGAAAATTCCGGAAGTAACCTTAGAAACGTCAAGAGATTCACCATAAAATTGCAAATCACTTTCACTGTCAGATATTTCCTCGGACTCACTTGGGATTGGGACAAGGTTCTCAACACTGTCCGATTCCGTTGCCGGAATTGTGTTTAGATGCTCGTCCCCCATTTTTAGAGAGTCCTCGGGTTCTTTGGTTGGTAAGACGGTTGTGATTGCAGTTGACGGCTCCTTATAATATATCCCAATAGAATCCTCGTCATCATCGTCATCGTAATAAGTGAATGACATATTGGCACAATGAAGGTTCTCTGCTTCCTTCTCTTCGTGATAAGACGAGTCAACAGGAGGATCTTGTCTTCTTCGAATCAACTCCTTAAGCTGGTTTATTGCCGTTTGAAGGTTCATGTTGAATTCATTTTGAGCAATCATTTGAGTAATCATTTCAGCTCTAGTTAACTCCCTTTGAATAAGGTGATGAGGGGTTGTGTATTGTGAAGGTTGGTCAAAACCGGATGAGTCATGATTGTTATAAGGAATATGTTCATAGTGCATGTTCTCGGTTTGACAATCAGAACCATAATGGGGACCTCCACAATACTCACAACATTGATACTGTTGTGGCTGATTTGGTGAATTATATGGATGGTGGTCATAACCGAAGTTTTGATTACATGGAACTTGTTCATAGACAAACGTGTTCCCTGTTTGACAATCAAAACCCGGGTGAGGACTACCTCCACAAAACTCACACGAGTATGTCTCCATCTGATGTTGTGGGGGCTGGTTGAAAAAGTCGGTTGTTTCATGGTAAGAATAAGGATTTTGGTAATAGACAAACCCGTTTCCCGATTCCACCATGCTACAACCGGGACAATTCCCACCATTATGAGGACCCCCACACCATTGACAACCATAATGGTAAGATGAAGACATAGAGAAGAGGAATTAAACGGATAGAGGGATAGAGATAAAGAATCAAACGGATAGGAGGATTAAGAAGAATATTTTTAGATTTTTAAATTTTAGAAACATGAAAAATCACAAAAGAAAAAGGAAAATAATTTGGAGAATAAAATCTTTTTGGGTTTTTTAAAAAATATTTACAAATGAAAACGATAACTCCACGAGGAAGGGTCTTCAAAACACGAATCGAAAAACGGAATCACGAACTCACTTCAACCTTCCCCGGCAGTGGCGCCAAAAACTGATTTGTCAATTATAGATCAAGGGAGAAATCACAAAAGGTAAATAATGTGAAAACCCGAAGTTCGTTGTCCCGACGAAGATTGAATGGAATTAGTGATTCGGGTTCGTGAATCGTGTAGTGAATGGAGAATAAAAGTAAGTGATAATGATTTTAAAACTAAAATGATGAAACATAAACTAAAAACAGTAAATAAGGCAAGGGAAAATTCTATTCTAAGGCAAACGTAAGGGAAATCCTAAAAACGCGCGAATAAATCTAAACTACGTACGAGCGCAAAATAAAAAGTGAATTTGAAGCACTACTAATCCTACGGGCATGAAAATAATTTTCCTACATTCTAAATGATAAAAGAAATTTTTAGGAAAAAGAATTATATTTTTTTGATTTTTATTTTATTTTTTATGAATTAAAAACTAAAAGAAACTAATTAAATGATTTAAAAATAGTAAACTGAATTGGAAAAATATGAAAATTTTCAGATAAATCTAAAATATTATTTAAAAGCTAGGAAAAATAAAATTTGAGCAGATCTACACCTAAATAAGCAGTATGGCTAAATAAGCAGTTTTGGAAAAAGCTAAAAATAAGCTAAAAAGCTCCAAAAATAATCCAAAGTTCAAAATCAGTAAAGCACACTATATTAAGCTTAGAACAACTGAAAAAGCACAAATAAGCATAAGGATGAAGCTGGTAAGCAGTTTGAACAGTTGGCTAATAAAGGAAGTAGCAGTGATCAATAAGCCCTATTGCAGCTACTCTAAAAGCTAGTCAACAGTTAATTGCATAAATCCAAAAGTAGAAACTGAAAGTTTATATAACAATCTACTCATAAGCCAAAAAGGCCCAAATTCCACTAATAACAATTGCTACTTCAATTCAGCTCAAGAACAGTTGATCATGGGGACACTAAATGTTGCAGGCTAGAATCAGACCAGTGTGGCTTATTGCAGACTAAAAATAAGCTAAAGAAAAAGCTTCCAAGTGAAATCCAAGAACAGATCCTAGAAGCTAGTACTACAAGCTATATCTAAATCAAATATCATAAAATAAGAGCAGCTAGATCAGTAGATAAAATGCAAGCAAAAACTGAGACGAGCATAACAATGTGCAGGTCTGCACACTCTTATGTCTGTTACAGCAGTTGGTCCTATCCTACTCAAAACTCAATGAAATAACACCAAACTATGGATTCGTACTTAACTCACTAATAGAAACTCAAAAGTGACAAAAATTCATATTTAAACAAGCTCAGCTTAAACTGAGCTTATTAGAGCAGTGGTGATTCTAAAATTTCTCCTACAAGCTAAAAAACCTCAAAATGAATTAACATCACTTAAATCTTACTGAAACTGGCTTAAAAAAACTTAATTGAACTAGATCTAAACTAAGCAAATTGCACATGAACAGTGATAAGGGCTTAATCACACAGCAAGGGTATAAACCAAACACCCCTTATGAATTTTATTTTTGAACTGTTGCACTAGAAGACACTAAATAAAACCATGAAACTGATTCAATCTGATTATTTAACTGATAAACTACCTAAATAAGCAAACTCAGATCCTAAATGAGCACTAATTAAGCAGTTTGCTAAAGTGACTATTTTGAGATTTTTTTTGAGTATTAAACTGAAATAAACAACATCACCTATTCCAACTGATAATACTAACCATTTAAAACTGAATTAAGCTTAGAAATGAGAAATAAGCACTGAGAATAGAAAATAAGCAAAGTTGACTAAAGTTGAGTTACATAAAACCTGAGATGATGAATACAATGATGAAAGCTGAAAAGGAAAATATCAATAAGCAGCAACAATAAGCTACAATAAGCTAATAACTAATCTACCACTAAACCTAATCTAACCCTAATTTTTCTAACTACTATCTAACATTTTTAAGCAGAGACTGAGGAGAGCTATTTATAGCCTGTTGGAGAAGCTTCTAGGGACTCTCCTGATCTAATCTCAGCCCTCTATTAATCATCTTGTCATCAAAGCAATCTACAGCCCTTGGATTAGATGGATGAGGTGTTGTAGCCAATCGATGAGCTCCAATTGTCCAAGCTGGCAATCCTTGCATCACTCCGTCCTTGTCAGCTCCATAGATTCCAAGTACCAAGCTACTTTGGGGGTACGGATGGAAATTCAGTGTGGGAGGGAAGAAGATGAGTAGAAAAGGCGGGGTATAGTAGGGATTTGTTTTAATATTGTTTCACTTGATTTGGGGATTTGACTTGGGTGGGTAAATGAGATTGGTTCAGGTCGTGGAAATGGGTAGACCGGGTAAAGGTTTTAGTAGGCTGGGTTGGGTTGGATAAGGCAATGGGCTGGGGTGTTAAATGTGGATTGGATATATGGCTCATGGGTTTTTGTTATTAATTGGGATTTCGTTTTTAAGGTTAAGGATTTTTATTGTGATTTTGGATAAAATGAAAGGACCAAAAGTGTAACTTCTGAAAATCTTCAAGGGCCACTTCTGCCATTTTATCAAAATAAATCTAAGGGTTTTTCTTGTAGTTCTTTGATTCTTTAAGGATCTTTGATGACATTTTAAACATAGGCTTTGACAATTTGATTCCCGGCTTCAGCTCTTGACCTTTTCCAATCTCGTGCTCGTTTTCTCGGTTTTTGCTTTATTTTGTCCAAATTTACAATATCCATCCCTGCACAATCATAAACACAAAAACACGAGATATTTGGCATCATTGGTTAGTTTTTGGTCTATTTGAGTCCGGTTTTGGTTAGATAAAGGTATGTGTTTAAGCGCATACCACCTGCCATGAACAGAAAACAATTGCATTTGGAAATCGTATTTCATTTGGTTTCATGGGTTAGGGGTAACACATGAACCACATACACAAAGATGGTTTAATTTTGTTCTAAGGGAACAACTTTTTGTTTGCCATTCTTACGTGTAAACTTTCTACCAGTTGGTTTCCATGCACACAGCTTAAGATAGTCCTTGGGCAATAGAGTACTAGAGATTGTCCTAGATACAGCAATGAGACTGTTAAGGTATCTAGTCTTAGCACTAGTTCGTGTAGGAACATCTTTCTGTTCAGGCTTATCATTCACATTATCATAAACAATATCATCACAAGCATTTTCAGACAAAGATTTTTCTTGCATTAAACAAACAGATTCATTACATGCATTCAAAACACTGGTTTGTTCATTACATCCAGATGATCTTTGTTCCTTATTTGAAAGCTTTAAATTCCTAGGGTGTTCTTCTACTTCCTTGCATTCACTTTCAGAGACAGGCGATACTCTATATTTCTTGATAGTGCTCCTAGGCTTTCGCTTGCTCCTAGTGGTGCTTTCTAATCCTGTAGAAGGTAAGGCACACTCATTAGAATTTATGATGTTGTCCTGAGATGTTGTAGCATTCCTAGATTCATTTGGATTATCTTTCTTACTTTTGTCTAACGCCCTAGATGTTTTGGATGTAGAGGTAGACGCAGTAGTGGGGCTAATCCTATAAAGGCCAGGTGCTATTACATTAGTGTTCTTGACAACAGCTTTCTCTTTTTGTTTCTCACTAGGCAAGGGGGTTGATGGTGCAATACCCGTAGTTTCCTCACCCTGCCCTTTTTGACTTGCAAGCTGAGACTTCAAAAAATCAATTTGTTCTTTCAACTGTTTGTAAGAACGCTCATACGACAGTTTGTCATACTTGCATTCTTCCTTTTTCGTATCAAGTTGTTTAAAATATGTAACATTTTGCTTTTCAAGTTTAAAAAGCGCCTTTTCATATTTTGAAACAATTTCAGAAGTCTCAGCCCGAAGTCGTTCATCATCCTCAACAGAATATGTTTGGAAAATAATAGACATGATATCGGTCGATAGAGCTTCGAAGGAGAGAGAGTCATTTTGCTTTTCCAAAACTTTTATGTGTTCCAAGTATTCATTAGCTTCCTTCACTAAGGATTTGTGGTCCTTAACAAATTCTGCTGACTCTTTCAAAAGATTATGTTCCACATTTTGAACAACCGCATAGATTGCACGAATATGTGGATTAATTTCCCTTTCAAAAATCCTTTTTAGTTCATCCTGAACACCTGGAAACCATTCAAACTTTTGATTTTTTATTTTGGAAGCCACAATACTTTGAAGTTTTTCAATTCTCTGTTTAAGATCGACCAAATATAGTCTAGCTGCACTTGAATCATAAGTGTTTTTAGATGCCATTTGTTCGATGTTAGACAGATGTTTTGAAGCAAATATTCGTTTTGTGACAGCCACAGGTTGTTTAAAAAACAATGGTGACTCTTTTTGAACCAAATGAACACCAGAATCTGTATTAAGCTTGTTATAATCAATTGGTTTAATTTCCAGGTTCATTTGTTTCATTTTGACACGTCTCTTTTCAGTACGCTCCATCGTTTCATCCGAATCATAAATCTCAATCGGATCATGATTATCATTTAGCACACTACCATTATATAACACATTCTGTACACTCTGAGCTTTCTTGAGATAATAAGGGTTTTCACAACCGATAGCCGTTTTCTTTAATGTATGTAAAATCGGGTTTTTATCATTTATTAACAAATTAATCGTTTGTGCTGAATGACCCGTTTTTACAAGTAAATCTTCCAACTTTCCAATGGTTTCCTTTTTGTCATTGATCTTTTTAAGAAGATCCTTTTCACGTTTTGAAAACCTTTCATTCAACTCCTTCTTTTCTTTTTCAAGATTGGAATAAGTTGATTTTTGTTTTGAAAGCTGGTTGGTTAGTTCAGAAATTTCCTTGTTTAGAGATTTGATTTGGTTATTCAAATTAACATCTAGAGTGTTAAATTTGATTTGTAAACGTTTTTCTCTTAACTCAGAATCTTTTAAGCTAACCTCAAGTTCCGATTGTTTTTTGTTATGAAAATCATGAGCTCTTGCATTCACCTTATAACTCTCAAGCTCAGTGGTCAATTTTTCATTCGCGGCCTTTACATCGCGATTGACCTTTTTGACCTTTTCAATTTCAATACTACAATTTTGCAATAATGATTCAAACATAGCACGTGTTTCCTCATCATTATCAGTATGTTGTGACTCGAATTCTTCATTAGGATCCATATCTGGAGTTACCAAATTAGTATTGCTACAACTTGGTTCGTCCATATATGTATCGTAAATGAGATTAGGAGTTCCAGGATACTGTTCATTTTGAGGTGAAACATCAAACATTTCATTATTGTGACATGTAGCATATGGTTGTACCTCAGAAACCGCATTAGTGTCAAAAGCAGGAGGTGCTTCAGAGTCTGTGTCGTACTTTGCCTCCTGGAGATTAGCCATAAAAATGCAGTTTGCATCGATGTCCTCTTGATCTTCTGAATTGTCCATAATAGCCATGAAGTCATTCTCTTCTGCACTCAACTGAAGCCCAGCCGTTTCCTTGTTTGCCAACATTAATGCTTTCTGCAAATACGCTGGATCCCTCTTATTCGGCTTGTCTGGACAGTTCCTAGCCATATGACCAATACCCTGACAGTTGAAGCACTTCATCACATTACCCTGATTCCTATTCCCAGCTCCCTGAGTAACATTCCCAAACTGATTCCCAGCATTCTGTACCCTTTGATTACCAACAGCTGTACCCATCTGATTCCCTGCATACTGACCCATCTGATTACCAACATACTGACCCATCTGATTACCAACATACTGCCCTGCATTCTGATTACCCATCTGATATCTTGGAGCATATCCCTGTTGATTCCCATATCCCCCAACCATCTGTCCTTGCTGTCCCATGTTGAAACTCGGCTGTGCAATCTGCTTGTTGCGAGTGTTCGATGAGATTCGTTGATTGTTGTTGGTGGGTGTGGAGTAACGTCCTTGGAATGCTTTTGATAGGTATGCAAAAGCTTGAGACAAAGCATCAGTTGACTCATCCTGATCATGTTGATCTGGGTGTTGCGGGTATTGTTGTTGTGGGATTACATGTTGTTGTTGTGGGTAGAACGGTGTTTGAGGATTGTGTTGTTGTTGCATGAATTGTTGGGATGACGATGATGATGATTGTGCATTGACTGTTGCAGGTGTAGGTGTTTGGACTATGAGTGCAAGAGGATCTTGTTGTTTTGCTTGTTTCTCTTTTCTGACTTCATTTACCTCTGCTTGGTTTTGTTTTAGGAAGTCATAAAGTTGATCATAGTTCACCTTGTGAAGGTCTTGTGTTTGGTTGACAATAGTAACATATCGTCCCCATTCTTCTGGAAGGTTGTTGATGAACTTGATATTTTGAACAATTGGTTTAGGTGCCAAATCGTTTCTGATCAACTCATTCATTAGAGTACAAAACCGTGTGTAGTAAGATTCAATCTGTTCAGCTGGTGTGGATGTGAACTTCTCCCATTCTGTCAGAAGTTTGTTTTCCATGTCTTGTTTACCAACTTCGGTGCCATGACAAAGTCTTTTAACTCGTTCCTAGATTTCATAAGCAGTTTTACAATTGTCTACTGCACAGAATATATTTTGTGGTAAACCTAGTTGGATTAAGTGCATTACCATGTTATCCGCTTCAATTTGCTTCCAATCTTCTGGCGTATAATCCTTTTCCTCTTGGATTTTGAATGTTGGTTCGACGGGAGTTTCTGAAGTTGTATTTCCAGCTGTGTCTTCAACCTCACGAGGCACGAATGGACCTTCTTCTATGGATTTGATCAAGAGTTTACCTTGACCGTGAGGCTTGGTTCTCATGTAGCTCTTCATACGACTCGTCCATGGAAGATAACCACCTTTTTCTAACATTGGAGGTCGGTTTTCTGAACCTGCGGCATGAATGTCTTGTTGTGTAGCCATCTTTGAAATTTGTGTATGATAAAGTGGATTGAGGATCGTATCAACAAAGTAGGAGATGTTGTTGTTGAAGGTTGAACTTGGTTGTCGTTGTTGTGAAGCCTTGGTTTGTTGTTGATGATCGTTGAAGTTGTATGTTTAGTTAAACAAAACAAATTTAAATAAAGTTACAAAATTTGATTAGAGTATAATTAAGACAAAGTCAAAAGTTTACAATTTCGACAAAGGTTATGTAAATTGTAATTTAGATAAAATGACAATTTCTATAGAAATTTCAATTTGACCACAATTTATATAAATTATGGCAAAATGTCAATTTAGATAGAAATATATCTAATTTATATAAATTGGCAATTTATATAAAATCTAACACTCTTATACAAGAGAGTAGATATCCGTTTGTCGAAGTATTTTACACTCTTATACAAGAGTTAAAATACCGAGTTCACTTTCGAGTTGACGAAATTACGTTCGAATCAAATCCTTAAAAGTTATTTAACTTTGAAATTGTTTTACACAAGTACACGGGCCAATTCTGTCAAATCTGAAACTGCCAAAAAGTCTGCTGAAAAGAGAGGGACTGAAACTGTCAAATCTGAAAACTCAGCTTTGTCCGATATCGCAAATGGTTGCTTTGTCCGATATCGCAATTGCCATAAGATATCGGACAGCACTGAATTGCGATGTCTGACGTAGGCTGATTTGCGATAATTTCTGCTCAGTGCCAATTGCGATAATTCTATCTGACTTTGAATTGCGATAAAGTCCAGCTGTGAATTGCGATTAAATATTTCAGCACCTAATTCCGATAAGAAACTTGAATTGCGATAGATCGCTGGATACTTCAGAATTGCGATAAAACGCTAAAAATCCCAATTCCGATAAAACGCAACTGTAACCAACTTTCACCCACTTTTTGACTTTTTGCTACTAGCCCATGCTACTCCATGCTTGTCAGTCTTATCACTGCCAACTTTTCACTTACTTTCACTGACTTTTACCAACTCAACAATTCACTATCTAATACTAAAATAATCACTAACAAATCTTTTACAAAATTTGTTATGATTCTATACGATCCAAGATGGTAAAAACAAACCCAAATCCAAACTTCCACAACTTGTATTCGAGTGAAAACTGGTAAATTTCACAAGAAACAAATCGTATAACCACAAAACAAACACAACATTCAAGATTGTTATGCGTATAAAGTTCAAGAAACCCACAAACAGTAGCGTTTTTTAAAAAAAAAAAAAACGTTACCTATGGAGTTTTTGGAACCGAACACACAAACAAGCCTACCTTGATGACCTTGCTCATTGATACCACTTGTAGAGGTCGATCTTCACTTGGAATGAACACCGAATACTTTCCTCTTTATCACACAACACACTAGAACACTTTGATGACTCACAAAAGCATATTAAGAACAAGAAAGATGTGTGGATCTTATGTTAATTTTAGTCAAAGGTTTATTAGCTTCAATGAAAAGGAAATAAACAATGACAAGGGGAAACACACACACTCTCTTTCTAATAATGAGGCACACTTGAAACTAGAGATATGTGTGTGTGTTTATACGTACAACACAGCCAACCAAAAGGCTTGGTGGGCTTTTTCATGGACTTGATGTGGGCTAGTATAAGTATCACACTTATACACTTGGACTTTATCTAAACTAATACTACTAGCCCACAATATTAACTACATATTACATTACACACATAAGTTCTTATAAACTAATGACCATCACTTTTGCAATTCATAAAATAATTGCTAACAGGGCTTGCCGGAATTTGGCCGGATTCCGGTGACGGCGCCTAGAGAGAGGGAGAATTCCGGTGAGTGGGTGTTATAATGAGGGAGGGGAGAGAGAGGGAAGGGGTTTTTATATGATGGGGAGGGGTCAAAGATGGATAAAAGAAACCACAAGAGCGGCGGTGTAAATATATGGAAGGGGTAGTTTTTGACAAATTGGGAAATCTTTTATATTAAACCTTGTGGGGCCCTTTTAAGGTAGTAAACGTCCGTTTTAAACTACGAGGCTTGCGTCATTGAGTCCGAAATAATTTTTCCAATAAAAACGAATATAAATACGTATAACTTTTTCGGAGTTAATTTTTCCAATAAAAACGAAATAATCTTTGATTATACTTATACTCTAACGAAACTTCAGAAAAAAAAATATTTTTAGAAAAAAATTTCTAAAAGTTGCGTTATTCATATACTTATAGTTTACACCTCTCATGTGAATTATATTTCTTTAAAAGAATTTAATGTGTTAAAGTATACGTGTAATAAGTGTAAAAGTGAAGAAACCAAAATTATCACTTTACAAAATACAAAAAAAAAAAAAAAAAAAAAAAAAAAAAAAAAAAAAAAAAAAAAAAAAAAAACTTGCATGATTAAATGAAAAAAAATAGGAAAAAAAAAGAAAAAGTTGCCTGAATTGATGAAAAAAAAAGGACTAAAAAAGTGAAAGTCAACGCAAACCATAGGGACCATTAGTGTAACTTTTCTAAGTGAAAAAAAAAAGTCAAGGGATGATCGGTGAAAGTCAATGCAAGCCACAGGGACCATTACTGTAACTTTTCAAAGTTGGTAACCTGCTAGTTCCCGGTCATATTGCGTATTTTGTTCACAATTTAAAAGTATTTTGCGTATACTGGTAATTTCCAAAGTTCGTTGCGTAGATCGTCTGTTTTGAAAAAATATGTTGCTTATCTTTAGCTTTCACCCTTAAAAGCATAGTCTAATATTTGTATTTGTTTGTTTTTAATTAATTAATTATTATTATTATTATTATTATTATTATTATTATTATTATTATTTTATTATTTTTATTTTTTTAATTATTTTTGCTTATTATTAAACCACCACCACCACCACCAAATGTGGTGGGTGGTATTTGGGCAAGGTTTAGTTGTTCTGACCACCCAATATTTGTTTTTAAGAAGTTCACTTTTTTTATTTTTTTATTTTTTTTTTAATTTTTTTGTATGTGATTGTGTTGTGGTTTGTATTTGTGTTTAAATGATTCTATGTTTGTGTTTAATGTATGAGCTACAACTAGTTTTGCAAAACATACCAAACAATCTCAATCGGAGATTGTTTTTAAGAAGTTCATTTTTTTTTTGTATGTGATTGTGTTGTGTGTTTGTATTTGTGTTTAAATGGTGTATGTTTGTGCTTAATGTATAAGCTACAACTAGTTTTGCAAAACATACCAAACAATCTCAACCGGAGATTATTTCAGAAGCTAAAATGAAGGTTATGTTTCAAGGGCTTATGATTTTGAATAGCTCGCAATAGAGTTGTCAGAACTCGTGACAAAGCTATTTTTATAAGCTCAAGCTCGATAAACACTGATAAGCTGTGCGCACTTGTTTTTATGAATAATTATAACTATAATCACTATATATAACAGGAACTTGACAAATTAGCTCTCCTGACTTTGATTCTCGAAGCTTGTCTTGTTGACTTTGACTTTTGCTTTTTCAACAAGTATGTCGCTAATTGAGTACTAATTTTAAATAGAAAGCTGAAAAACAAGCTGCTCTGAATCGAAAATATAGCCTGTGGATTTAATGCGGGCACCGGTTCATTCCACGCAGCGTGAAGATTGAGGAGTATGGTGCTTGTTGAACAACTCCTTCAAGTTTCATATCATATTCGTTATATTCAGCACCGCTTGTGGTTTTGGCAATTCTGCTATTGAGTAAATAAATGCCTATATGCTTAACACTTTATCCAAGCTAGAATTTAGAGTTTATTAGTCCCGAGAATAGTGTTCACAAGGTGATTGGCCAGATAAGGTGTAATTGCAGATCGATTTGCGGTGGGATAGAATGGCAGAACTTCTGGACGCAATTGAAAATGGGCTCGGTATAGGTCTTTATTTTGTTACTTACGAGCACTATCATACCATCTCACGAGGTCAACAATAATATACTCACAAACTTACAATTAGCATAATGCAGATCATATGATGAATTTTGGCACTATTGCTGTTACTATTGGACCCTTTGTAGCTTGCGGCTTTGTCTCAGAATTTCACGGGAAGAATAACTGTCATGACGCACCCTTTGGCATGTTTGTAGTAGTTCAGTGGTAACGTTTTACCACTTGTGCATCCCCTTTAGACATTTAACTTTGGCGAAACAGCAACCATTTACTTTCATTTCTTGGACTGAACATATCATTGTGTTTGATGTGTGAACGAATGTGTCGTTGTTAGCCTAGAAATTTGACATGGTATGAGATCCTTTGGTTTCAAGTATGATTTGTTCATTTCATGGATTTTACTAGAACTTGGACCAAAATGTTGTCATGTACGCATTTTCTTCAACAACTGTTAAAAGCTTCAGCTTAAAATCCAATAACATTTCATTTTTGGCCTAGAATAAGCAAGTTTCTATTTACAAAACTCAAATCCCGCGGTCTAACATTTTAAAATACACTATAATCGTGTTATTTGATATAGATGAAGGGACTGATGGTAACTGCTCATTCGCCAAGAATGGAGCTGATAGTTAAAGATTTGAAAAATAGATATGGTTTTGTTTTGTCCCACATTGATCGTGAAACAAACTATAGAGTATCTTATAAGTAAGACAAGGGATAACTTGTTCAGAATAGAACACATATTAAGGATAAGCATAGGGTTATCCAAATTTACAATCTTTTCTTTTTTTCCCTTACTTTAAACGTTTTGAACCTTAATCGGTTTCATAGATATAAAAAGTCAAAATGCATAGAAAATGTGTTAAAGGTGACTAATCTTTGGATATGAAGTTTCAAGTTTGGCTCCAAATTGCTCAAACAATTATGATTATACATGTATGCACAACGTATCCAACATATATGTATGTATGTATGCATTTCTAATGTTCATTTAGCTTCGCCAACATACTCAATCATTAGGTGTGATGATCGAGCTCAGTGAGCCCCAGACTAGACTATACACTTTTGAATCTTTTGTCGAGTCGATATCGGTTAGCTCATGAGTAGCTTGACTCCTTTACACTCTTGGATTTAAGCATATTGCTCCGAAATTCCAGCCTCATTTGCCATATTGTTTCCCCGAAAACGTAGGAACCGTTTTCGGCTTCATACAAGGACTCCCGGAAGCAGTATATACATCTTCTATCCATTTATTCCCCCCTCCCCTTTTTGTTGTTTCCAATGAGAATTATAAAGAACGTCTTTGTCGCGATTATAGGTATTGTCTATTATTTGTGTTTGTACGGTTAAAATTAACGATTTTTGTTTGTTTGTTTTGATTGCTTATTACACCACCAACACCACCCAATGTGGTGGTTGGTATTTGGGCAAGGTTTAGTCGACTGGACCACCAAATGGGTTTTAAGGAAGTTCACTCTTTTTTGTTGTTATTGTTGTGTGTTTATGTGAGTGTGTTCTGGTGTGTATTTGTGTCTAAATGATGCATGCTTGTGTGGTGGATTTAGTGTTCCTTATTAAGGGGATTTAGTGGCGGGAGTGGATGTTGATGTGACATCCGACCACAACAACCACACATTTTATTACATCCAGTCTTAGATGGCATGAGTAAGACGGGGGGCCAGGAGACTGCGAGGTCAGATAAAGGAGGACAGGGTTAGGTGTGAGACGAAGTAGTTTTGGCAAGATGTAGCCATGTAGGTGACGAGTGCGTGGTATGTGTTTCCTTTCCCTTGTGTGAAAATATAACTGGTTACTTTAAGACCCACACAAACACCAAAGAGGGTTCATCAACAAAGTTTTGCCTCATTTCTGGTTTACTGGTAATGTCTTGCCAGTTCATGCATTTCTTTTAGACTTGTAACTTGGAGAAAACAACAATCTATAACTTTCACTTCTTGGACTGAACGTATCGTTGTGATTATTTTGTGAATGAACGTATCGTTGTTAGACTAGAATATTGACATGGTATGAGATTCTTGGGTTTCAAGTATCTTTTGCCGGCCATTTGATAAATCTGAGTGCACCTATGTTTTGGTAGTCCGATTAGAAGTCAAACTTTATAAATCACTTTAAGAAAACTTGGATTATCTATGAAATAATATAAATATTGTAATCATATTAACACAAATTGAATAATTCTTGGAAATTTTTTGTTTCGGGTCAACTCATCCTGACACGACCCATTTCAACCCATACCGAGAATGCCCATTTCGACCCATTACTCAACTTGTCTAACCACCCATTTTGCATCCTCTACAGTCAATATTAACATTTTGAACAAATCCAAAGCACGTTTATTAACTTACTTGAAATGTTTATATGAGAGGCATGAACAGTTTCCATTTCCATTAGCATTCGGACCATCAATCAACTTTCGGTCAACCTCGATGTTTTGACTTTCAACGATATTCGGAATCCAAGCAAAATACAATCAGAAAGATATTCACATTAAAGGTTAAGATTTTAGTAAAACACGATGGCAATTAAGACTAACTTTTTCTTCATCATCGTTTTTATTGCACCTGCTGTTCTCGACCAAGACAAACGGGGACTAAGTTCTCCTATACATGAAGCAACAACCTTAATAATACACAAAAAGAGATGTTTTCAGTCTTGTGTGTGCATCTTAGGGGGTGTTTGGGACTGCTTATTTTAAATTGATTGTTGCCCTTCAAAAATAAACATGTACCATTGTACCAACTACTTAAACTAAAGTCATTATAAGGTTTGTTTCAGCTCATTTAGTTTGCCATATCTTTACATCAGTTAGTTTTTAGATCATTGATTTTTATGGTTGACTTTTAAAGTTGACTTTTATGATAATATGAAGCAATACTTTATATCCCTCCATTTTTCTTAATGGGAGATGAACTCCCATGGTTTTCTCAAAAGTGATATTGAGGTAATAAAATTCATTGAGTCATTCAAGTTTTAATATTGAGGTAATAATTTGTTGTAACACCCCCAAAATATCGCAGCGGAACGATAGTGTCAATGGGGGGCTACTTCTTAATATAAAGCACAAGGTATAGAAAACGACCTCTAAATGAGACGTTTTGAAAAGTTACCATTCAAATTATTTAAATCAGAGTATTACAAGAGGTCCCAAAGTATATGATTACATAAATGTTTCGAATGATAAAGATAAGATATGAGTCTTCAAAGTATGCAAATGACTATAGAATCCATGCATCCGCTATCGCCTTACTACTCTGAGATAAACATGCTAAAAAGTGTCAACACAAAGGTTGGTGAGTTCATAAAGTTTAGTTTAAAATGTAAAGTATTTGAATAAAGATTTCCCAGCAAGGTCATAAAGAGTTTAGTTTAAGAGTAAAGTATTTGAATAAAGATTTCACAGCAAAGGCCTTGTAAATCCACTCAGTCCCAAGACCCGCCCATACAAGACTTGCAACCTGTGTGTTTACAATCCACTGCTAACATAGTATGTCAATTATGTATCGCCTTCCAACATCGCCATGTTGGGATGTATGTCTATTACGTATCATTCATATAAATGGCCCTCCAACATCGCCATGTTGGGATGTATGTCTGTATCCAATGATAATAGTCTTCTGACATAGCCATGTCAGGATGTATGTCTGAATCGAGTCTAGTCAATATAAGTCAAGAATAGGGTGATCGAGTCTGTATACAAGTATTTATGCAAATTCAAATAGTATATGTAAATCAAGCGAGTAAAGTATTACTAAGCACGTATCTTCCTCAAGTACTATAACTAGAACAGATATATATAGAAATACGTATCAATGTCATAAGAGTTTTGAGTATTTGCAAAAGTAATTAAATATAGTTTGAGCATGTAGCTTCCCCAAAGAGTAAATAAAAAATGTATGAAAGTAAGGGCTGTGACTCACGGTAAGCCGTAAAAGTTTAAAGTACTTGTGAAAATAAATAAAAATAGTTGAGCATGTATCTCCCCCAAAAGTAATTCAAAACGTATAAAAGCAGGGGCTATGAAACTCACCTGAGCAGTCTGGATGGAAAACAAAATTAAATATAGTTGATAAACATCTCCGGCACGCAACAATATCCAAAGAATGGGTTATACGATTGGGTTGATCAAAAGAGGACTCGAATGGGATTTATGCAAATGAATATAAGCTCGTATTGGTGAAGGAATGATCTTGGCTTCTTCGAAGGAAATGAGTAATGTTTAGAGAATGTGTAAGATGGCTTAAATGACTAGGGAAAGTATTTATGGTCCTTTGAATGTCTCGCACAGTAACGAATGGAGGAGAAAGGTGATATGTGAACAAAGGACTAACTTGTATGAATTGTATGGGTATTGCGTGTATATATATAAAGATATGGCATGCATGTGCTTGTGAATGCTTGATAGTATATATATATATATATATATATATATATATGGCATGTATTGGTTTATTATATGGCAAATAACTATACATGTACACATGTATTTTAGGCATTAGTTTGTTGTGGCATTAGAATAGTACACATTATATAGATATTTTGGGAAAATAGACAAAGATGTTACTAAAGTTTGGCCAAATATTCACTTAAGTTACTAAAGTTTTAAACGTTACAAAGAGGTCACTCAAGTTTGGTAACCGGTTACATAAGTCACTGAAAATGTTTTAACAACTTGATACCGGTTAAATTGCTGACGTGGTTGGTGTTTTTTTTTTATTTTTTATTTTTTTTTTTTTTTTTTTTAACAGCGACCTTTTTAAAAAATTACTTTTTTAAAAAAATTATTTTTTTTAATGTAATTTTTTTAAATTAATTTTTTTTTCGAAATTAATTTTTTTAGAAAAAATAATTTTTGTTTTCGAAACTAATTTTTTTAGAAAAATTAATTTAAAAAAAAATTAATTTCGAAAAAAATAATTAATTTAAAAAAAATAATTTTTATAAAAAAGTTAATTTCGAAAAAAAAGTAAATTTCGAAAAAAAATTAATTTAAAAAAAATTAATTTCGAAAAAAAATTAATTTTAAAAAAAATTAATTTCGAAAAAAAAATTAATTTAAAAAAAATAATTTTTATTAAAAAAATTAATTTCGAAAAAAAATTAATTTATAAAAAAATTTATAAAAAATTAATATAAAAAAAAAAGTAAATTTCGAAAAAAAATTAATTTAAAAAAAAAAAACATTTCTAAAAAAATTAATTTCGAATTTTTTTTTTTTTTTTGTTAAATTAACTTTTAAAAATGATGCTTAATGTGTTAAAAGTCGCTGAAAAAAATCGCTTAAAAAGTACACATAGTGGGCTATGACACAAAGTACAGCTTTAATGATTGAGCGCCACTTTTTAAGTGCCACATGTCTCCTTCTCAATTTTTCAAGAAAGGTCGCCGGGCAACCGGGCCATTTCGGGCCACAAAAACCAAAAAAAAAAAAAAAACCCAAACGTTATTATTGATGATGTGGCAGTGAAACCGGCTCAGCCGGTTGCCCACCCTCGCAGTGACCATGATGTAACATTTTTAATCCTTGAGTAACCCATATAGCAAACCCGTAAACTTGAGTAACCTCTTTGTAATGTTTAAAACTTTAGTAACTTAGGTGAACATTTTGGGTAAACTTTAGTAACATCTTTATATATTAACCTAGATATTTTTGAATGGAAACATTGCATGGAAAATTGGAAACAAAGTCATACACGTTATATAAAGTTGAATGGAAAGATTGCATGATATTAGTTCTTAGACGTTAACATTGCATGTTCTAGCAAATTCTTGTAGAAAATAATAGCTACACGTCTATATTTAATTAGCTTAGGGTATAGTTTGATTCCGGTAATTACTAACGTTAAGTCCTTAAGTCACGAAACTTAAAACCAGGTAACGTAAAAATATATTGTTTATAAAAATATCAAAGTTTATTAATATATTTCAACTAATTATATTAGACGTGTGATATGTGTAACGGAAAGCGTATACGTTAATAAAATCTAATAGGTTTGAGTATTTGTACTACGTAAAGAATATAATGTAAAAATAAAAATAACAAAGTGACAATAGTTCATATAAAATATATAGACTTATTTTAATCTTGTGATGGTCGCGAGTAAAAGTCATACGATTAATCTTTTGTGATCGTTTCTAAAAGTAATTTCATTTAATAAAAACGTAATAATAATTGGCAAACGTTTAGTTTAAATGTTTAATAATCGTAGTTTAACGAATTAATGTAAAGTGGTAAATAAATGTTGAAAATTATTTACTTGAAATAAATATAAAATATTTTTATTAGGAATGTAAGTTACGTCAAATTAGTTTGTGGTTGTGATCAGATAAACTGGTAACGTTTAAAAAAAAAATTAGTCGTAGAAAATGGATAAGTATTAAATTAATATAGTGGAAATTTACCGGTTGTTACATTTGTTGAAGTAATTTTCTGCAAACACTTCAGAAAAACAAATGAGGTCTTCCGGTCGAACCCGATGAAGGTTCTTCTGGAAGACAGATGGATCAATCCCTTCGGCTTCAAAGGGTCCTTGGGTTATCTACACACAAAAGCACGCGTTAGGCTCGCCCCGGGTGGTATTCCCAGGACCAAGCTCCAGCGCGAAAGTAAGTATTGGATAATCCGGAAGACTTGCACAGTAATTGAGAGTAAATGTGGGTAGCTAAAAGTTAGTTGAGAGTAGTAAATGAGCTGGGTATTTATACTACCCAGCCTTTGTACCTGTAATGGCGGCGCCGGGTTTTGTGGGAACATGTCGCAGACATAATCCCGTAAATCCTGGGGCGGCGACGGTGTCTGCTGCTGCCATCTGTCACAAAGATGATGCCACTTGTCCCATTGCTTACAGTTGTTTTGGCCGAATAGATTAGGCGCCTTCCGGTTTTTACCGGATGGTCTCCGTTCCGTCCGGACGGTCGGACAATTTAGTCCGTTCCTGACACCTACGCCAACAAGTCCCCCCCAGTATCATAGTATCAGTTTCATTGATGCTATGATACTTCTAAAAATTTTGAAGTCCTGTTTTTATCAATTCCGATGGGCCTAGCCCGTCAGGATTGAATGAGTGTTTGATGCATTAAAAATCGTTCCGGGCGAATTGGGTGTTTGTTGGTTTTCCTCCGAAGGACTCCATGTCCCCCCCCCCCAGTATCATGGTGTCGGTTATGCCGATGGTATGATACTTTGTAAATTTCTAGAATTTTACTTTAGTATTTCCGAATAGTTTAATCCGCCAGGTTCGAACACAACCCGCCAAAAGTCATTAAGGTTTCGTTCTAAGGAGCGCCATTTTCTTCTCTCTTTTTTTTTTTTTTTTTTTTTTTTTTTGATAAGATGTTGACACGTGTGCGTGTGTCTATCGCATGGGTGAAATGTTGCCACGTTAGCGCTTGGGAAGACGGGACGTTTCGCGCCCTTTCATTTCACCTATAAATAGTGTCACTTGCATCGTTTTTTACCACTGTAATCTTTTACTTTTCTTTGAGACGCATTCCGACCATATTTTCCGAGCAAAATTCGTAAATCAATCCGAGCGATTTCCACATTAGTCCTTCGACTGTAAAGGTACGTTACGAACCATTCATACTTTATATTTTCTTTTGCTATCCGGCTATACCCTGTTTTCCCTCGGTTGCAATATGTCGGTTTCACCCGCTTCGATTCATGATGAGGATATCCGAGAGGTCGTGGAATTTCTACCCAACTTCGATATCCAGAAATACACTTCTCGGATGCATGAAGGGGCAGTATATATGGTAACAATGGACTTCGGTATTCCCCAAGATTTACATCCAAGGTTACCTCCGAAGGGAATGACGATGGACGAGTTGCCTGATGATGCTACTGGCTTGTATTTGGAGTACCTTTACGAGGGTGGCCTTAGCGTGCCTTTTTCTACCTTTTTATTGGGTGTTATCAGACATTACAAAGTTCATCTCTCTCAGCTGGTTCCGTTAGGTTTGCACCGTGTGACCCTCTTTGAGGTGTATTGCCGGAGCTTGCATATTAACCCTACTACCCCTTTGTTCCGGGATTTTGACAAGCTAAGTAAGCAAGGTCATTGGTTTTCCTTTGAGAAGAGAGGCGGTCGTGAAAAAAGAGTCTGTTTTCGGGAGATTCTCACTTGCTTAAAAGGTTGGAAGTATGATTTTTTTTCTGATAGATAGGCGGGCTATTCCTTTTGCAATGCCCTGGAGACATCATGATTCAGATATATCGGATCCTTTTCCGCAAGGGGAGTTTAGTGTTGAAGATTCCGATCGATTGTCCGAGACTGTGATCGATCTTATCCAAATTCCTCCGGGTTTTCTCTACGCCGTTGGGCTTACTTCTCACTGGGACCATCCCGGCTATCGAGCGGCACTTAGGGATGCCGAGGGAAAGGGTATAGCCTTATAGTCTTTGCCCTTGCTATTGCCCTCGTCTTTCTTTTCTTTACGTGTTGACGCATTTATACCTGTTTATTTCTAACTATCTTGTGTTCTTACTTTTCGCAGCTATAACGATGTCTGAATACTTGAAAAAACCGAAAATCCGAAAGGGTGCGTTGATGCATGTGACCACTCCGGCCACTTTCAATACTGAAATTTCGAAGAAAACGGCCGAACAGAGGTCGGTCGAGGTGGCCAACGAGGCAGTTCTAGAGGCCAAGCGGAGAAAACAGGAGCAAGTTGCCGCCCGGCAAGCACTTCAATCTCAACAAGGAGGAAGGACGAGCAAGACCCGGTTCCGCGTTGAGCGTGGAGAAGGGGGAAGTGGAGTGGTTCGACCGGTCATGCGAAGCAGAACGAACGAGGGTGCAGATGTGGTGGACCTAGCTTCCTCGGAGCAATCTATTCCTGCTCCTGCCCCCATCCGGTCATTGCGTCCGGAGGACGTGAGGAAAGAGCCGTAGGGCGATGAAGATATTGGCGTGAGCTTCACGTCCATGGCTGCTGATGTTGGTAAGTTTTCCGGATCGACTTTTGTACTTCTCCTCCTTCTTTTTTTTTTTTTTTTTTTTTTTTTTTTTTTTTTACATATATTACATCCATAACAACGGTGTTGTTCATTCCTTTCTTTAGGAGGTTCCTCTGCCGCCGATTCTGGGCGTGGGAAGGAAAAGGTCGCTGGGGAGGATGATGAACCGGACGCTTTGTATGTGCCGGGGTGGAAGGTCAGGAAGGATGACCGTTTGACTAATTGGAAAGTTTGTAGGGATTTGATGTTAAACCTGCCTACTCTTCGGGAGGAGTCATTTCTTGAGAGCTTGGGTGATGCAAAGGCCGCTCAGAGGGCCTGGAAGTTGCTGTGCATGGGAGCCGCAGCTCAGTCGGACCTTTTGTTCCGGTTTGAGACCCTCCTCAACGGGCATAATGAGTTGTACCGTGCCCACCAGCAATGTGGGAATGTTGGGCAGGGGGGAGAAGAGCTTAAACAGTTGAAGACTGAGCATTCTAATTGTATGGTCAATGAGTCAGAGATGATGGGTCGCGTCTCGGAGCTAGAGAACTTGGTGGAGGAGGAAAGAAAGGTTGCTGCGGAACAAATCAGTGGTCTGGAAGCTGAGTTGGGTTAGGTTCAAAGCCAAGTTAGGCGAGGAGGAGAAGGAGAACTCAACACTCCGTCTAGAGAAGAAAGATCTGACCACACGAGTGGGCTGAACAGAGATGGAACGGTTTAAGGTGGTGAAGGACGTTATTCCGGAGGTGGTCCACAGACTTTTGAACAGTCATGAATATAAACAACATTTGGCGACCGCCTTCAGCCTGTCCTCTCAATCTGGATTTTTAGAGGGTGTGTCATTGGCTCGCAAGCCGAAGGATTTAGCTAAGATTCTGGCCGAGGTGGAGGATCTTGACATGGAGGTTGGCTCCAAATTTGCACCTCTGTATGACGGGCTTTTCACCGCTGAGTATCCGTATATTGCGAAGGTCAGTAATGCTTATCTGCAATCTCTTAATGAGATAATGAATATATATCCTGACCCCGCTCCGTCCGAGCCCGCCAAGACTGCAGCAGCCGAAGCTGTCATCGGAATAACTTCCAAGATTCCCGAGATCCGAGCTGCCCATGCCCAAGGTTCCACAGTGGAAGAAGGTGGATCGGTCCTTTGAGAGATTTGACTTATTGAAGTCTGGGTAATTCCGTTTTGACTACGGGTGAAAATTACCTCGGATTTCTTGTGAAGCTTTTTTAACCTTGTTACTTTAACATTTATTTGAGAGATGTAAGGCCTTCGTGCCGTTGAACTAAGTTTAAGAACAACTGATTTGATTCGGATGACTGTAATAACTTGTAATCTTGAACAATTTGTATGTTTGTTTTGTTGTTTTTTTTTTTTTTTTTTTTTTAATCTATCTATCTTTATATCTGCCTATATGGTTACTTCGTTAGTTATGGAATGTGTCGCATTTTCACTTTGTATGTTCATCATATTATTCATATTCTGAAACGACTCGGCCCTTGAGATGACAAAACCGCTCAGCTTTTACGTCCTGCGGTAATTCGTGACCATATGGTTCGTCTGTCCTAATACCTTGCCCCTTTTTTGGATCCCCTATCGGGCACGAGCCGATTATGGGCATAGTGCGCCGTTTGGTTTTATGTTCTGGCTTCACGGCCCTTTTACCTTGGCTTTTGCGACAATGCCTTTTTCGGAATACCCGGATGGATCTGGCGTACCGGATTAGATACGTTTGTCATAGCCAACGATGATTGTTTTCCTCTCTTTTATTTATTGTATTCATGTGACCGCTTCCGAATGGCTACGTGTCGTTTCGCTGGCTTTGGTCTGAAGCCGAAAGCCACCTGTTTTCCTTCCATCATCCTTTTGTTTTCCGGGCAGATAAATCATAACATCCCTGCTGTAATTATTATTGCTCATAACGAGCCATTATACATAACTTTCATTTGAATCATAAATATACATCAAACACTTGTTTTTTATTGCCGTCACTACATGCGTAGTTTCGGAGGTACAAGTTAACGCTCGGTTTATGTTTTGATTGTAAACATACAATAACACCTATTTTTTATTACCTTCACTATTTGCATAGCTCCGGAGGTACAAATTTATATGTTTTCGGGCGACATACGCCATTCGGCCTTTTGGCTTACTTATAGATATGGCAACCGCTTTTTGGGTATAAACCATTTTCGGGCGACATACGCCATTCGGCCTTTTTGGCTTAAGTATAGATATGGCAACCACTTTTTTGGTATAAACCATTTTCGGGCGACATACGCCATTCGGCCTTTTTGGCTTACTTATAGATATGGCAACCACTTTTTGGGTATAAACCATTTTCGGGCGACATACGCCATTCGGCCTTTTTGGCTTACTTAGATATGGCAACCACTTTTTGGGTATAAACCATCTTTGAACATTGACCACTGATCTCCGGAGGTCGCGAGCCTACCGGAGGGATCATTTTCAGCTTATGTTCAGAATGTGACAACGTACAACAACACTTGTTTTTTTATTACCTTCACTATTTACATAGTTCCGGAGGTACAAGCTTGTATATTTTCGGGCGACATACGCCATTCGGCCTTTTTGGCTTACTTGCAGACTGGAAACATACAATAACGCTTGTTTTTTATTACCTTCACTATTTTCATAGTTCCGGAGGTACAAGCTTGTATGTTTTTTGGGGCGACATACGCCATTCGGCCTTTTTGGCTTACTTATAGATATGGTAAGGACACGGTATGTAGAGAAAATTGCTTCCCCTTGACGGTGGGATAGCTGCATTTATCATTCATATAGTTAATATCAAGTCCTTTCGGACGTTACACAAGATATAAACCGAACGTTTACAAAAACACTTTCAAAAGCTGACGGTGTGCCGTGTTCATGGTGCTTCCTTTTCTTCCTTTGTCTATGATTTATGTGATCCAACTCGGTAGGTTTCCATGACCTGGTAGGGTCCTTCCAGATTTTCCTTTATTTTTACTCCTGCCCTCTCTGTCCCTCCGGTACATGAGATCACCTGCCTTAGATGGTGAAGGTATTTTTTGTTCCTTTCGTTAGATCATAATAATAAAAACAAACATTTACAGGGATAAAATAAACGATATATTCTAATGACATTTCGTCTTAACAGTTATTTGAACTTTTTTATTTTTACCTTGGACGTCCCGGCTCAAACCTTTCGGTTATGGCCCTGTACCATCCTCTTCTCATCTCTCGCCTTCCGGATTGCAGCCCTCTTCCTTCGATTCGGCCGCATGCTCCGTGACGCATCGTTGTAAGACTCTGGTTCTTCGATACACTCGGGTAATCTCCGGGACGTTTCCGCCTTGTCCTGCATCCCTTTTGCCTTCCGGATTAATTCTCTCGTCATCTCATCGTGGCGGGTTTCAATCTCTACCTCTCCCTCTATTATTTGCTCCCCCCCCCACTCTATGACATTCCGGAATAACTACCGACCGGGCGAATAACGTTGATATGCCACCTGTAGTAGGAAATTTAACCATCGCGTGGATAGTTGAGGTGACGGCTCGTAGCTTCTTTAATCCGGAACGTCCAAGTATGATGTTATAGGGTGAGGTAGACCGGACCACAGCGAATTCTATCCTAGTTTTGCGGGACAGACCTTGACTTTCGAAACAAACCTCCAGTTCTATCTTCCCTAGCGGCTTAACGGACTCCCCTGTGAATCCTATCAAAGGCGTGTTGGTTTCTTTCAACCGGGTCTGGACAGAGGGGCACAAACGCTCAAAACAATGCTCATATATGACTTCCATTGACGCACCGGGATCTACATAAACTTCTCGTACCGCATGACCTTCCACATCTGCCTCAACTATCAAAGGTTCATCCGACATATCCTCCGGGAGGATAGGCGGGAAACTGATCGGGGCGTTCATCCACTCTTCTTCTGCATCTACCATCTTCCCTTTTCTCACGGCCACCGGACTTCGGATCATGTTAATGATCTTCCCCTTGTTTGCGTGGTTATTTCCTCCCTGAGGTGCCCTTCCTTTCTGCCTAATGTTTTTCAACAGATGGTCCAGCTTTCCTGTATCCAACGCCGTTTTTATGTGCTCTTTAAGTTTCCAGCAATCATCGGTGAGGTGCCCCTTCTCACCATGATAGTCGCAATACCTATCCATATTTTCCGGAAGGGGCTTTCCTTTCATGGGAGAGGGCTGCGGTAGTTTTAGCTGATGTTCAGTGGCGAGGATTTCTTTGGGAGTCTTTGTCAGGGAGTTCAGATCTATGGGTCTTGTGTCATACCGACGGATGTCAGTTCTGCCGGCGTTATCGTTCCTTGGGGGAACATAAGGAGCATAGTAGTCATTTCTGCGAGGTTTGAACTCAACCCTGGGGTTGTTCCTTCGGCGATCTCCCCCGAAAGGGACTTTCTGAGGATATCCGCTGTTGTATGGGCTTGGGCGGTGCTCCTTGAGGACATCCGCTTTCTCTCCTTTTGGTAATTCAGTACTCCGGAATGATTCCTCCAACCGAACAAAATCATCGATCCTCTCCAACATCTCATCGACTGTTTTGGGAATCTTATCCGAGAACTTTTTCGCCAATTCCGGGCAGTGGTGGCCATTCATGAACGAAGAGATCTGCATTATTTCTGGGGCGTCCGGGAAGTAGTTTGCTTCACTTATCCAGCGCTCTTTAAAGTCTGGAAGGCTCTCATTGGCCTTCCTATAGATCTTGTTGATCTCCGTAAGATCTTTGACACATGCCCTCAGCATGCCGAACCTATTCAAGAACTTCTTCTGGAGCTCGTCCCAACTATCTATGCTTCCTGTCGGCAATTTGTCGAACCACCCTCTGGCCTTCCCGTCCAAAGTTTGTTGAAACATTCGGCACCATACGGGGATTGGCCACTCTTCATGATTACCTGCTCCAGTGAAATGATTGATGTGATCGTCCGGATCAGTCGTTCCGTTATACAACTTGAGGTTTGTCGGTATCTTGTGCTTAGGAGATGAGAACTCTATAATCCTTCTCGTAAACGGGCACTTTAATACTTCCTTGAATGGTTTGCTCAAGTCGTCCACCCTTGCTTTTTCCTTGTCATACTTTGGTCTTTCGTTATACTCATCTTCTGCGTCCGTTGAATCATCTTCAAAGTTCAACATCGTGGGGCTTATCAGTTCGCGGTTGCCTTGCTGCTTGAGCAACTCTTTGAGAGCAGATATGTGACCTTCCATAACGGCTCGGATATCCGGAGAATCTTGATCTCCTCCTCCGGACCCTCCGGCTCCTCTGGCATTTCGGATAGGGGTGGTCGGGAGAGGACCAACCATTCTGAACTTCGGGTAGATCGAATAGTAGGTCCCACGGATGGCGCCAATTTGTTGAAGTAATTTTCTGCAAACACTTCAGACAAACAAATGAGGTCTTCCGGTCGAACCCGATGAAGGTTCTTCTGGAAGACAGATGGATCAATCCGTTCGGCTTCAAAGGGTCCTTCGGTTATCTGCACACAAAAGCACACGTTATTCCCAGGACCAAGCTCCGGCGCGAAAGTAAGTATTGGATAATCCGGAAGACTTGCATAGTAATTGAGAGTAAATGTGGGTAGCTAAAAGTTAGTTGAGAGTAGTAAATGAGCTGGGTATTTATACTACCCAGCCTTGGTACCTGTAATGGCGGCGCCGGGTTTTGTGGGAACATGTCGCAGACATAATCCTGTAAATCCTGGGGCGGCGGCAGTGGTGTCTGCTCCTGCCATCTATCACAAAGATGATGCCACTTGTCCCATTGCTTACAGTTGTTTTGGCCGAATGGATTAGGCGCCTTTCGGTTTTTACCGGATGGTCTCCGTTTCGTCCGGACGGCCGGACAATTTAGTCCGTCCGGACACCTACGCCAACACTTATCGAAGTTCAAACTTCTCTGCTGACTTTAGTTCTCAAAGCATGTAACTATTGTTGACTTTGAAATTTGCTTTTTCAACAAGTATGTCGCTAAATGAGTCCTAATTTTACCATAAAGCTGAAAATATAGCTGCCTTATTGCGGGCATTGGTTCATTCCACGCAACGTGAAGATCATATGGTGAAATTTGGCACTATTGCTGCTATTAGTATTGGACTTGTTCAGAATATAACGAATATGATCAAACATATCAAATTAGCCAACTCAAACTCCAAATTCAATATAAAAATACGCAATGAGATGAAAGGGTATGATCCAATTGGCTGCTGGCATTTATTTATTTATTTATTTTGTCTCTTTGTGTGTGTGTGGTTGTGCCCACTCAATGACAGCCTTGGATGTGTGTTTTGGATTTAGGGTGTGTTTGGTATGCTGGCATGAATGACAATGGGTATGAGTTTGATAGTAGTGGTGTGTCCCTCACCTATGAAAGATTTATTCTCACCTCTCTTGATGTATATGGAGTATGGATAATATCTCACTTTAATAGTCATAGTGGTGGGCCCTCTCATCTTAAACAAACACCCTTAATCACTTTCATAGTCATAGTTTGATTCCCATAGTGGGATGCCAAACGCACCCTTAAATTTTAAACTTTCCTTTTTTTTTTATTACCCCATATCAAACAAGATTTTTGTTACTACCTCCGTCTCAAATTTATAGTCATTCTTTCTACTTTAGGTTGTCTCAAAATTATTGTCACCTTCCAAATATTGTTGTAAATAATGTATCAAATTTACCATATTGCAGTTAATGATATTAAAAATTACAAACATTATTTAAAGATTTAATTAATTGCATAAGGGTAAAAATGTCATTTTGCAAAAAAGTAAGAGAGAGATTGCAGTAATGATTATGTTTTCTTAAATTGTGTATTTTTTTTCGGAGGACAATAATTTTGAGACGAAGAGAGTATAAAATTTGTTAGTTGTATAATCAAATAAATTTTATGTAACATAAGACAAAACCAAATAAGCCATGAGCCGGCACGAAGAATGCTTGATCCAAAAATTTTTGCGAAAAACTTTTCCACAAAAAAATGTGTCATATCTACATAGAAAGAAAAAAAATTTAAAGAGGAGAAATAATTAATTAAAATGATTTTTCTTTATGACACATCATTTTATAATGGTCGCTCCTAATTTTAACAAACTTATCATACTTTGATAGTAACTAACTTGATACACTTACCATAAACAATACATCACATCAAAAACACCTTCCTTTAAAATCAATCTCATAAAATCAAATTAGGGCTTGTAACTTTTTTCATCAAAAACACCTTCCCCCAATTACATTGCCTAATAGAGCAGTTGGCGGTAATGTGGGCCCTCGTCCTGGTCCGTTTGCGTCTAGTGGTCCGCCTGTGCCGCCGTTAGGTAGTGGTGTGATGAGTAATGGACCGCCGCGTGGAGTGCCGAGTGGTGGTGTTGGAGTGACAGGACCTCCGCCGCCTCAACGAACTATAGTTTTTGGGAGGTGGGATTGGGAGTGAGAATCAGATGAGAGGGCCGAGTTTTGGAGCGCCGCCGAGAGGGGGGATGCAACCGGCTTCTGGACCGCCGACGTTTAGTGCACCGCCGCCGCCTCCTGGGTCTGCGTACGGGACTCAGCCGTGGCAAATGCAATCACGTCAAGTAAGTGTTTTTATTTTTTTTAAGTTTTAGTGTCTTATGTATATTTGAATAAAGCCGAGTATGTGAAGTAGAAACAGTTAGTTTTAGTAATGGTTAGTAACAAGTAGGGTAGAATTATGAATGTGCCCTTACCCCTTAGTTTCTATTTTAAGTTTCTAAATAATCGCCTTTCAAAAAAAAAAAAAAAAGGTTTCTAAATAATAGCGAATTGCGAGCACTCGAGACACGTTCATATTGCTAACGAGACACGTGGCTGTTTATCTAAAAAAAAAATGACCCTGGTTGATTTATTACTATACTTTTTGTGAGTACAAATTATTTGACTAGCTAGTTTCTTATTGCTAACGAGACACGTTCATCTGAAATGAAAGGATTCAAAGAGTTACAAGTTGTTTAATCTGCCAGAATGTATAGTAGCATCTTGATTACGCCTTGCAAACGCCAATCCTGACATGCTGAATCAAAATCAAATTCAATAATCTGTAACTTCTAATTAAATGTAAATTTTGATTTGGTTTCATAGAATTACGATAATATAGATTATAGAATGCCCGAAAGTGACCAACTTACCGATCATCAGATAGTCCTTAAGGGGTGTTTAAACCCTTATTCTGTTTCACCTGTTTTATATTAATCCGTTACACTTCATCAACAATCTGACATAGAAGTTTAACTTATTTATTTTGCATTTTACCAAAATATTTGTGGGTGCTAATCTAACAGAAGATGTGATTTAAAATGAAACTCAGTTCGAAATAAACAAACATTTGGTAGCGATTCTAAGATAACACTATGAATAAGAGCTACTTCCTTTTACAAAGAACCTCTCTAGAGTCCTCACATGTTTCCATCTTGCTCTATCATTTGTACCAAACTTTACTTCTGCTTCTTTGGAGGAAGCAAATGCTCTTCAAAAATGGAAAGCAACCCTTAAAATCCCAAACAACTCCCAAATTGTATCTTCTTGGACACCCCTTCCAACGAATACTAATGCACCCGCTCCGTGCCCTTCTTGGTTTGGAATTGCTTGCAATGCTGATGGGACAATTAACAAGTTGAACCTCTCTACGTCTGAGTTAAAAGGTACGCTTCACCAGTTCTCGTTCTCTATTCTAGGCAACCTTACCCATTTTAATCTTAGTGTAAACAGCTTCTTTGGTCCCATCCCACCAGAAATTGGACTCTTGTCCAAACTTGTCCATCTTGATTTTTCAACCAATGAGTTCTCTGGTGTAATTCCACCTACCATTGGTAAACTAAGCCAGTTAACCCTTTTGGATTTTTGCGAAAATGATTTAACTGGTTCAATCCCTTCATCGTTGGGTGATTTGATGTCTTTGAATATCCTTTATCTGTACACAAATCAACTTTCTGGACCCATTCCAATTGAATTGGGGAATATGAAGTCTCTCACTGAATTAGTTTTGTACGAAAATCAACTCAATGGTTCAATTCCTTCATCGTTGGGTGATTTGAATTCTTTGAATATCCTTTATCTGTACACAAATCAACTTTCTGGACCCATTCCAATTGAATTAGGGAATTTGAAATCTCTCACTGAATTATCTTTGAGCGAAAATCAACTCTCTGGACCCATTCCAATTGAATTAGGGAATTTGAAGTCGCTCACTGGATTATCTTTGTACGAAAATCAACTCTCTGGTTCAATCCCTTCATCGTTGGGTGATTTGATGTCTATGAATATCCTTCATCTGTACACAAATCAACTTTCTGGACCCATTCCAATTGAATTAGGGAATTTGAAGTCTCTCACTGGATTAGCTTTGTACGAAAATCAACTCTCTGGTTCAATCCCTTCATCATTGGGTGATTTGAAGTCTTTGAATACCCTTTTTCTGTACACAAATCAACTTTCTGGACCCATTCCAACTGAATTAGGGAATTTGAAGCTCTCACTGAATTAGATTTGAGCGAAAATCAACTCTCTGGTTCAATCCCTTCATCGTTGGGTGATTTGAAGTCTTTGAATATCCTTTATCTGTACACAAATCAACTTTCTGGACCCATTCCAATTGAATTAGGGAATTTGAAGAATCTAAGTGATTTAGATTTGGCCAATAATCAACTCTCTGGTTCAATCCCTTCATCGTTGGGTGATTTGAAGTCGATGAATATCCTTCATCTGCAGACAAATCAACTCTCTGGACCCATTCCAATTGAATTAGGGAATTTGATGTCTCTCACTGAATTAGATTTGAGCGAAAATCAACTCTCTGTTTCAATCCCTTCATTGTTAAAAAACCTGAGAAGCCTTCAGATTCTGTCTCTCCGTGTAAACAAGTTATCCAGTCCTATACCGAAAGGAATCGGAAGTCTACAATTGTTACAGCTACAGCTGGACACAAATCAATTCTCTGGCCAATTGCCTGATGATTTGTGCCAAGGGGGAAAGCTTCAAAGATTATCTGTAAGTTTTAATCAACTCTCTGGTCCTATTCCAAGAGGTCTATGGAAGTGCCCCAACTTAATAATTAAGATCAAGGTTTCAATTTAATCAATTTAGTGGAGATATATCGAATAGTTTTGGTGTCTACCCAAGCTTAAATTTCTTTGACGTGAGTCATAATAAATTTTATGGGCAACTATCTCATAACTGGGGTAAATGCAAAAAATTGACTACATTAAAGATGGGATATAACAACATCAGCGGTAGCATACCACCGGAGTTTGGAAATTCAATTCAAGTGCTTGATCTTTCTTCTAATCACTTGGTTGGTCGAATTCCAAAGGAGTTTGGGGAGATGAAAAGTTTGTTAAATTTAAACTTGAGCGATAACAACCTGTCAGGTGTTATACCTCAAGAGCTTGGATCACTGCATGGCCTCCTTACTCTTGACCTATCCAAAAATAGGTTAAACGGGTCATTACAAAGATATATTGGTGATTGGGTACAAATCACTCGCATATATCTTAGTAATAACAAGCTCAGCGGAAAGATCCCATTGGAGATCGGTAAATTAAGTCAACTCAATGCTCTTGATTTATCTTGGAATTCACTCACAGAAGAGATACCATCAGAAATTGGAAGTTTAAAAAGTCTCGTAATGATGAATCTTTCGCACAATAAGCTCTCTGGTGCTATTCCTAATAGTTTCAGTAACTTGCCAGGAAGGTTTGATATAGACCTGTCTTACAATGAGCTCACTGGTCCCGTTCCCCCTTGTGCTGTCTTTCAAAATGTGTCTGGAGAAGCATTTCAAGGAAATGATGGTCTGTGTGGAAATGTTACAGGTTTGAAACTTTGTGAAAGTCAAAAGCTAATGAAAAAAAATAATCATTTTCATCATAAGCTCATCCTTGTTACTACGGTCCCACTTTTTGCTGCTCTTTTACTTGGTTTATTCATGTGTGGCCTCATTGCTTATCGATGTAGAAAGAGAAATTCTCCACAGATACCATCAGGCGAAGAAGGTGGCAAATTTTTCTCAATAACAAGTTTTGATGGACAGGCGATGTATGATGAAATCATCAATGCAACAAATGATTTTGATGATGCATATTGTATTGGGATGGGAGGATATGGTACTGTGTATAAAGCTGTGTTACAACCCAACAATATTGTTGCTGTCAAGAAACTTCATTCATCATCTGAGAATGACGATCAAGGCTTCCTAAATGAGGTACAAGCATTAACAAACATAAGGCACAGAAACATAGTTAAACTCTATGGATATTGCTTCCATGCTCGTCACTCATTTTTGATTTACGAATATCTGGAGAAGGGAAGTCTAAAATTGCTCTTAAGTAGCGATATCACAGCAAAGGAAATGGATTGGCTGAAAAGGGTAAGAATTGTTAGGGCTGAAGCGAATGGTTTGGCTTATATGCACCATGATTGCACACCACCTATAATTCATAGAGACATTTCTGCAGCTAATATCCTTCTCGATTCTGATTATGAGGCACATATCTCGGATTTTGGAACAGCAAAGCTTCTAAAGTTGGATTCATCCAATTGGTCTGCGGTTGTAGGCACCTATGGCTATGCTGCGCCAGGTAAATACCAATATTTTAAAGTTATATATACGTACTTATTCTCAAGTTTTAGATTGATCTATGTTACATTTAATCATGATCTGATATAACTTTTTTTTTTTTTTTTTTTTTTTTTTTTTTTTTTTTGTATTCTCATGTTTCCTTCCATGTAGAACTTGCTTATACGATGGTGGCGACAGAGAAATGCGATGTGTTTAGTTTTGGAGTTGTTGCACTAGAAGTGATTATGGGAAAGCATCCTGGAGAACTAATATCAAGTCTACCAACATTGCCTACTGATGATCTATTGCTACCCAATGTAGGAGATAGACGGATTCCGCCACCATATTCTCTAGTTGAGAAACTAGCTCATTCAATTTTGAAGGTCTCACGGGCATGTTTGAACTACAACCCACAGGAAAGGCCAACAATGCGCCAAGTCAAAGATTTATTGTCAGTGGATGATCGAGTTTGGATGAAGATGCATGTATCAGTAACTTAATGCTTGATCGATTTTGTATGATGTCTAGTCATAAGTCATAAAGGTTAAGAAACTTTTTATGTTTCTTTTTCTTGTCCTGAATTACGCTATAGATTGTTATTAAATAAGGAAATAATTTATATCAATGAAGATTGCTACCTTTCTAGAATAATGCAGTTATGTGTATTATGGATATTTTTGGTAATTTCTTTAAATTATTCCAGTTTTACAATTAAAAAATTACCAATGGGAAATTTGTTTATCAGTTAGTAAAATTTATTCTTACTCATATCAAGTAATTAAGTAAACAGTGAGTGCACACAAAAGATATTCAAAGACGTCATATCACTTAACGATGGAAGTCTGTTAATTTGTCAAAAAAGATGGCATAGACTGGAGAAAAAAGTTAGCTAAAGGAAATTTGTCTGTCAAAAAAGAACACTTCAATGCTAAGTGATATGACGTCATATCACCACCACCACACTAAAAAAAACAATTTGCAAGTAAACACGAAGAACATACATACCAGAGTTTCAAAGAGGTTGTAACAAATTAATCAATGCTAACGAAACTAAATCAACTAAGTCCCCCAAGATACGACTTGTATCGTAGGTACACAACACGAGCACACCCCTTTGTGCGTCATTAATTTCGCAAACAAACCCAAGACCACCCTTGTGGTCGTACTACGCCAAGCATCCAAACAAAACACCCCTACGAGAGTTTTGACCAAATCCAAACGCATATCACAAAACTGAAAACCAAGACTATCAAAACAACAATAACAATACCACCATAAGCCATGGAATCAATCAGATAACCAAGCTATGTCGAGACTCGTAACCCATACGGGTCAACACATCCACAACAACAATAATGAAACAAGAGGCTAGTTTATTAACTACACACACAACAATAATCAATCAGATACAAGACAACGTCATTAACGACAACGGTTATAGTTACCAACAACAATGAAAACAAGTATGTATGTACCGTGTTGTCAGATAATATATTTCTTTAACTTAGACAATATGAGTTACATAGTATTATTCATGTCATTCATACTTGATTAACTGGTTATGTCTAAAGTTGTGAGTCGTTGGTCAGGTGGGAAAGAAAAGGTTTAGAAAATATAATTGGATAGAATAAATAAAAACGTGGGAGATTGGAGGGAAAAATAAATTGCATTAAGATAAATTGAAATAAAGAAATTCCATGAGAGTAATTATTCATTGATTTAATATAATGGCTAAAATTTTTTTAACTTGACCAATCAAGTTATTAACAACTTGAGAGGATCTTCACCTATAAAAGAAATAGTTGTGAATGAAATGAGTAAATAAGTGGTCCAAGTGTCATGTTATATCATTGTGTGAAAATGTTTTTATAAAATTTATCTGGTTATAGCAAATCTCGTTTAAAAAAACAAGCAAATGTAAACAAAAAAAAGTATTACGGGGTAGTAGAGTACGTAATGACAAAAATGTATCGGCCTATAAATCAAGACTTAGGGACATGTTCTTTTTCTGATCGTAGTCGTCACTTCATCCACTTTTCTTTGTTATTATGTTTTCTTAGCTTCTTCTTCTAAGTAAAGACTCGACACAAGCATGTTTGTGTCATTCACAACTTGATCCAAGGAATTATTACAAACCCATCACCAAATTTAACCAATTTACATTTTTATCTTCGAATCTTCAATCAATGTTCACCCATCTTCTGTTACCACTTTCACCCTCACCCTCACCCTCGCCCTCACCACAACAAACGTGCACACACAGACACAGATCTGAATCTTTTTATATAATAAAGGAAAATCTTAAGTAAGGATTTTGTATTTCGGAAAAAAGAATATTTCTTTATTAAACAATAATTATATTATTATTATTATTATCATTATTATTTTTTTTGAGATTTTTTAATTGTAAAAAGGATAAATATTTCTTTGAGAAAATTCCATATGAACGCAAAAGAAAGTTCATAATTCCATACTTACCCAAATGACAAGTTTTCAATACATAAATACAATGCTTTTAAAGCATGTGTTGGAGAAATAGGAATTATAATGTTTATAGAATTGCCCCTATTTCCTTTATTTGACTAAAAATTTAAAAAATTCGTTTGTACAATTGAATGCAGAAAAAAACCAAAATAGTGTATGTACTTCTTAGCTATTTTTACATAGTCTATGGGTAGAATCATTAATTAAAATAAAAAATTAAAAGCGGAGGAGAAAATTATCTATTGCTAATCTTACATATCCGGTCATTGACGCGGTTTAAAGTTATTAACATAAAATAAAAGGTTAGTCTTAAATTGCCTTAAAGGTGTTTGATGTTATAACCAACCTTTTTTAAAGTTCTGTTTATAGTTGGCTAAAGCTTGTGATTAGTTTTGGTAGTAGATGGAAAATTTTATAGATTGGTTTGAAGCCATCATCAATTCCTTTTCTCCTTATCTTATATACAACATATAATGCATTTAGCACCCTCTCTTTTAAAAAAATTTAAGATGTCATTAATTTGATTTTTAAGCATTACAATTTCTTATGCATAATGTATACACTACATAGCTTTTACTAATTTATCTTCTATGACATTTTAATACTTCATTTATTATTTCTTTTTGATTTAGCATAGTTTTTAATGCAAAAAGAATACAATCTAAATATTGTTAAATCTTAAGAGTGTTTTGAGAACCAATCTAAATATCTTTTTTTTTTTTTTTTTTTTTTTTTGGGTAAAATTAACCACAAAAGTTTAGTTGTTGACAGTAACAGTGGGTCAGTTTTACTTGTGTTAGAATAAGTTGCAGATTGTTTTGGGTTGTTACCATTAGAAATGGTGTTCACTAGTTATAATGTGTGTCAGTTTCTCAATGTGGCGTATTTTTAGTCTCAGACAAATCGTTCGGTTGGTTAGTGGCCTAGTAGGCAGATTGTCTTATCACTTTATGGCCTCTACGGCGATTCTATGAAGATTTTTTTGGGATAACTCCAACCCCATTGGAACTATGTTAGAATGGAAGGGTCAACAATGGATTTAGTGATCACAAAGGTCTATCTAGTGAACATGTGAGTGATGACGGGATCTATCTTCTTGAAAACAGAGAGGACTGCTTAATTTATGTTGGAGGCTATGTAGATCCTGATATAACACAAAAACTGTTTGGCGTTTCTTGTTTTAGTGAAATCCCCAGTCAGGTACACTTGATATTTATGGAAAAATGGCGGGTCTAAACGGGCTTTGGTTGGCTTGAATTGACTTGAAACGTTTTTTTTTTCATTTAAATTTTTTAATACACTCTCGGCAGCTTTCAACCTGATCGAGCCATTTGACCCGTTCCAATTTTGCCTGCTTTTAAAAGTTAGCAAAACTGACTCCTTTGTGATTAAATACTACAGAAATTTACCCATATATATGCAAATGGGTCGAAGTTGGCATCTGTATATGCTCGCTCATTGCATTGCTTTTTTGTGGCTTATAAGTCTGATGTTTGCTAGAGTAACACTTTCAGAAGGTCTATTGATTCATCAATCATCTGTTTAACTCAAACTTTTAGATACAGTTGGTATTGAAGCAATATGAAAACCCCTTGTCAAAGAAGCTAAATGAGGTTGTAAATGAGATACGAAGCCAAAGATGTAACTACCTACGGTATGTAATGTCTGGTATATAAACTTATCAGTCGGATTAGTTTATGGTCGGATTAGTTTATCTGTATATGAGAATGTTTGTGTTGACAAATAATCCCTTTTTTAATCTCATTGTACTTATGGCAGCTAAAGTTATGCAAGAAAGGAGAACCATCAGGTGAGTAAATTATTTATTTATTTATTTATTTTTTTATTATTATTTTTTTATATGGCTTAAGGGTCGCAATTTATTTTGTATGGCTTTTAGTTTTGATATGGTTGCTTAAGGGTCGCAATTTATTTTGTTTTCTAGATTTGTTGTTTTGGGATGTTTAAAAGAAGGGGGTGGCTGCAATGTGTGTTTAGTGGTGGTAAAAGTGTGGCATGACCAATGGTGGTGATGGGTTAAGTTTTAGTGGTAGGTTGACGGGTTTGTTAGACTGAAATGTGGAGGTTGACTGGTTTACAATGATCCCGCAAAACGTTACAATGATCTGCGATGGAATGTCACAAGACCACAAGGTTTTGAAGCAGTAATGCGTGTTAGATGTAGCCAGGTGAGCCTTTAAAAGATGTCTCTGCTTCAGTTTCACTTTCATACTATATTCATAGATGTGGCAAATTGGGTGGGTCGGTCGGGTTGGGCATCAGGTCAAATTAATCAGGGTAAGTTTCGGTATTGGTTGGATCTGCTTAACCCGAAACACTTCTTATCATTAATTTTCGAGTTTTTGATATATAGTTGATGTGTCGAATATGGTTACAGAATGTAATCTTATTTCGACAATGATTCAAATAAAATGTTTTAGACCAATTTGCCCCGTTTCCTTCTAACACTTATTTTTATGTTGTCCTTAAAAAATCAAGTGCAACCCCGATCGACCCATTTATTACTAAATGGTCAAAATGTTCACCTCTAATTATATTTTCCAAAATTTGGTCAACATATCCATTTCTCATTTTGTTGTCTCTTCCCTTTGATTCTATAGGTCTTCAAGTACAAGACTACTCTGGAAACTTCTGAAGACGCATTCCCACATATGTTGACCTACCTGCGGTATATATTGAACTTTAAATTTTTATAAGCTTTGAGTTCCTAGCTTATAAGATCGCTTTTATTGAAACTGATATTTTGCAGGTTGATTGTGACAAATCTATAATGGTGACTTTGAAACATGATGATAAATTAACAGATGGCACAGATTGTTCTTTCCAGTGTGCCATTCTTTATAGTTTATACAACTGTATATGGGCAAAGAAGAATACGTGTCTCCACTTTATCGTTGCCTGGCACAAGCATGCTGAGCAATCTTTTTCGCTCAGCTGATTTAGACACCCAGTTTTCTTGATTTCTTAAGCAAGGTATTTAAATTTGTTTAATTTTGGATGTCAATTTTTGATGTGGTTTCGGAAGCGATCAAATGGCTCAAGAACAATTTAGTAATCAAAGACGATAAACGAACCAAAGGTTCCAAGAACAAAGTTCTTATAAATTCTTATTCAATCAAAAACTCCAAAAGATGATAAACCCTAGATCCCATTATATAGGTGGAGAATCATTGTTCAAATAGGAAACTAAATAAAAGACAAAAAGGAATTCAAATAATAGATAAAAACAGTCTTCAATTCAAACTAGGAGATAATTCTGCATCATTCTCCCCGTCTTCGAAAACAACTCGTCCTCGAGTTGTGACTTTGAACCAAAGCCACCTAGATCAAAAGGAACATCAACCCGATTCTGAATTGTTATTAACATAACCCGCCTATACAGTCTAACTTCATAAGTCGTCTTGCCCGAATCTAGACTTGTACCACCTGGGTCGAACGGAACACTGGATCGTCTGTTCTCCACTATCGACTTTACCTGAAGATCTGTAGTAAGATGGTCTTCTAAAGTAACAACAACGGGGTACTCAGATGCAGTAAAGGCATGACTCTTGATAGATTGTAAACATGTGTGTAGCTCGACTGGAGTAGTCAATGTCCTTCCATGAAGGACAGGAACATCGTCCTTTGTTGAGTTAGGCCATATATCTAACTTAATGACTCTTACACCTCTCTCCAGCGCTTGAATGATGGGAACATCACTACAGTCACTACTTAGCTGATTCCCAATAAGGTACGAGTTGTGACCAATGTATATAAAATAAGGAGATAACGGATCAGTCATATCTTGGTGAGCCTGCAACTGATCATGCGAGTCAGCCAAGTAAATCGCTTGGCCATCCTTAGCTACCGCATCACATGTGGCCACTATATGACCATCAAAAACTGTCGTCTTGCCGAAGACAGCCACCGCAACACCACCGTTTTCTACCGCTACAACACCTTCATCGTCTTCTTCGCCATCGCTTTCATCCCAAACGACGGTACTCGAATCCGGTTCGTCATCCCTCACATTTTCTTGATAAATAGGTTCAAAGAACCGGGGGTGGGGATGGCAGAAAGGATGCTCCTCTTCCTCATTCACATTGTCCCAAACGATGCTTCCCGATTCATTTTCCTTAACGCGCATCTCCCGTTGTAATTCAAGATCTCGGACTCGTTGACGGAGCCGTCTGATCTCTTCAAGATCTCGGACTCGTTGTCGGAGTCTGATCACTTCAAGATCTCGTGGGTCATGATAGACTCCATCGCTGCCTCGGTCGGCGACTCTGCGAGTAGGGCGTCGATATTCTCCACGAGCACGTGAATAGAAAACTTTGATGTCGTTGCCTCTGTCGGCGAATCTACGATCAAGCAAGCATCTTCCTTCACGCAGAGCCATTTGAAAACCAAAAGCTCTGATACCAAATGATGCAGTTTCGGAAGCGATCAAATGGCTCAAGAACAATTTAGTAATCAAAGACGATAAACGAACCAAAGGTTCCAAGAACAAAGTTCTTATAAATTCTTATTCAATCAAAAACTCCAAAAGATAATAAACCCTAGATCCCATTATATAGGTGGAGAATCATTGTTCAAATAGGAAACTAAATAAAAGACAAAAAGGAATTCAAATAATAGATAAAAATAGTCTTCAATTCAAACTAGGAGATAATTCTGCATCAATTTTTCTTTATGAATACTACAAAGATTTATTCTTTTTTTGTACTTTGCAGCGGCTAATGAAATCCCTATTACTCCATTACCTCAAGTGAGGGATCGGGTGACAGATCTTTGCATTAGTATTCTACATTCTTATCGGAAGTTTTGTGCAACTGTGTCATCATCTGGACAGCTAATTCTTCCTGAGGCACTCAAGTTGTTGCCTCTATACACTCTCGGTCTGTTTTCTTCTTTATTAAAGGCATTCTAAGTAGTGGATTATCAGTAGTGGTGGCATCGGATACTGGCCAAAACCAATAATCCAAACATATCTAAATCAGTTCGGTTGCAAACCGTACTTTGAAAACGAGAGCCACTTTCAATTATTACCTCAAATTTGATCGAATGGGATTGTATCATATGTGTTGAAAGTCCCCTTAAGGATTTTTATAATGTATACAACCTCATAAGTTTCCTTCTATAAAAGATTAAGTTAATAATCCTGGTAATCTTGTTTTTGTAATCATAATCAACTCTTCAACAATCTCTGTAAGTTTAAAAAAGATGGGCAAAAAGTGTTTGTGGGTCATCTCGACCCGGCTCATGCTAAAGATGACCTGTTTTGGCTTGTTCTTTTTTCACCTCTAGTGAAAATATAACGAATCCAAAGATTCTTTCGATTTGCCCACCCCGTAGATGTCACTTAAATGTGTTTTTTTTTTTTTTTTTTTTTTTTTTTTTTTTTTTTTTTTTTTTTGTGAATATTTCTTCAGATACGAACACGTAATTTACCTCCTTTATTTCTTGATTGCAGCTTTGATTAAAAGCATTGGACTACGAAGTGATGGGCGTATAGATGACCAGTCATTTTGGATCAACTATGTCACCTCACTTTCCGTTCAATTAGCAATCCCGCTTGTGTATCCCAGAATGATAAGTATTCATGATATTGACTCAAAGGTATAGAATAATCTGACTTCACAAAATGTTAATATTCTATTTCTACGTCTTAAACGTTTTTTTTTTTTTTTTTTTTTTTTTTGGCATGTTTCATCTGTGGCTGCAGGATACTGATGGATCCGTTATTCACCCTCCTATACCGCTCTCTAGTGAACATGTGAGCGATGACGGGATCTATCTTCTTGAAAACGGAGAGGACAGCTTAATTTATGTTTTGAGGCTCTGTAGATCTTGATATAACACAAAAACTATTTGGCGTTTCTTCTTTTAGTGAATTTCCCAGTCAGGTACATTGATATTTGTATATCTTTACTTGTATCATAGAGTGGCAAAATGGCGGGTCTAATGGGTATAAACGGGCTTTGGTGGCTTGGATTGACCTGAAACATTATTTTTATTCTAAGCAATAACCAACGTGGTAAATCTGATTAGGAAAACTATATTATGACACAGTTCAGGAGGTTATATGCATTATACACCTGTCGGCAACTTTCGATCCGTTTCAATCTTGGCTGCTTTTAAAACTTAGCAAAGCTGACTCGTTTGTGATTAACACAATCGAAATTCCTTGTAAATGTAAATGGGTTTTAGTTGACATCTGTATGTGCTCATTGTCTCATTGCATAGATCTTGTGGCTTATAAGTCTGATGTTTGCTAGAGTAACACTTTCAGAAGGTCTATTGATTCATCAATCGTCTGTTTAACTCAAACTTTTCGATACAGTTGGTACTGGAGCAATATGAACACCCTTTGTCAAAGAAACTAAATGAGGTTGTAAATGAGATACGAAGCCAAAGATGTAACTACCTACGGTATGTAATATCTGTGGTATATACTTTTACCAGTCGGTTTAGTTTATCTGCATATGAGCATGTTTGTGTTGACAAGTAATCCCTTTTTTAATCTCATTGTACTTACGGCAGGCTAAATTATGCAAGAAAGGAGAACCATCAGGTGAGTTTTAATTATAATATACATCTCGTAGTTCTGTCTTCGTATGAAAATTGCGTCTTTTCCGAGTATTTGTAAAGTATCTAAAAGTACCATTATAAAGACAAGATATAGAAAATATAGTACAGTGCGGACACATTTGTCAATCTAACTTGCAGATTTTTTTTTTTATTTTTTTATTTTTTTATTTTTTTTTTTTTTTTTTTTTTTTTTTATAGTTTCTGATATTAGTTTCAATTCCAGGAATGACATTCTTCTCGTATATGGTGGAAGACAAGTCTCCAAATAGTCCTTCATACGTTGAGTTGTTAGTACATGTCCATAGACAAATTCAAAACAAAATGGGTTGATGTTGTTTAACAAACACTACTTCAGTTATGTTTATGGGTTTGTGGTTAGAATTTACATGGAGAGACAGTTGGGTTCGAGCCTAAAGAAGCCAAGCTTGAATCTTAGCAAAAAAAATTGGGGATAGTCATCATTGGTTTCACCTATTCGTGGTGAAAACTCGAGTAAAGTTTTGCTAGTGTTATTTGTGAAAGCTTTAGCATAAACTGATAAAAGAAACATCATTTGGCCTGGTTCATGGTAATTGTTATTAAAGACTAAATGGTGATATGTATACCTACAAGTGTTCCTTTTTTCCCCCCCTCCATTTTATAGTGATATAAGATTTACAGGTAATGCTGTTCTTAGAGGGGCAAGTTTCAACTTATTTCTTATATTTATTGACTTTATGTGTGAGTATGTTTGATTCGAGCTGTATTTTATTGCTAACTAGACAAGTGCATTTGAAATGAAAGGATTCAAATGGTTACAAGTTGAATATGCAAACAATGGTATATCTTGATACGCATAAAAATGCAAGAATATAGTAGGTACTTCTCAAACTAGCTTTTAATGAAAGAATATTGTATGTCTAAACACAATCGCAAGTTTTTGTACAAAGTTTCTAACCAACTTTGTATATTACGCAAACGATCAATAGGTGAGTGAATTGTGTTTGTAATTGAGAACATCTAGAAAGTGATAAGTGATCACATCCATTTGTGGCTAGAAGTTATTACAATTAGCCTAGCTAGATTAGAGTGGTAGACTTTAACGTTTGAGATTAACGAAGGTAAATCAAGATTTACAAAGTGGTTAGAGTGGTAGACTAAAAATTCCGTCACTATACAATTATGTGCTGCTATATCGCAACTAAACTTTTCAAAAAAATGCGCTTAAGTTAATGAACTTTCATTTTATTCACTAGTTTACTGAGCTATTAAGCAAGAATATTGTTCTATAATTTTAATGTTAATCGGAGTGACTTGAACGCATATTTTTGATATGTTAAGTAACATAAATGTTGCGTTTTTCAAGTTCGGTGATGTGTATGTATATTTTTGTAAGTTTAGTGACTCAAATGTCATGTTTCATAACTTTAGTAACCCAAGTGATTAAAATGAAACTTCGGTACGCAATTTTTGAAAAGTTTAGTGACATCTTTATTTGTATCTTCTTTTTTTTTAGCTTCTATCTTGGAAGCATTTCGTGTTCTTTCCTTTCCCCTCATAGTTGGGGTGTTTTTACTATATCCTTGACTAAAAAAAAAAAAAAAAAAAAAAAAAAAAAAAAATTTGTCTATTCACAAATTTTGCTCTTTTCCCGGTTCCCTCATTCACACGTTCAAGTTGTTGCCATTAGCACATACGACCCTACACATCATTAACTCAAAGGACCATATATGCATATTACAACCATATATTGTTTGCTAAAGATATTGACACCTGAAGTAAAATATACTTAATGTTAGTCTATCATTTAATATTAATCTTTGCATAACAACGACGGATGTTAGCTATTGTTATTGTTGACCCGGACTTTTCATAATAATAAATAAATTATAGGCTATTTTTACCTATAGATAATTAACGTGCTCACACGGGGCTATGACATAAATATTACAAAATGTGGTTTTACATGCTTAATTCATTAAGCATAAAAAGTGTATATATCTAAATTTTAATTATTTGTGCATAAAAAGTGTATATTGTCTAATTTTAATAATACAATTCATTAAGAATGTAAATATCTATTTTGAACATGCTTAATTCGAAGGTTTTTTTTTTTTTTTTTTTTTTTTTTTTTTTTTTTTGAACGGGAATTCGAAGGTTTTGTTAATAAGATTTATCTATTACATTATGTAAAATATTTTATACTTATATATTTATAATAGACGTGCACCGCAATTTTTACATAATTTTTTTATTATTTATTAATATCGATTAATATTTTGTATAGTAAGATGAATAATTTGACTTAGTTTAATTGGCATGGAGTTGCGGTTGATGGTGTTAAATTTAAAATATTGATATCATGTTTTAGACATTATGAATGTTTAATAGCACGCAATGACCCTTAAATTATTTATTTATTTATTTATTTTAATATCCTTATTTAAACTTTAAAGAGAAAATTACACGCGTAATTGCACACGCTTAGTTTTTTATTTGTATACAACATTTTATGCTTTGTATATGTGTTACATAATGCTTAGAGTAAATTACAAAGATGGTCCCTGTGGTTTGCGTTGACTCACACTCTTGGTCCCTTGACTTTTTTTTTTGCACTTACAGTCACCAACTCTGAAACCCTTAACACTAATGGTCCCTTGACCAAACGTCCGTTTGGTCAAGGCGTTAAGTTTATGACATGTGCGTAATGGGTGAGGGTATTTTCGTCCTAACACAATACTCCCTCTCTGCTATTTGTCGTTCCCAATGCCACTAACAAAATCATCTACTCCATTTCTTTCTTTAACCTAAATCCTCTCATTTTCTTTAACCTAAATCCTCTCATCTAAACCCCAATTCAAAAACAAAAATCTTAAAAGAACAATGGATATGGTTAGGTGCCATTGTGGAAGAGTTGCAATTGTTAAAACCTCTTGGACGAATGCCAACCCAGGCCGTCGGTTTTACTCTTGCCCGATTCAAGTAAATTTCTGTAAGATTGAATTAATTGAATCAAACTAACGTAAAGCAAATAATTGTTGGTGTAATGTTGTTCAACAGGGATCAAACTGTAGATGGATTGATTGGTATGACCCCTCATGTGTAATCGTTCTCTTCAAATCATACCGGGTTTATTAATATCAAGGAACAATCTTGAACGAGCATTAATGGAAGCCCAAACTGGTAGTGCAAAAATGAAGAAGTATCTTGTTTGGTCTTGGATCTTGTTTGTTGTTCTTTTTGCTATCAAGTAGGAAATGTATGAAGTTGGGTCTTTTGTTTATGTTTGAAGTAAGTGTTAGGTTAGTATGTTAAGTTTAGACATGTAACAATGTACCAAGTTGTATTTTGGCATTGATGATGAATGAAAACAAGCAGTTTTATCTTAACAGAAACAAGCAGCATTTCATTACATAGATGCATACATAGATGCATCATTTCATTACATAGATAGATACATACATAGATGCATACTTCATTCAAAACATAAAGTTAAACATTTTTAACAAAAGACAGTGGTTGGAATGCTTCAAGTAAGTCTCCTTTTCTCTCTCCCTTTGGCTGTGATCTTTGCTTAAGTCTCCTTATTTGCAAGGCCTAGCACTTGAATCCTTTTGCCAGTGATTGAAAGAGAATGAGTGGTAACATGCTTAGTTTGTACAGGAGGATTGACAGAGCTTGAAACCTTTTTGCAAGACCTAGAAGTTGTACTCTTTTTTGAGACAGCTTGATAATCTTCAGATGAGGTTGAATGATAGCTATACACATAGCTAGAAACATAGTTAGAATAAGTGGAGTTTGAGCTTGAGATTATCTTGTTTGGATTTGTAGCATAATTGTATGGTAAGTTCCATGGTGATTGAGGAGACATTAGCTCATCAGAAGAGGTTGAATCAGAAGAAATTTCAATGATTTCTAGCTTTGAACTCATTGTTGAGAATTTTGGAAAGAGTTTAGGTTTTCACTGGATGTAATTTGTGTATTAGTGGATGTGTTGATGTTAATTTAAAGGTAAATCCTACCCATTTGTCAAAGTAAAAGTTAATGCCATTCAATGCTAGGTTGTTGTACTGAATTAAGCGCTTGAAATAAGACTTTGACTTCTACAAATTGACCAAAACAAGCATAACTGAGAATATTTTGTGTACAGAAGATTTTGTGTAAATATTTTGTTGTAAACCTGTACCAAAACAAGCAAAACTGACCGGATCTAAACACACACCTTGTGTAACACCCCCAAAATTTTAAGATAGCAGCGGAAGTCTAATTGGGGTATTACTGAGAGGATCGAAGTCAAAATTTTAGAAAGCGGCTCGAAAGAGGCGTTTTTAAATATCATAGGTCCATGATACGAATTCAGTTACAAAGTTTTATATCAGAGTGCTAAAAAGTTTCTCAAGGAAACATCGTTTTAACTGAATTACAACTTTATTTTACACCATTATTAAAGATAGATTACTGCCCGCTCCATGCCTTGCTTTGCTCCGCTAATTTCCTGAGATAACATGCTTAAAAGTCAACAAAAATGTTGAGTGAAATCATAGAGTTTGAAGTTTAATAAGTAGTTTCGATACACAAGTAGGATTGTATTGGGGATACAATCAGTTCAAAAAGTTGATATTGCAGTTCATATATATTGCCCTAAGTCTCATGACACACAAACGTTAACAAAGTACCGTAAAATGGAGGAGTCACATCAGGGTACTGATGGATATTTGCCCTCGAGTAATAGGTAATTGCCAATTCCTATTTTTCTCAAATATGATGCATCGCGACTAATACGACTAGCAAAAAAAAGCATTCCGTCAAAGTATTAGTGGGATAGGTCGTCAACCTCTAATAGATCTATTCATTATATTCGCGTTCACATACAAGTGATTAATGGCTCATGATAAAGGTTCTTGTGGCAATAAGGTAACTTAGGCATATATCAAGTCAGGTAGCATGCAGAAAAATACTTGTGATCTGTTTATAGCATGTATCTCCCTCACGGAGTTTAAAATTGTAAAATAGTAAAAGTGAGGCTATGACTTTCTTCTCAAATACTAGCGCTTGACTTAGGACCTCGGGTAGTTGAGACTGTGGGAAAATGTTAAAAGTGTTAAAACAATATAATGTTTCAAGCTTAATTATATGGATATAGCGGCTAGCCTAACCCGTAAACAACCATCACTGCGATATAAAATTCTGGCAATTCCTCGATATAAATTTCACCGCTGTTGAAAAATGTAACTACTCCTGTCTCTATCTCAAAACGTGCAAGAAACCAATGAGATCCCATTTGATTAATAGGCATAAAAACCTACAAAGCAGGTGTGCGGGAAAAAAAGTATTGGGTTACGTGAACCAAATAGTGGAGCCAATGAAGCAAGTAAGCGGATTATACCAGCAAGATGGAAATCAAAGGACTTACGTGCTTAACATCGGACCATGGAACAGAGTACCTTTCCCCATTAGCATACCACAAAGGCAACAAGTTTTGAAGTAGAATCTGAACAAAGTAGCCACTAACCATCGCCCAATCCGCCGTATCGGGTCTCACATGCCACATGTAATTAACCCACAACTCTATGTGCTGTAAATTGTGAATCATAAACAACCTCACAAATTTAAAAGAAATTAATTCAATAGTATAGGGTGAATTACAGTTACATATGTACTTGCCTCATCCATTAGCCAACCTTGCCTAGTCGGGTCTAAGCAAACTAAAGTTTCCCAGAACCTTCTATCCACATTCACATCTTCACACCATGGGAATTTACAATTAAGCGGACCAATTTGACCAAGATATCGGTCAAATTCATCCGTCAAATGAACCTTGTTCACCGCGTTGTTCCAGCGTTTCAGATCCTAGTATACGACACACTTACGCTTACGAGCATAAATGAAAAATATGATATATTATAAACAATCAAATAAGTAGTTTTCATACCTCAACCCATGGCTTAACATTCTGAAGCTTTTCCGTCATATCTGGATTCCATAAGCCAAAGCATTGTGCTTTCTTTTCCGCATATGCGTTACTCCAATAATACGCATTAGCTTCACTAGAACTTTCACTCCTCTTTGTATGGGCTATGCGCGCCATAGCATTTTTTCCAGTGATTAGTATTCTTAAGCGCCTCTTTCCATTTCTTTTTATCCCTTTCATCGATCAATTTATTTTTCTCTTCCATCCTTATCATCTTATCCTCTTCCATCCTCAACCTCTTCTCCTCTTGGCTCAACTTCTGCTCTTTTAACCGCACCGTTTCTAATTCTTCATGTCGCAATCTTAATTCTTCTTGAATAATAAATTCCTGTCAAAGATAACTTAGTTTAAAGTTGATATATCATTTTACGGTACGGTAAGAGTTTACATGTACATTAAATATGTAATTTACCTTCGCAACATTATCATCGTCATCGTCATCCACGTCTACACGTTGTGACCCACTGGTATCAATAGTTGAATGGAACAACTCAAGAAAATCATGATTAAGCTCGTCACAATACTCTGCACTGAGATTCCGAAAATCATCATCAAACACCAATTTCTCCTGCGAATGAACAACAGTGGTTAAAAAACAAAATCAAGAAGAAAAAAGGCATGTCAAGGTAAGTGAACAAGTCAACCGGATATATTACCCCATTTCTTTCTCGAGCAAGAACATGAATAATTCCCTCGAGTTTGAACACACGGGCATTCAACTGTGTAATAACAGCATCCTGAATTATGTTGGTCTCTATTATACTGCTCTCACTTTTGCGTATAATCGGTAAATGTTTACGTTCTAATTGTCCACGTTTGCGTGCTGCGGCCAACTTTTTGAAATACTCATCAGCGAGATGTGTGGTTTTCACTGGGGGAGTTCTAGGTATGTAATGATGGAAAAATCCATAAAGTGTATATACCAATCAGATTTTCTCTCAACTAATGTCGGTCTAAGATCTTGAACAAAATTCGCCTCCTTATAAAAAAAAAAAAAAAAAAAGAAAAAAATAAATTATAATCTGATCTTTTAAATGTTGCGTTCTTTCACCACAACTAAAAACATAAAATTTATAATAACAGCAACCATTAATACGACAAATTTGATGAAGAGTTTAACCGTTCCAAAAATATACTTATAATCTGATCTTTTAAATGTTGCGTCCTTTGACCACGATACTCCTCTTGGTATCATTTCTGGCACTTTATTCCACCAAAGAATGCTTCTTTCAAAAGATTCCATTATCCATATCTATAAAATGTGAACGTATTCTTCGAATTAACTGAAAGAAACATAACATGAGTAGCATACACTGTCTATAATAAAAAAAAGTAAAAATAAATATATACTAACCTTGAAAGCCCAAACAAATCCTGAAAGCGTATATATTGGAACAAACTTGCGGTCTTTGTTAATACCTTCAAGGAATTTATACTTGTGTTTATCCGCCACGTCCAAAATTTGGTCATACAAATGTCTCCAAATATGCTCCCCCCATGGAAAAGCATCTCAGTCATTAAGGTTTTCAATCAATCGGAAGAGTGTACTATCAACTTCTTCAATTAGTAATCTGCCCATAAAGATAACCTCCAATGCTAACAATAGACAAAGACGTACTGCATCTTCGTCGAATATAATACCAAATGCCTGCTTATCTTCAATTAGACCAAGAATATCTAGATTGGTTACTTTTTTACCTACATGGAGTGGAAAAACCATGTTCCTAAAATTGAGGTGTCCCGACTTATATGAGGTAAAACTTACATTTCCAAAACGAAAACCAGTGATGTCACACCCCAAAAATGGCGCAGCGGAATGACATTTACGGGGTATGACTTCATAGTTAAGAACACAAGGTGTCACAACAGAGAAACACTAAATGCATAACATACGATAGATAATAGTCGCAAACTTCCACAACCGGGATAAGTACAAACCAAAATAAACATAAGTCTCAAGGCTAACAACATCACTAAACAATAACCAAATGCAGCTTCACGAGTTATAACCCGGAAGGGTCTTGCTAAGTCAGGCCAAAACGCTACCTTCTAAACAGCTTCAATAACACCTGAAAATGGTACTAGAAAACGTCAACATAAAGTTGGTGAGCTCGTAGGTTTAGATGTTAAACCACAAAGCTGTGAATATTAGTGTAGGACAATAGTGAGCAAGATATACAAATGTGAGCACATAACAAAGATCGCAAACTAGCAACAACTGAACACGCATAATTGATCCACACATAGAGTGGGTGCCATATTCCCAAAATGATATACTGGGTGCCATATTCCCAAAATGATCTTACTGGGTGCCATATTCCCAAATTGATTTACTGGGTGCCATATTCCCAAAATGATATACTCACAATGCATCACAAAACAGTTCGCACGTTCAAGCTAAGTCACACAGTCTGAATACACACAGTAGGGCACATAATGCAATCAAAACACACATATTGTCCAAAAACATGAAGACAGTATAATCACAGCATGAAAACAGTTAAAATATCATTTGAGTACCATTTTCCCCCAAGGAAAAACATAGTAAAAAGGGGCTACGAGAACTCACCTTGTCAAGTAGCAGTCAGATAACACAACAATTCAGATAGTGTTCGGCACCAACACGTGACCTAGATCAGTAAGGTTTGTTTTAGTTCACAGTTCAAGTTCAAGAATTCCAATTGTTTTAAAGAGTTATGTTGGTGTTGCTGGTGTGGCAGCATTTAAGTGAAAAACCAAGTTTTTTAATATTTAAAGTTGTTGGCTCGTCGGGTTGTACGAACGTACAAAAGAATAGGAATAGCGACTTTTGATTTCGCGATGATCGGAAAGGTACGTACAGAAGGATGATGATTATGAGATGACGATGAGTACGGTCATAGAACGTTTGATGGTTGATGGTGCGTGTGTATATATTTATATATATATACTTGCGGAACAATAAATAAAGTTGAAAATAAGGCTTTAGTGATATAATTTGTGAGAAAATGGTATTTTGAAAAATACTATGTTTTCGTGTTAATAAATCAAAAGAAGTTCACATTAAATGTGTTAATAGTGTTGAAAAAATGTATTCAAGTTAACGAACGAGTTCAAATATTCAATTGTCCGCTTTTAAAAATATGCAACGGTTTATTATTTTGACTATACATTCAAGTGTCTACATTTCAAGTTTAGATCATTTCGAGAAAAGATTTTTATGTCAATGTATATATATTTTCAAATGTTTGTGTCGTATGTCACGTTTGTAGCGTTTCGCAAAACATATATTAATAGTCAAGTTTTTATGTTTCGCTATTTCGTTGGTCGTCGTGTGTAACGAACGGTCGCTTGTAAAGAAAATATGACGGATTATAAATGACGAAAACTAGGTAACGAGGAGGGGGGTGGGCTGCGGCCCGAGCGAAGTTAACGGAAAACAGGCCACGGCCTGTTGGGCCTTCACATGTCCAGCGAAAACAATCAAAGGTGGCCCTGTTCGGTTTGTGTTGGCGTGGGCTGGTCCACAAAATTATAAGGGGCTGGGCCCAAGTGTTTTAATTGGGAGCAGCAATGTAAAAGTAGCAGCAGAAACCAATTCGCAGCAGCAGAATGCAAAAATTCATTTGGCATTTTAGTAAACGCAAGATAGGAAAAGCGAAGAAAAATATTTTGAACACGTTAAGTTTTGCAAACTGCGAAAGCTTTTAGACTCGAACCTAGACACGGTTCGGGGAGGTCTTTAAACCATGCAACGAGGCCGAGTTTGGGTCATTTTTTTGGGACTTATAAACCGATCGAAATGGCACCCATCGGGGTGGGTTTTTGCCACGAATTAAACGACTACTAGTTCGAGTATTTGGGAGGCACTTGAGTCGAGTACCACTCGACCTAACCTACGAACACAATACTTATCTTGAGCTTATGCTAGAACAACGAATAGAACCACCTTCGAGGACTTACGAATATCACATGAAACGTTTTAAAATTTGTTTTTCTCGACCCATTTGCTAGTCACAACCACGACTCTAGCACCCATTTTATTACAGCATAGACCCGTTTAGAAGTTAAAACCTTAGAGACATAACATCGAACACCTTGCGAGCACGTTTTGACACTAATTCATTCGACTAGTTGACTCCAAAATAACATGACCACAGTTTTTAACTCACTAATCCGACAAGTGAAATGTTAGAAACCGCAATGAGCTTAAGTCTACAATACTCCTAACTATCCTAACGCGTTCGCGGTTCACAAGATTCAACAAAAGAACAAGTATCGAAGTCGAGCCATACACAACATTTCTAGTTTCAAAAATAAAGTATTTCTACCACACCAACATCGATTCGACAATAATAATGATTCGAACAATATATCACAAAGTTATTCAAGAACAATTACAACAAAATCGTAATATCATTCGAATGGTGACAAGAATCAAAAGAAGAAAAAAGGAACTTAGAACCCTTACTACAAACGAGTCGATTGAGAGGCGACCAAAAGAAATAATGCAACTGATGTCGATCCGAAACCCAACAGGAACTCACTCCAAATCCTTTGAACCAAAAGCCTTGTGATGTGTTTTGTGATATTTTGCAAGTGTGTGAAGAGTGGGGAGTCCCTGTGGCTCGCATCAATATTAAAAGAAAGGGAAAAGATGGGTTTGACTCACCTATTCTTGAGTACCAGTCGACCTAGTAGCCAAAATGAGTAACTATCACCCTCATCTTGCATCACTTAATTGGTGGTATATGTTGACTTAGAGGGGAAGACAAAAGAGGTCAGGCTGGCTTCTCATACCAAGGGGGACCGATTTGTTGTTGTATGGATGTCATCGTGAGAATCAGAGGAGATGGGAGAAGAAGAGGCAGCGGTTTTGGTGCTTTTGTGATTCAGGGAAGCAGATGAGTGGAATGGGGAGAGAGAGGGTGACGTTTTTTTTTGTTTATACTCTCCTTTTTTTTTTTTTTTATAAAAAGGTGATAAAAGTGTGAAAAATAAGTGTATCTTTTAAAAGTAAAAGGTGAGTGTTAAGATAGTACTTTTAAGTGTATCCCGGGTCTCGCTGAGACTTGATTTGATAAGTGCTTTCCGGGTTATCGTGAACACGGAAGATATAGTTCAGGTGTCGTTTTTTTTTCAGACTGACATCAAGTAAAATTTACTGACTCCGAAAATGAATTAAAATTTTGAACCATTACTAATGTGGTGTCGGTACGCGTGTGGTATCGTTCTCTCAATTCGTGCAGTTTAGATACAAGTTATACGCAAAGGGGAATATGTAACTTCTAAAATAAATTATTTTGAGCTTTAAATGTTAAGTAAGGACCTGGAAATTTCGTGGTTGCTACAGTCTACCCCCGTTAATAGAATTTTGTCCTCAAAATTCAGTTGACTAAGGGTCTGGGCTTGCTCGGACAGTATTCACCCTTCAATTTGGTTGCACACAGGAAGGTAAGGGTGTGGGTGTCAATCCAAATAGTACCGGGTGCTACTTCCCAAATGGTACTATCAATACTTCCTAACCTCTAGAAATCACACAAATGAAACCACATAATAATCACATAGCAAGGCAAGCTTTCCCGTCCTTGAGTAAAGCCGTCAAAACTCTTAGGCATCTTTTTGGTAGTTTAAGTTGAGCCGTAACTGAAATCTAACTTAACCCCACAACTCATCAAACACGAACTGTCATGAGATTAAGTTAAACCACAAGTCCAAGCCCGATAACAACTTGTTTTCAGCTTAATCTCACAACTCATCAAACAAGAACTGTCATGAGATTAAGCTGAGCAACAAGTTGGACCTAACCTTAAACTACATAACAACTTGAATCTAACTTAACTCCACAACTCATCAAACAAGAACTGTCATGGAATTAGGTTAGGTATCAAGTTGTAAGAAAAGAAACTCAACATTTTTGAAGGATTTGCTCAATTTTTGGATCGCTTTCAAATAAACAACTAGTAGATAACCAAGGAGAAAGTTCACTAAGGGGGATGTGCATTCCTGTTTCTTCCAAAATCAATAGTGCATGACCTAAGCATATCTCCTAATGTCGGATAGTATGCTCACTCTGCCCATCGGTCTAGGAATGGTAGGTCGTACTCCAATCTGATTGTGTTCCTAATGCGTCCCATAGTGTCTACCAAAATCGGCATGTGTATCGTCTGTCACGATTCAATATAATAGGTAAGGCGCTCCTCAAGTATGTCTCTCTAATTGAATTTCTTATCTTTGAATACTACGGAGGCTTTGATCAAACCAAAGGACTTATCCTAAAAACTCGAATTGTCTGTATATCGTTCTTAACGCAGTTTTAGGGTTGTCCGTCTTGTGCGTTCTCAACTAATGATATTCGGGTTCGGAATCTTTCTTCGAGAAGTATCGCGTATCATAAAATTTGTGTCGCTCTGGAAGTTAATTTGATGCGTATCTAAATTCTTCATGGTCTTTACGAAGTACTCCAGGGGAGTCTTAAGCACGAGAGGTATCTTTGGGTTTCTGCTTGTTCTACTAGGCGCAATGAAATAGGCGGTTTTGTAGTAACTATCGAGTGACTAGGCTTCATGAAATGCCTCGTTCATTCTTGAGCAAAATCATTTAAAAAAATTTAAGCTAAGTAGCAACTTTAAACTTAATCTCACATCTCATCAAACAAGAACTGACATGAAATTAAGTTAAAAGTTGTTAAAAGCTTATTTTATTTTTATTTATTTATTTATTTATTCTTATTTTTTTTGAAGAAAAAGGAAAACTTTAGTTTGGGGTTGCTCAAAAATTAACGGGTGGCATTTCAGCACTCCAAGAATCTTACCACCAGGTGGTGAAGATTTGAGCCATCTTATCGGTTTCTACCTTTTTGGTCATACGCTATATCAATCTCATAGCTAAGAGCTAGGACACTAGGCTTCACCTTTAACATAGGCATGAACTAAGTGGAAACAAATCTATAATCGACGTCGGAATCAAACAGTATGATAGTCTAATTATCCGTTTAAGGAGAACATACCCGTCACGAGGTTCGGGTCCTGGCGTCCTTCTTCAGCGTTCATCACAAATACTCGCCCACGAGTTGGGTTGCCATTGTTTCTAGTGTTTTCATTAGTCACTAAGGCCTGATTCTGGTTATTCTGCACTTGCCCCTGTGCCCTATTCAGCTTAGGACACATGTTTCGGAAATGATCCGGGCTCCCGCACTCAAAACATGTCCTTGGGTAGATGACATTAATTGGAGTCGCCTGCATGGCTACTGCTCGACAATCTCTTGCAATGTGACCAGCCTGATTGCAGCTGAAACACACTAGGCAGGGTTTAGTCTCCAGGTGGTGGTAGTTACATTTAGTACACTTAGGGTGAGGACCTTCATATCCCTTACGGCCCGAGCTCGTTGCCACAAATCCTTTTCCCCATTTCGCCTTCTTATTTTCATCGTTTGCACCTCCTTGTTTACTTGTCTCACTCACGATCTTCCTCTTATCACCGCTCTTGGACAATGTCCCATTCCTAACCATTTCATCCGTTAAGGTTGCAGATTTTAGTATCGCGCTCTGAAGGGTAGGGGGCTTAGTCGCTTTCACCATCCCGCGAATCTCAGGGACCAAACCATAGATGTATCTCTCAATTCTCTTGGATTTAGGAGTGACCATGTGAGGTACCAGTCTAGCAAGCTCATGGAATCGATCTGTATATGCTGCATGACCAGCACCTACCATAGCATGGTTGTAGAACTCATGCTCTAGCTTCTGCATCTCATTGTTTGGGCAATACTCCTCCTTTAGTAATGCCTTAAGGTCATCCCAACTCATTCCCATGGCGGCTTCTCTTCCTCTGGCCTGGATTTGCGTGTTCCACCAGGTCAGAGCCTTTCCCGTGAAAGAGCTTGCAGCGTACTTCACCCTCTGGTGAGCTGCACATTCGCTTATGTCCATTACTGCCTCCATTTTCTCAATCCATCTTGTGTACACCAACGCTCCTCCATTGCCATCAAAGTCCACTGGTTTGCATGCTGTAAACTCCTTGTACGAACATCCCTTGCCACTATTGTTGTTTTTGTCATTGTTGTTGTGGTCACTACCAATGTCATTGTCTGCATGGTCATTCCCGCTTCCGTTATTTCCTAGGTTACTGATGTGATCGCCAACTTGGGTGACGAGAGTGGGTAGAAATGCTTGTAGTTGCTCGGCGATCATGGCAGAAAGGTCAGGATTCACATTGTCGTTGCCGTTGTTCTTGGTGCCGCGGCCATCTGCTCTACCTCCTCGCCCACCAGTCCTTCCACCCCTCGATGGTGGAATGCCTCGGTTAACTTGTGTCGATCTTCTTGGAGGCATGATTCTTTAAAATAGGACATTGGTAGACGTTGGGTAAGAGGTAGGTAGGATAAGTCGGTATACGCGTTGTACTACTACACTCAACTTCCTATCTGACAGTCCATGAATTTGATAAGTCCATGCCTCATCATGTTATCGTAAAAACGTTGGCCAAGCGTTTTTAGGATAGCATCATGATGCATTTACTTATCATCATCACTTCGTGTCATACTATACGCATAATCGCACACGTAGTTCCTATAATGCAAACTATATGAGGATTCTTAGGTTATAGTCTAGGTTAAACCACCTAATTCTCTATAACCTTGGCTCTGATACCAATCTGTCACACCCCAAAAATGGCGCAGCGGAATGACATTTACGGGGTATGACTTCATAGTTAAGAACACAAGGTGTCACAACAGAGAAACACTAAATGCATAACATACGATAGATAATAGTCGCAAACTTCCACAACCGGGATAAGTACAAACCAAAATAAACATAAGTCTCAAGGCTAACAACATCACTAAACAATAACCAAATGCAGCTTCACGAGTTATAACCCGGAAGGGTCTTGCTAAGTCAGGCCAAAACGCTACCTTCTAAACAGCTTCAATAACACCTGAAAATGGTACTAGAAAACGTCAACATAAAGTTGGTGAGCTCGTAGGTTTAGATGTTAAACCACAAAGCTGTGAATATTAGTGTAGGACAATAGTGAGCAAGATATACAAATGTGAGCACATAACAAAGATCGCAAACTAGCAACAACTGAACACGCATAATTGATCCACACATAGAGTGGGTGCCATATTCCAAAAATGATATACTGGGTGCCATATTCCCAAAATGATCTTACTGGGTGCCATATTCCCAAATTGATTTACTGGGTGCCATATTCCCAAAATGATATACTCACAATGCATCACAAAACAGTTTGCACGTTCAAGCTAAGTCACACAGTCTGAATACACACAGTAGGGCACATAATGCAATCAAAACACACATATTGTCCAAAAACATGAAGACAGTATAATCACAGCATGAAAACAGTTAAAATATCATTTGAGTACCATTTTCCCCCAAGGAAAAACATAGTAAAAAGGGGCTACGAGAACTCACCTTGTCAAGTAGCAGTCAGATAACACAACAATTCAGATAGTGTTCGGCACCAACACGTGACCTAGATCAGTAAGGTTTGTTTTAGTTCACAGTTCAAGTTCAAGAATTCCAATTGTTTTAAAGAGTTATGTTGGTGTTGCTGGTGTGGCAGCATTTAAGTGAAAAACCAAGTTTTTTAATATTTAAAGTTGTTGGCTCGTCGGGTTGTACGAACGTACAAAAGAATAGGAATAGCGACTTTTGATTTCGCGATGATCGGAAAGGTACGTACAGAAGGATGATGATTATGAGATGACGATGAGTACGGTCATAGAACGTTTGATGGTTGATGGTGCGTGTGTATATATTTATATATATATACTTGCGGAACAATAAATAAAGTTGAAAATAAGGCTTTAGTGATATAATTTGTGAGAAAATGGTATTTTGAAAAATACTATGTTTTCGTGTTAATAAATCAAAAGAAGTTCACATTAAATGTGTTAATAGTGTTGAAAAAATGTATTCAAGTTAACGAACGAGTTCAAATATTCAATTGTCCGCTTTTAAAAATATGCAACGGTTTATTATTTTGACTATACATTCAAGTGTCTACATTTCAAGTTTAGATCATTTCGAGAAAAGATTTTTATGTCAATGTATATATATTTTCAAATGTTTGTGTCGTATGTCACGTTTGTAGCGTTTCGCAAAACATATATTAATAGTCAAGTTTTTATGTTTCGCTATTTCGTTGGTCGTCGTGTGTAACGAACGGTCGCTTGTAAAGAAAATATGACGGATTATAAATGACGAAAACTAGGTAACGAGGAGGGGGGTGGGCTGCGGCCCGAGCGAAGTTAACGGAAAACAGGCCACGGCCTGTTGGGCCTTCACATGTCCAGCGAAAACAATCAAAGGTGGCCCTGTTCGGTTTGTGTTGGCGTGGGCTGGTCCACAAAATTATAAGGGGCTGGGCCCAAGTGTTTTAATTGGGAGCAGCAATGTAAAAGTAGCAGCAGAAACCAATTCGCAGCAGCAGAATGCAAAAATTCATTTGGCATTTTAGTAAACGCAAGATAGGAAAAGCGAAGAAAAATATTTTGAACACGTTAAGTTTTGCAAACTGCGAAAGCTTTTAGACTCGAACCTAGACACGGTTCGGGGAGGTCTTTAAACCATGCAACGAGGCCGAGTTTGGGTCATTTTTTTGGGACTTATAAACCGATCGAAATGGCACCCATCGGGGTGGGTTTTTGCCACGAATTAAACGACTACTAGTTCGAGTATTTGGGAGGCACTTGAGTCGAGTACCACTCGACCTAACCTACGAACACAATACTTATCTTGAGCTTATGCTAGAACAACGAATAGAACCACCTTCGAGGACTTACGAATATCACATGAAACGTTTTAAAATTTGTTTTTCTCGACCCATTTGCTAGTCACAACCACGACTCTAGCACCCATTTTATTACAGCATAGACCCGTTTAGAAGTTAAAACCTTAGAGACATAACATCAAACACCTTGCGAGCACGTTTTGACACTAATTCATTCGACTAGTTGACTCCAAAATAACATGACCACAGTTTTTAACTCACTAATCCGACAAGTGAAATGTTAGAAACCGCAATGAGCTTAAGTCTACAATACTCCTAACTATCCTAACGCGTTCGCGGTTCACAAGATTCAACAAAAGAACAAGTATCGAAGTCGAGCCATACACAACATTTCTAGTTTCAAAAATAAAGTATTTCTACCACACCAACATCGATTCGACAATAATAATGATTCGAACAATATATCACAAAGTTATTCAAGAACAATTACAACAAAATCGTAATATCATTCGAATGGTGACAAGAATCAAAAGAAGAAAAAAGGAACTTAGAACCCTTACTACAAACGAGTCGATTGAGAGGCGACCAAAAGAAATAATGCAACTGATGTTGATCCGAAACCCAACAGGAACTCACTCCAAATCCTTTGAACCAAAAGCCTTGTGATGTGTTTTGTGATATTTTGCAAGTGTGTGAAGAGTGGGGAGTCCCTGTGGCTCGCATCAATATTAAAAGAAAGGGAAAAGATGGGTTTGACTCACCTATTCTTGAGTACCAGTCGACCTAGTAGCCAAAATGAGTAACTATCACCCTCATCTTGCATCACTTAATTGGTGGTATATGTTGACTTAGAGGGGAAGACAAAAGAGGTCAGGCTGGCTTCTCATACCAAGGGGGACCGATTTGTTGTTGTATGGATGTCATCGTGAGAATCAGAGGAGATGGGAGAAGAAGAGGCAGCGGTTTTGGTGCTTTTGTGATTCAGGGAAGCAGATGAGTGGAATGGGGAGAGAGAGGGTGACGTTTTTTTTTGTTTATACTCTCCTTTTTTTTTTTTTTTTTTTTATAAAAAGGTGATAAAAGTGTGAAAAATAAGTGTATCTTTTAAAAGTAAAAGGTGAGTGTTAAGATAGTACTTTTAAGTGTATCCCGGGTCTCGCTGAGACTTGATTTGATAAGTGCTTTCCGGGTTATCGTGAACACGGAAGATATAGTTCAGGTGTCGTTTTTTTTTCAGACTGACATCAAGTAAAATTTACTGACTCCGAAAATGAATTAAAATTTTGAACCATTACTAATGTGGTGTCGGTACGCGTGTGGTATCGTTCTCTCAATTCGTGCAGTTTAGATACAAGTTATACGCAAAGGGGAATATGTAACTTCTAAAATAAATTATTTTGAGCTTTAAATGTTAAGTAAGGACTGGTATGTGCTTATTCACATACCTTTTATTTACCAAAAACCGGACCAAAAAGACCAAAAACCCGACCAAAATGCCAAAAGATATTGTGTTTTTGTGTTTTTGCATGTGCAGGGATGGATATCGTGAAAATTGACAAAAGACACAAGAAAATCAAGAAAACGAGCACGAGATACGAAAAGGCTCAGAACCGGAACCGGAAACAAAGAAAATGGTCAAAAAGGCATCCCAAGTCCTCCATCTATCTGAAGTCGTCAACATTAGCCCTTGGATTCAACTTTGAAAAAATGGCAAGATCAGTCCCTCAAAAATCCAGAAATTACACTTTTAGTCCCTATGTTTAAATTCCTCAACATTAACCAAAAACCGAATCACACATTATAATAAAAATTCCAAATCCAATCCACAAACAAACCATACCCAAGCCCATACCCCATTTATCTAACCCATCCCACCTTCCGGCCCACTATCCCTTTAAACCCGATCCATCCTCATAATATTCAAAACCGGGTCAAACCTTACCCACTCGGTCAAAAGTTAAATAAGATAAAAAAAAACAAACAACACACCTCACCTCACTTTACCATTCTCTCTTCTCTCTCTCAAACCCGATCCCAAATTAACCTCCCATGAACCCTAATTACCGCCCCTCAAAAATTACTACAATTAAGGGCTTTTTAGTCAAATCAAAGGACTTCTAGAAGGATCAGAGTATGTCAGAAGGTGTCAGACTCGAAGAAACACACGAGGGGATGAGGTGGCAGCTCGTGATTGGTTAGAACACGTCATGATAGAGCAATCCAAGGGCTATGATGAGTGGGATTGATTTAAACGGTTTAGATGAGCTCCAAACTAACACAAACGCACGCGGATCGCCAACGTGGCAAGTCCCGAAGGTTCGGTGTAAGCCTATAAATAGAGGAGGGTTCTTCCCATTTTCAGATGTAATTTTCTTTTTAGCAAAGTTATGCTGTCAAAATACTTTTAGAATTTTAGTCTATAGTTTGGATTGTAATTTTTCGGTTTATGTTCATTCGATTGGAGTATTGTAATATTTTAAGTTTTTAATGCAAGTTTAAATTTGAAGTTACTTTTTATCCGAATTGTCATTTAGTTGTACCTGATTTCAGGAATTCTCTTTTAGTTAATATAAATTTTAGTTGTTGGATTATTTACTTTGTATCATTATCTGATCAAAAGAAAAAAAAAAAAAAAAAAAAAATATAATAATAAAAAAAAAAAATAATAATAATATAGTTCAATTCTGCTTCAGAAAGCTCTATCTCAGTTGAATTCAGCTTATGTAAGCTCTATAGCTTATTGTAAGTTAGTATTAGTGTCAGTTCTATTGTTACATTCAAAGTTGCTCTGGTCAACAAAAGTCAACAAGGGTGTGAAGGTTATGAATCCGGGTATAATTTGATAGTCCAATTGAGGAAAAGGAAGTCTTTGGCCTATCTAGAGATAGGCTTGGTTAGAGTTAATCCCTTGTTTAGCTAGGGAAGTTTTTGTAAGTTGCTCATCTCCATTTCTATCACTTTATTGAATTTTTAAGCAGTTTAATACCTGTTAGTTAGTATCAGTTGTTGCTATTTGTGTTCTTCTAGTATAATATAGATGTGCTCTTGTATGCTTTTATGCAGTTTGAGTACTAGTGTGAACTTGACTGCCATGTTAATTAGCCTAGACTGCAAATCTTAGTTCTGTTTGTTTTGTGGCACTTTTGTTTGTTCAACTAGCTTCAATAGCATCTGTTTAATCTATTCTAGGCTTTAAATCAGTAGGTCTAAGGATAAATTTGCAATTTGTAGTGTGTTTGGTAGTTTAAGGGACTGTTTGGATCTAGTGAAATTGCTGAGTTCTTGTTGTTTTCTTGCTGAGATTATGATCTTAACATGATACATTAGGTGTTTCTAGGTTAGTTTAAGCTTAAATCCAATAGGCTAAATAGTTAAAGTCAAAATTTACTTGAAATCTCCTTATGGCCTGCTCATTTTGTTAACTGTTAAAATAATTTTGCTCATCTGTCAGATTTTGTGGTAATGAGTGTGTTATAAATTAGTTTTGTTAATTGTTAGTTGAGATTTGAAAGAAGAAAAACTAAAAAAATTAGTGTAGTAAATTTGCAGTCACCCAGAATCGAACCTGGGCTGCTTATCTAGAGTAAAACATTTTCAATTTTCAGTTATTGCAATTTAGTCCTTGGGTTTCATTTTTAGCGAATTTGGTCCTTGTATTTGTTTCAAATCATGGTTAGTTTTATTAGAGTTTCAAGGAATTACAGTTTGGTCCTTGTCATTTCGTTAAAAAGTTTTAGCTTAAATAAAGTTTCCTAAATTGTGTTTTTAGTCCCTCGTTTTTATATAAAACTTTATTTTCATAAATTTCTTTTATAAAATCAGTTTTTAATAAAAGTCATTTTCGTCCCTTAGATTTTATTTTATTTTTATTTTTAATTTAGTATAATTTCACTAATAGATTTATAAATCTCGGGATTAGCCCGGGATTTGCATTTATTTGAATTTTTCTTTGTGTGCATTTATTTTAATAGCGTAGATTGTTTTTAATATTTCTTATTATAGTGTAATCAAATTCTAATAAATGTGAATATGTGATGTGAAAGATTATTTTTTTAGAATTTGATTACACTATAATAAGAAATATTAAAAACAATCTACGCTATTAAAATAAATGCACACAAAGAAAAATTCAAATAAATGCAAATCCCGGGCTAATCCCGAGATTTATAAATCTATTAGTGAAATTATACTAAATTAAAAATAAAAATAAAATAAAATCTAAGGGACGAAAATGACTTTTATTAAAAACTGATTTTATAAAAGAAATTTATGAAAATAAAGTTTTATATAAAAACGAGGGACTAAAAACACAATTTAGGAAACTTTATTTAAGCTAAAACTTTTTAACGAAATGACAAGGACCAAACTGTAATTCCTTGAAACTCTAATAAAACTAACCATGATTTGAAACAAATACAAGGACCAAATTCGCTAAAAATGAAACCCAAGGACTAAATTGCAATAACTGAAAATTGAAAATGTTTTACTCTAGATAAGCAGCCCAGGTTCGATTCTGGGTGACTGCAAATTTACTACACTAATTTTTTTAGTTTTTCTTCTTTCAAATCTCAACTAACAATTAACAAAACTAATTTATAACACACTCATTACCACAAAATCTGACAGATGAGCAAAATTATTTTAACAGTTAACAAAATGAGCAGGCCATAAGGAGATTTCAAGTAAATTTTGACTTTAACTATTTAGCCTATTGGATTTAAGCTTAAACTAACCTAGAAACACCTAATGTATCATGTTAAGATCATAATCTCAGCAAGAAAACAACAAGAACTCAGCAATTTCACTAGATCCAAACAGTCCCTTAAACTACCAAACACACTACAAATTGCAAATTTATCCTTAGACCTACTGATTTAAAGCCTAGAACAGATTAAACAGATGCTATTGAAGCTAGTTGAACAAACAAAAGTGCCACAAAACAAACAGAACTAAGATTTGCAGTCTAGGCTAATTAACATGGCAGTCAAGTTCACACTAGTACTCAAACTGCATAAAAGCATACAAGAGCACATCTATATTATACTAGAAGAACACAAATAGCAACAACTGATACTAACTAACAGGTATTAAACTGCTTAAAAATTCAATAAAGTGATAGAAATGGAGATGAGCAACTTACAAAAACTTCCCTAGCTAAACAAGGGATTAACTCTAACCAAGCCTATCTCTAGATAGGCCAAAGACTTCCTTTTCCTCAATTGGACTATCAAATTATACCCGGATTCATAACCTTCACACCCTTGTTGACTTTTGTTGACCAGAGCAACTTTGAATGTAACAATAGAACTGACACTAATACTAACTTACAATAAGCTATAGAGCTTACATAAGCTGAATTCAACTGAGATAGAGCTTTCTGAAGCAGAATTGAACTATATTATTTTTTTTTTTTTTTTTATTATTATATTTTTTTTTTTTATTATTTTTTTTCTTTTGATCAGATAATGATACAAAGTAAATAATCCAACAACTAAAATTTATATTAACTAAAAGAGAATTCCTGAAATCAGGTACAACTAAATGACAATTCGGATAAAAAGTAACTTCAAATTTAAACTTGCATTAAAAACTTAAAATATTACAATACTCCAATCGAATGAACATAAACCGAAAAATTACAATCCAAACTATAGACTAAAATTCTAAAAGTATTTTGACAGCATAACTTTGCTAAAAGAAAAATTACATACGAAAATGGGAAGAACCCTCCTCTATTTATAGGCTTACACCGAACCTTCGGGACTTGCCACGTTGGCGATCCGCGTGCGTTTGTGTTAGTTTGGAGCTCATCTAAACCGTTTAAATCAATCCCACTCATCATAGCCCTTGGATTGCTCTATCATGACGTGTTCTAACCAATCACGAGCTGCCACCTCATCCCCTCGTGTGTTTCTTCGAGTCTGACACCTTCTGACATACTCTGATCCTTCTAGAAGTCCTTTGATTTGACTAAAAAGCCCTTAATTGTAGTAATTTTTGAGGGGCGGTAATTAGGGTTCATGGGAGGTTAATTTGGGATCGGGTTTGAGAGAGAGAAGAGAGAATGGTAAAGTGAGGTGAGGTGTGTTTGTTTTTTTTTTTTTTTTTTTTTTTTTTAATCTTATTTAACTTTTGACCGAGTGGGTAAGGTTTGACCCGGTTTTGAATATTATGAGGATGGATCGGGTTTAAAGGGATAGTGGGCCGGAAGGTGGGATGGGTTAGATAAATGGGGTATGGGCTTGGGTATGGTTTGTTTGTGGATTGGATTTGGAATTTTTATTATAATGTGTGATCCGGTTTTTGGTTAATGTTGAGGAATTTAAACATAGGGACTAAAAGTGTAATTTCTGGATTTTTGAGGGACTGATCTTGCCATTTTTTCAAAGTTGAATCCAAGGGCTAATGTTGACGACTTCAGATAGATGGAGGACTTGGGATGCCTTTTTGACCATTTTCTTTGTTTTCCGGTTCCGGTTCTGAGCCTTTTCGTATCTCGTGCTCGTTTTCTTGATTTTCTTGTGTCTTTTGTCAATTTTCACGATATCCATCCCTGCACATGCAAAAACACAAAAACACAATATCTTTTGGCATTTTGGTCGGGTTTTTGGTCTTTTTGGTCCGGTTTTTGGTAAATAAAAGGTATGTGAATAAGCACATACCAAATTCCCCCAGACTAAGCTATTGCAATGTCCTCATGCAATGTTATAAAAACTCCCCATTTTTCCTTTTTATTCTATTTTTGTATTTTTCTTATTATTCATGTGACGGCTTTTGTCGATAATCATTATCTAACGATAACTTTTAGGGTCTTCGAGCAGGAAACACGACTCATAAAGAAGTGACCATACGGATAAAATTCGTCGTCCCTGATTTTTCACAAGTCCCCAAACTAAGCTTAAAAACGAAATCATTGCTATTTACAAGTTAGATTGCCAACACTACTCAGAAAGCTAATTGTGGACTTCTCGTTCCCAAATTCCTATTTTCCTCTATTTATTTTATTTTTGGTGAGAATGAATTTCTTCAAGTTCTCGTTTCGATAATTTTTTAAGCCGATAAAGATATCTTAGTTTAGACGCTAAGTAGTTTCCAAACCTTCCCTCGAAAACCGTTGCATACAAAAATGAGGTCCACATCAAGGTCTCTGATTTAACACGATTTTGAGGATATCCCTTTTATTTGCGACCGAAACAACTCATCTACGAGTCCAGAGACGGAAGCCTTTATTAGGATACCTCGGAGTCGAAATTTGGCATTATTAACATTATTAAGCACATATTATTATTGATCCTTGGCCCTTTATAACAATCACAACATCGGCTGCGAACCGGCAAGATGTGATAGTCTATTATGACCTTGGAATTTTTCCTCTGCCTTTATTAGAAGTCTACAACATCGGCTGCGAATCCGGCAAGATGCAGAAAACTTTTTATGGCTTTGGATTATTATTATTATTCATTATTCTTTATATATTTTGCCAAATTCCGAGTCCTACGGCTTTTATAACAATCCCAACATCGGTTGCGAGCCGGCAAGATGGAATAGTCTATTACACCGTAACACTGGCAGTACCTTGATGTGTACCCAACTTTCATAAGCAAGGATTCTCTAAGGAAGAAATAAAAACTAATCATCGCCAAAACCACAATAGCTTTAATTATTCCAAGATTACTATTTTTTTGGGTGAAACAAGTTGATGGGAACAAAAAGCCACAAATAACTTCGATGAGCTCTAAAGAGATCCAACTACTCCACGTTTAGCAATCTAACTTATAAACAACTCTATCATTTCTCGTTCTTCGCAAATTTAAAATCTTAAATAATAAGATCCGCGAATGCTTAGCCTTATAATCAAGCCATGCATATATAAAGTCAAATACGGGAACTTGCAAACTCTTAAAAAGAATTCGCGTTTTCTAGCTCCTTATGTAAAAGACTAGCACGAGCTTATAGATTATAAACGGTTAAGGAGACAAGCTAGGGCTCAACATGCCCGGTCAAGTCAGAATTTTATTCCTACTCTCTCCAGCGGAAAATCAACAAAAATGTCAAAATTTATTATATTTTTGCAAAAATTTTAAATTTTCTCATTTTTTTGGACTTTTTTTTTTTTTTTTTTTTTTTTTTTTTTTTTTCAATTTTTGAGGAAAAACGGGGTTGCATGAGTAAACATCAAAAAGTGCAAGGCAAAAATCAAATCGCAAGATTACCCCCCCAGACTAAAATGAGACATTGTCCTCAATGTTTTAAAGGTAAGGGTTCTCCTACATAAATCTAAGGCCGTTTATTAATTATGCCAAAAGATAGATGTAAAATGATAAGATTTAAGGATATCGATAAGCAGCGAATGATGAAACTCGAGTAGCGTGAAGGAAACTACGAGCACGAGAGTCTTCATCATCGAGCATTCCTGGACATACCACAGAAAACAACGAAACACAAGATATGGAAGAGGGAATCCTCCTCATGTTTTATTAGAAATAAGATAAGAGGATAGATGGATAAGCATGGGGTGCCTCCCACGAAGCGCTTGTTTTTGTTAACCGAGTCACATGAGCTTGACTCGACCCCGAATTTATTTGTCCTTGGGGGAGCAAGTGGAAGAGATAATCTCAATCGGACTTTCATTCAAGATGTTTGAATAAACATTGAAGCATAAGAAAGTTCCACTCCGATTGAGATACCCACGGCTTTAGAAGATGAAAGCGGTGATGCCGGGGTCAAAAACTTTGTCTTCGTTTCCGGCTGGAAACGATAGTAAAGTTTCAAGCAGAGATGACTCCGGACAGAATGGGAGTTTTTGAGTAGAAAGAAGCAGAGAGGAATCATTTTTCTTCAGAATTAAAAGTTCCTTAGATGAGGCAGGAAACTTTAAATTCTTAGCACGAGTCAATTTCATCAAAGGATGAATGTCACCATCAATGAGTAAGCCTGGCTTAAATACTTTGTCCTCACAAGAAAACTCAGCAGGGTACTCGATGGAGGACTCAATAAAGAAATCATCCTTGGGAGAATGAGGAGCTAAGTCATGAGATACTATTGAAGCATCCTCGGTTATGGATTCAATTTTAGGGCCTTTTTCATCATTAGGTTTGCCATATAAAAGATTTCTCCATTCGGTTTGATCGGCCCTAAAATCGAAGAGGTCATCATCATCATTAAGCTCGGTGTAAGAATCAGATGATGGAGCATGGTATAAAAGATTTTTAACTTCTTCAAGATTAGCTTGAAAGTCAAAGAGATCATCATCATCTGATGGAAGTGGATTGTCGTGAGCGAGTTCATCGGCGAACTCCTCGGGATAAGAATCATATTTAGACGTATCCTGGTTTAGTAAAATTTCCAATTCTCTTAAGTCAGATTCAAAATCAAAGTTATCGTCCTCATCCCCCGGTGGGATTGGATTGATATGAGCGAGTTCATCGGCGAACTCCTCGAGAAGAGAATCAATGTAAGAAGTGGTACTGCCACTATTTTGCTCTTCTGATTTTGAATCAATAATTTGAACGGATTTAGGTGGTTTTTCCTTAACATCTTCCAGGGGAAACAATGGTTCATCAAATTTCAAGACATCTTCCCCTGGATCACTATCGGTCTCAACAATTTCCGGCGAAATTGGAGCATGAACAGACAACACCTCGAACTCTTCCCTCGAAATTTCACTTCCCTCAATCGGAGGAGAAGGATGGGAAGAGTCGGAAAGGACAGAATCTACACGATAAACCGGCTCCGGAGGTGGGACAAGAGGTGTGCTCTTAGAGCTAGCAATTTCCACCTCTTCCGTTGTGGTCTCCGAATCAGATTCATCATCATCAAGAATACTCTTAGTATTTGCAGCACAACAAGCAAACCATTTGCTCGACCTGGAAATTTCGTGGTTGCTACAAGTGATAAGACAAAATTCGGGTCGGCCAAAATGTATAGGACATTCTTCAACATAATATATAATGGGCATATCATAATGAGCATTACTCGGACAACATTATTTCTGTAAGATATAATCTATCATATGCGGTTCGTGGTCAAAATAAGAAAGGTCCAACCATTTACCAAAACAAGTGGCCCGAAACAACTTCCTTCGTTTCGAATCCAATTTGGATTTCATTAAAGAAAAGTAATTTGGTTTACTTCTGATGATGGCTTTGGCTTCGTATTCCTACAAGAACAAAAATAAAACCTACTCTAAAAGCTATTATAGTGAAACATGTTGAGCTATAAATGCTCATATTGTGGTATGAGCTGCGATCCCCTACAAAGGGGAGACAAATTAAAAGGTCTAAAAAGTGTTTCTAGCCATCAGATTAGTCAAATCTTTGACCAAAAAACAATCCACGGATGCTATTTAAATGGGAAAAATAAACACTCTCCGTTCTAATAAAAGGATAAATAAGTAATTTTACAAACAAAAACCCTCGTATACCCACTTCCCTCCATCACTCACACACATTCATTTCACTCTCACTCTCTCTCTATTTCCGATCAAAATTTGGGGAAATTTTTAGGGTTTCAATTTCCGATCATCTCTAATCGATTAAATTTTTGGGGCTTTTTCCTATCAAATCATTAACGGTTCAATTTACAATTCCATAATCTTTTCATTGATTTAGGGTTTGATCTTTGCTTGATTATGTGTTACTGATTTCAAAGATTTCAAGGTTAGTGATTAATCTTTTTGATCGATTAATTATGCATATCAACTGTTTGATTTATCTTTCACTTTGATTATGATTCATGGGTTTTTTATTTTTATTAAAAAGATTTTTTTTCTATTTTTTTTGTCAAATTGATAAAAAGTTTTGATTTTTTTTTGTCAAATTGATAAAAAGTTTTGCTTTTTATTTGTTTTTTTTTTTGTCAAATTGATAACACTTTTGATTTTTATTAAAACTGTTTTTATTTTCATTTGTTTTTTATCAAATGGATAAAAAGTTTTGTTTTTTATTAAAAATGTTTTATTTTCATTTGTTTTTTGTCAAATTGATAAAAAGTTTTGATTTTTATTAATTGAAAGTAGGTTCATCAGTTATTGCTAGTACGTTTGATCATCAATTATTTGAAAGTAGGTTCATCAGTTATTGCTAATGCGTTTGATCATCAGTTATTTGAAAATAGGTTAATCAGTTATTGCTAATGCGTTTGATCATCAGTTATTTGAAAATAGGTTGATCAGTTATTGCTGGTACGTTTGATCATCAATTATTTGAAAGTAGGTTCATCGGTTATTGATAGTGCGTTTGATCATCAGTTATTTGAAAGTAGGTTCATCAGTTATTGCTAATGCGTTTGATCATCAGTTATTTGAAAAAATAGGTTCATCTGTTATTGCTAATGCGTTTGATCTTCAGTTATTTGAAAATAGGTTCATCAGTTATTGCTAGTGGGTTTGATCATTAGTTATTTGAAAATAGGTTCATCAGTTATTGTTAGTACGTTTGATCATCAATTATTGAAAATAGGTTCATCCGTTATTGATAGTGCGTTTGATCATCAGTTATATGAAAATAGGTTCATCAGTTATTGCTAGTACGTTTGATCATCAATTATTTGAAAATAGGTTCATCAGTTATTGCTAGTGGGTTTGATCATCAGTTATTTGAAAATAGGTTCATTAGTTAATGCTAGTACGTTTGATCATCAATTATTTGAAAGCAGGTTCATCAGTAATTGATAGTACATTTGATCATCAATTATTTGAAAGTAGGTTCATCAGTTATTGCTAATGCCTTTGATCATCAGTTATTTGAAAATAGGTTAATCAGTTATTGCTAATGCGTTTGGTCATCAGTTATTTGAATGCAGGTACATCAGTTATTGCTAATGGATTTGATCATCAGTTATTTGAAAAATAGGTTCATCTGTTATTGCTAATGCGTTTGATCATCAGTTATTTGAAAATAGGTTCATCAGTTATTGCTAGTGGGTTTGATCATTAGTTATTTGAAAATAGGTTCATCAGTTATTGCTAGTACGTTTGATCATCAATTATTTGAAAGTAGGTTCATCAGTTATTGATAGTGCGTTTGATCATCAGTTATTTGAAAATAGGTTCATCAGTTGTTGCTAGTACGTTTGATCATCAATTATTTGAAAATAGGTTCATCAGTTATTGCTTGTGAGTTTGATCATCAGTTATTTGAAAATAGGTTCATCAGTTATTGCTAGTACGTTTGATCACCAATTATTTGAAAGTAGGTTCATCAGTTATTGATAGTGTGTTTGATCATCAGTTATTTGAAAATAGGTTCATCAGTTATTGCTGGTACGTTTGATCATCAATTATTTGAAAGTAGGTTCATCGGTTATTGATAGTGCGTTTGGTCATCAGTTATTTGAAAGTAGGTTCATCAGTTATTGCTAATGCGTTTGATCATCAGTTATTTGAAAAATAGGTTCATCTGTTATTGCTAGTGGGTTTGGTCATTAGTTATTTGAAAATAGGTTCATCAGTTATTGCTAGTAGGTTTGGTCATCAATTATTTGAAAGTAGGTTTATCAGTTATTACTAGTACGTTTGATCATCAATTATTTGAAAGTAGGTTCATCAGTTATTGATAGTGCGTTTGATCATCAGTTATTTGAAAATAGGTTAATCAGTTATTGCTAATGCGTTTGGTCATCAATTATGTGAAAGTAGGTTCATCAATTATTGCTAATGCGTTTGATCTTCAGTTATTTGAAAAATAGGTTCATCTGTTATTGCTAATGCGTTTGATCATCAGTTATTTGAAAATAGGTTCATCAGTTATTGCTAGTGGGTTTGATCATTAGTTATTTGAAAATAGGTTCATCAGTTATTGCTAGTACGTTTGATCATCAATTATTTGAAAGTAGGTTCATCAGTTATTGATAGTGCGTTTGATCATCAGTTATTTGAATATAGGTTCATCAGTTATTGCTAGTACGTTTGATCATCAATTATTTGAAAATTGGTTCATCAGTTATTGCTAGTGGGTTTGATCATCAGTTATTTGAAAATAGGTTCATCAGTTATTGCTAGTACGTTTGATCATCAATTATTTGAAAGTAGGTTCATCAGTTATTGATAGTGCGTTTGATCATCAGTTATTTGAAAATAGGTTCATCAGTTATTGCTAGTACCTTTGATCATCAATTATTTGAAAGTAGGTTTATCGGTTATTGACAGTGCGTTTGGTCATCAGTTATTTGAAAGTAGGTTCATCAGTTATTGCTAATGCGTTTGATCATCAGTTATTTGAAAAATAGGTTCATCTGTTATTGCTAGCGGGTTTGATCATTAGTTATTTGAAAATAGGTTCATCAGTTATTGCTAGTACGTTTGATCATCAATTATTTGAAAGTAGGTTCATCAGTTATTGATAGTGCGTTTGATCATCAGTTATTTGAAAATAGGTTCATCAGTTATTGCTAGTACGTTTGATCATCAATTATTTGAAAATAGGTTCATCAGTTATTGCTAGTGGGTTTGATCATCAGTTATTTGAAAATAGGTTCATCAGTTATTGCTAGTACGTTTGATCATCAATTATTTGAAAGTAGGTTCATCAGTTATTGCTAATGCGTTTGATCATCAGTTATTTGAAAATAGGTTGATCAGTTATTGCTGGTACGTTTGATCATCAATTATTTGAAAGTAGGTTCATCAGTTATTGCTAGTACGTTTGATCATTAATTATTTGAAAGTAGGTTCATCAGTTATTGACAGTGCGTTTGATCATCAGTTATTTGAAAATAGGTTCATCAGTTATTGCTAGTACGTTTGATCATCAATTATTTGAAAGTTGGTTCATCAGTTATTGATAGTGCGTTTGATCATCAGTTATTTGAAAGTAGGTTCATCAGTTATTGCTAGTGGGTTTGATCATCAGTTATTTGCAAGTGTTTTTTGAAAATAGGTTCATCAGTTATTTTGAAAGTAGGTTCATCAGTTATTGCTAGTGCGTTTGTGTTTATATTGGATTCAGTTTGGTTTTGGTTTGGTTTCATGTTTTATTTCAGTTTTGTGTTTATTTTGGTTTCAGTAGGTTCATCAGTGATTAATTTTTGGGTTTTTTTAATAGGTGGAAAAGCTAAGCTTTTAAAGGCACCAAAGGCTGAGAAGAAGGAATACGATGAGGTATAAACTTATGATATGTGATTGATGTTTGTTAACATACTTTATAGCTTATCGTTAAGAGCTTATGTGATCATGTCTTTTAATAAAAAGAAAAAAAGGAGCTTTTTTTTTTAAGCTTTGAGTAAGTTAATAACATGTTAGGGGTTGTTTGTTTCGACTTGCTTAGCTGGCTTATGGCTTAATTAGTTTTGGGCTTATTTTCGTAAGCTCAATTTTTGTAGCTTATATAAAACTTAGCTACAGAAAGATGATGTTGAAGAAGAAGAACAAGATGTTGGAGAAGAAGAAAAACAGGATGTTGTAGAAGAAGAAAAGCAGAATGATGTATAAGAAGAAATATAGGATGTTGGAGAAGAAATATAGAATGTTGGAGAAATATGTTCGTCAGTTATTTTTCATCACTAATTTTGTTCATCAGTTAGTATAAGTTTTGATTGTTAACTTATTGTTCATCAGTTATTGATTTGTACATCAGTTAGTGTCAATTGTTCATGTTGTTTTTTATCATCAAATTATGTTCATCAGTTATTGTTCAGTATTAGGTTGTTTTGTTCATTAGTTATTGATTTGTTCATCAGTTAGTGTCAGTTGTTCTTCTTGTTTTTTTATCATCAAATTGTGATCATCAGTTATTGTTTCAGTATTATGTCATTTTGTTCATCATTCATTGTTTCGTTCAACAGTTATTGGTTTGTTCATCATTTAGTCATTTATTGATCATCATATTTTTCTTAATAAGTTATTTTCGAGTGTCAGATTACTTTATTCATCAGTTTTTATCGATAAAAGGTATGTTCATCAGTATGTAATGTTTGTTCAAAATCTGATGAACCTTCAATGGGAAACAATGTGTATGATGAGCAAAAGTATGTTCATCAGTTATTGTTCATTAGTTTTTATTCATTAGTAGCAATGAAGGTGTATTGAAGCCAGTCATTTCATTCAATATTGGTGCTCCTCTAGTTACACAGTCCAGGTCTAGGTCTGGTTCTATAAAAGAATCTGCATTTGGTGTTGTCAACTTAGAAAATGCTGAGCCTGTTGTGGAAAATGGGCCAACAGATGCACCAGCCTGTAAATTCTGGTATTAAGTTGGTTCCCGTCACCTAATGCACGACACGAGAAGGTTTAGCCTCAAAACAATCTTCTGACTGTTGTATGATTGTTAAACCTAAGCAACTGAACTTTGATGAAATTAAAGAATGTGATTTAGATGAAACCTGCAGTCCTCTTTCCAAGAAGAGAAAACTAGATGGATTGCCAGGACAGGAATGTGTTCCTTCAAACACTTCGGTTTCATCAGTTGTTTCTTGTAAGTAAACTGATGAACAATACCTATATTTTAAAAAAAAATAACAATTAAAAAATATCACTTTTTGAATCTTTCATTAATAAAATGATTAATGATGCATCGTGATACAAAAATTAGTGCATCTAACGCAATTTTAATACTAAAAATTTAAGCTAGACATTTCATCAAACACCTTGTGTGCAACAAATATGAGTAAAACGTCAACTTTAACGTGTTATATCTTACTCGTATGACATCGGATTTGATTGATTCAAAAACCTGTGTAAAGAGTGAACCAAAATCTAAAACTTTTATGTTTTAAGTTTTTCACGATTCGGCATTTATGAGGGTACAAAATAGGGCCGAAAATGACAAAAAAAATAAAGGAAATCAAGACCTATAAGATATGTAAAAAAAAAAGTTCGAAATATTTAACAAGATTTATATCAAATTAAAGAGGATTAAATTTTAAAAATTATGGTGAAATCATTTTTTTCTAAAAGTTTGTTGTTTAAGAGATATGTGCGTTTGAAAATTGAGGTGGAAAAGTAAAAAATGAGTAAAATTACGACTTTGCCCCTGACGTGATTTTTTGAATATTTAGAATGGGAGGACACGTGTCGCATGGAGATCACTTTTTACACTTTTTAATTTATGGAAACTTTCTAAATGATCCGGTATCAAAAAGCAGATCCAATAGACATAAATGCTAATATGGAAACAAGGTGTGTTGTAAATGAATAACAACCATATATTCAAACAGGTTGTGTTATATATGCTCATATTTTTATATTTTTTTTGACAGTTTAAGGTAACATTCATATCATTAAACGGTTCTATATTGCATACTACTCCAATAGACATAAATGATCATATTTTTTGGGCCTGACAAAGAGACATCAAGTTACAAAATATAGTTGATGTAAAATACAATAATCAAGAACAAGAAAAACACATACATCAAGTAACTCGATTACAAAAGGCATGATGATTGGAATAAAAATAAAACTATAAGATTTAAAAAAATAAGAGTATACATACCCTAATACGAAACATTATTAAAGTTAGGAGCTCGAGTATAGAAGATGTGTGTAATGTTTGCGATACTTTAATTTTGAATTTAATTTTAGGTTTGATTTAAGGTAGGTGTAAAGGTAAATGAAGAGGTTGTGTGACTTGTGTCACTGAGTGTATGTTTTTTGGTGGAATTTGAGTGTGTGTGGTTAATGGGAGGGTGTTTTTAAAAAATGGCGCTTAAAGAAGATATAGTTGCTTAAATTGTTTATTAAGTCGCTAAAAAGGTTGAAATAAAAAACAAACAACAATCTTTCCCTGCCAGTACATCAAGAACGATCTAAAACAAAAACATCTCATAATTAAGCTTCTTTTTCCTCAAAAAAAGTCTTATAATGAAACCTTCCTCATAATAACCCGTTTGATTACGAGTTGATAAAGTTAACCAAACATCTAACACTACTCTTCTAAAAAAAATCATTTTGTTTAATCTTGTATAGGTTTCAATAATGCCACATACATACGTATGACTTTCATCATCATCTAACCAATCTCTACATTCCGAACATTTCAACTGAATCTTACACACCTCTAGAAGTCATTTCTAGCTTTCAAAATGTTCAATCACGATACTTACACGAAGGAAGGTTTGTCAACACCAACTTAACCCTTTATGAAGAAGTTAGGAGATCCTTTCAACTTTTAGTTCAACAATTGTTTTTATTTCGTTCTTTTATATTTGTCCAAGTCGAGTCAATATCAAGCCGAAAAAATGAGTTACTATTTCCTTTCGAGTAACGGTCAAACATTTATTCCCTCGGGTCAATAATAATGAACCCGATCCCGAAGCATCACAAACAACATTTTTTTTTTTTTGGAAGTTATCACAAACAACTATTGGAAATATTGAGTTTGGAAGTTTATAATTCACAAAGCATGAGATAAAACTTGTTGTTGCATAAACTCATTGTACATGAAAAGTCAATACTTGGTAAAAGGAAATTGGAGACTTTTTGGTACAACTTCAATTCACAGTTTCCTTTTGGCGCGCGCTTTTGATCCCTTTTCCCACCTAAACTCTTGGGAACCATTCATCTACCTCTCCAGCCTATTTATACCTATCGATTGTATACCAAATAACAAACACAAACACATATTTCCCTTTCAATTCAAAGAAAACCTCAACAATATGGCAACAAATAATGGTAACTTTCAAAATGATGCTGAAGAGTACGAGTGGGTGTTAAACAACAATTTGCTGATTGACGCAGTGTTTGATGCTTTCGGGTATGAAGCCATTGCAGAATATGGGTCGTATAGGCAGGTAGATACTTGGATGAGGGGTCAAATATTAAACTCGCTGCATGCGCAAGACTTTTACTGGGATGAGGTTTGGGGAGTGAATGATTATGGGTTGTTGATTGATATGTGGAAAATTTTGCCTATACATAGAAACCCCATAGACACGGTCCCTTATTAGTCACCCCACGTTTTTGCTTCTACCACTTGTATCCACTGTTATACATTAAGTACAAATGGTTGATGTTTCAACAACTTGTACTCTTTGCTTCATTGGCTTCAAGTTTAATGGTCCTCAAGGCTTTAAACTATACCAATAGTCTTTGTTTCTTGATTCATTTTAACTACATGTCCAAATATAGTTTGTTTCATCATTTTATTTAGACACAAGTATAAAACTTAGCAAACTCACGCACATTAGATCTCCAACAGTGAGAAACTGGCAAATCGAAAGTTCAGTACATTCAATAATAATGTTACTCCCATATATTACCTTCTTCTCTCTAATGCTATCATCTTGCAGTTCATTAGACACCTTAACTGTTTTTCAAAACATCACAGATGGTGAAACCATTGTTTCAGGAAACGAAAGATTCGAGTTGGGCTTCTTTAGCCCAGGAAGTCTGAAGAATCGGTACCTGGGGATATGGTATAAGAACACATCACCTCATGTAGTTTTATGGGTTGCTAACCGTGAAATCCCACTTATCGATACCTCAGGAGTGGTTAAATTGGACAGAATGAAGTTGGGCAAGAACTTTGTAACAGGAAGAGAAACATATCTGACATCTTGGAGGAGCACAGAAGACCCTTCCCCAGGTGAGTATACATACGGGTTTTTAATGGTTAAGGGTAAATACGTTCAACTATACCTTAGGAAAAGCTCTGTTATTACAGCAAGATATGGGCCGTATACTGGTGTGTCATTTGCTGGCCACCCACAACAAAAGCCTGACCCTATTCGGTACAAACCATACATGATTGTGAATCAGAAAGAGATGTATAACATGTTTACTTATGATAGCCCCAACTTCTTGTTAAGAACGGTAGCAACTCCTGATGGCAAGGTTGAGGTTTCTCAGCTGAATTTGATAAGCCAAGAATGGATGCAGAATATGAACTTTCCCGCGGATTATTGTGACAAGTATGGACTATGTGGCCCATATGGAATATGTAGTATTTCTACAGATTTTAATTGTGTCTGCTTGAAAGGTTTTGAGCCTAAAAACCCACAAGAACTGGATCCCTATAATGGGACTAGTGGATGTCAACGGAGTAGAACCTTGGATTTGTTGGACCTTAATGTTATAGAAGTAAATGTTAAGGGTAGTTTAGTGTGTATTTATATTATGTATTTAGTTTAGAAGTCTGTAAACCGAAATTGTAATTTGGCTGGGTCCAAAAAGAAACGGTTATATGTTAGGGTTACAACGGTTAGAAAAGTTGTGACGTTTACAGCGTATACCCCTTCATCATGGCACCGATTCTATATGTATAAATAGGTCTGAATTCTGTAAATATAAAATCAGTTGTAATTGAGATACAATTCAAATCAATCAAATACATATTTAGTTTCTGTCCCAAACTCTCATGTTTAATTCATCAAATCTTGTTAATCTTGTGTGTTTATAATTCGATCCTGGAAGTTAATGAACCTGTGCAACAGTGGTATCAGAGAGTGGTTGCAAGATTACACGTTTTGATTTAAGTTTTTGATCAAGAAGATCAAAAGACTTAGAAGGGAAGAAACACCAAGGATTGTTGGCGCAACAATTCTGAAGAAAAGAAGTACGTTTGCTGTATGTTGTTGGTTGGAAATCAGAAAGAAAGAAGAAGGAAGATACCCGTTCACTCGTCGATTGGAGAAGTAAGAAGACGAACGTAACCGAAGAAGACAACCGGACCAGAACCTATGTTCAAAGTGATTAGATTGTTGTTCCCACATAAAGCATCGACCGATTGTAGGAAACAGAAAATCCTTTTGATAATCATTCCAGCCGATTCCAAAAGAAAGATTGAAGGATTGATTTGGTACTCTCTGTGTTTTCCTTTGTTTTAATCTAATTAGATTTAGGGTTTTTTAGATAAAAGGGAAAGTAAGGAAGAAAAAGAAAGTAAGAAAGATATAGTCGGATTATAAGGATACAAGTCAAATTGCAAGAGGGTGCAAATCAGATTGCAAGGATCAGATTTGGAAAAAGTATTTGTCATTCTTTTCAATTATTCTATTTATTGATTAGAAAAATAAAATAAACCAATTGGGGTTAGAAAGCAAGCAAGAAAGTAAGATTAAGTTTTGTATATTTTCTAACACAAATCATTTTAGATTAGGAAAACACAAAGTAAGAAGTAAGATCTGAACCCTTGTGGTTCATATAGTAAGAAGTAAGAAAGAAACCTATTGTTTTCAAAACTCTAGCGTTTCAAAGAAAGTAAGTAAGTAAGAAAAACCGTAGTGTTTCACCCCGTAAGAGAAACTGTAGTGTTTCACCCCGTAAGAGAAACCGTAGTGTTTCACCCCGTAAGAGAAACCATAGTGTTTCACCCCGTAAGAGAAACCGTAGTGTTTCACCCCGTAATAGAAACCTCGGTGTTTCAAAGTAAGTAAGAAACTAATCATACGATTAGAAGTAAGAAGTAAGGTTGATCACGTTTGGCGATCACAAGAAACCAAGTAAGAAAGCAACACAGCATGGAAAAGGGCGAAAGAAGTCGAGGAAGAGACATACATCAAGGAGAACGAGACAAAAAAGACATGAAATGTTATAGATGTAACAACTATGGACACCTTGGATATGAGTGCATCAAATGGAAGAAGAAAGACAAAGAGCAAGAAGCACTTCTCATCTCAGAAGACGAAGAACCAACATTGCTGTGAAGTCAAGTAAAGAAGACTCGATTTGCGTCTATAACATTAGGGGGTGAATGTTGGACCTTAATGTTATAGAAGTAAATGTTAAGGGTAGTTTAGTGTGTATTTATATTATGTATTTAGTTTAGAAGTCTGTAAACCAGAATTGTAATTGGGTTGGGTCCAAAAAGAAACGGTTATATGTTAGGGTTACAACGGTTAGAAAAGTTGTGACGTTTACAGCGTATACCCCTTCATCATGGCACCGATTCTATATGTATAAATAGGTCTGAATTCTGTAAACATAAAATCAGTTGTAATTGAGATACAATTCAAATCAATCAAATACATATTCAGTTTCTGTGCCAAACTCTCATGTTTAATTCATCAAATCTTGTTAATCTTGTGTGTTTATAATTCGATCCTGGAAGTTAATGAACCCGTGCAACAGGATTGTGGGCCTGAAGAGGGATTCCGGAAGTTTTCAGACATGAAATTGCCAGACACGCAAAATGCCATTTATGATACCAATATGAACATCAAGGAATGTGAGGTAGCTTGTAAGCGTAATTGCTCTTGCACCGCGTATGCAATTCCAAACCTCACTGCAGGTGGAGTTGGATGTTTGCAATGGTTTGGTGATTTGCTTGATGTTCGAGTGTACTCACAAAACGGGCAAGATCTTTATGTTAGACTGGCAGCCTCTGAATTATTGTAAACCAGTTTTAATGCTTGTAATGTTTTATCAGACAATATATTTAAGTATAGGTCGAATTGGGTCAAAAGGCATATGTAATATTTGGGCCAAACGTTAACCCAAATAAAGCCTTTATTAGTTAGTTATTAGTTTGTTAGTTATTATGGTTAGCAGTTAGAAACGGTTACATGTGAAACAACACAGTGGTTGACTTTGTAAAGGTTGTGTCGTTTCACATAGTATAAATATCCTACGATCGAGTCATTAATCAATACAAGTCTTATTTACTTTTACTCTTATATTGTTTCTACATATTGTCTCTCAAACAAACACAGTCACACACCCACACAAACATGGTTCATGTCAAAAGATTGATGGAACATAACTGGCTTAGAAACAAACCTGTGACTAAATACCAACAGTGGTATCAGAGCACATGTTCTGATCCATGGGAAAGTCAGTTACAAAGAAAAACACACGTTATCCCAAACAGACACTACTTACAAAGGGAAACCCAACCCAATACCCCAATATTGCCCAGACACAAAAAACATATATCTCCTGAAGGAAAACGACTGCTTAGAAAGAAAGTGGAAGAAGTGGTGTCCTACAATTCCTCAAAAATAAAACCACCCACAGGAAACAGTTACAAGCAAATTGGAGAACCAAGTATCTTATCTAAAAGAGATAAACATGCACGCTACTATATCTGCAAGAAAAGAGGCCACGTTTATTGGAAGTGTACAAACAAAGAGAAGGAGATTGACACAGAAAACAAAGAACCAAGAATGATGAACACTGCAACACCTATTACCCCAGAAATTCAGGAACCTTTCAAGTATGAACCAGAGGCAGTTCATGTCACAACAGATTACATGGTGGAGGGATCTGAGCAGTGCCTATAAGAAACATATGAGTCCCATGAAGCATTTGTTCAAGAGATTGATACAAAGGTTCAAGGTTGAAGGGACAGAAGAAAGAGAAAAGAAGTTTATTGTGTCATATGGAATAGGAGAAGTGTTTGTGGAGACAAAAGAGGGAAGATTGATAATACCTAATGTGATTTTCACACCAGAAGTCACATTGAACATTCTCAGTTTGGATCAACTTGAAGAACAAGGTTATATGGTGAGTTATGAAGGAAACAATTGCAGAATTAGATACATGTTCAATGATATGGAGGGAGCATTTGAAGATCATAACACCATTGAAGGAGAAGATGAACACAGCATCATTGAAAGTCACAATAGGTTTTTGGATGACTACTTTAGATCACTGGATCCAGGAGATGAGTGTTCTTTGATCAAGGGAATGGAGGATTTGAAAATGGATAAGGAAGATGATCATGATTATCTAGACAGTGAGTACTTAAGCATGAATGGGACTTTATACTTCATGAAGGTAAATACTTTTCAAAGGTTTATTGCATTCTTAGACTTGATTAAGATAGATAAACTAGTTTATGAAAATTGGGAAGTATTGAAAGGGAAATTCATGGAGATGCTTGAGTGGTTATATATAGAGTTTTTAAAACAACAAGTACTAGGAGAATTACCACCAGTAATAGGGGTGATTAAGGTTGATTTGTTGGCTTTATACAAATTTGTGGATGCATTGGGAGGTTACATGGATATAACATTCAAAGGAAATTGGCACCAAATTGCTAGAATACTAGGATTGGCATATGAACATCATGAGACAGTCAAAGAAGTGTATAGAGAATACATTGGCATGGTAAAAGTGTACTATGAAGAGGCAAAGAGGGTGCAAGGAAAACCAGAAATTGTTGGGCTATAAAAGTCAAAGTACTGCTACTCAAGTCAAAGTACTGCTGTTCGATTAAAGTACTGCTGCTCGTTAAGGACTGCTATGCAAATAGTTTAAGGACTATTGTGTAATTCTAGAAAGTTCGTATTAGATTAGAGTTATAATTAGAATTACTTGTCGTTCAAGTATTGTAAACCGACTAGGGTTTTCCTTGTGCCTATAAAAGGATCCCTAGGTTGGCATTAGAGATATATATGTTTTAGAGAGACAAGTATATGCGATTAGAGATATACGATTATTAGAAGTATTAGAGTTTAGAGTTTGTTAGTGAATCTGTGTAAGAAAGCAGGTTCAAGGTTTTAATAATATTCAAAGTCGTTTATTAATTCTTCTTAGCTTTGTTGAAGTAGATTCCGCATACTTAGCAAAGTATATCAGTGTTTCACTATTAATAGTTTTGAATTCATTCAAAGTTGTTAAACCGTAGACAAGCTACAAGTTAGTTTGGTCAGAGTATATCGATCCAACAAGTGGTATCAAAGCTTGTGTGGAGACTCTGATTAAGAAGAAACCCTTAAAACCGATTTATCAACAAACCCTCAACAATGTCGACTGAAGCTGCACCTATCCCATCCATCACCTCACTAAGAATTCCTATCATCAAGAAGGGAGAATATGATCTCTGGAGTATGAAGATGAGGCAGTACCTTGCTATTACTGATCATGCTCTATGGGATGTAATTGTCAATGGTAATGTTGTTCTTGATGAACCTTTACAAGTTGAAGGACAACCCAAACCACCTCAACCAACCTTACCAGCAGCTACAAAGAGAAATCAAGATAAGGCTCTCAACATACTGCTGTCTGCTATTCCTGATGGTCACCTACTGAAGTTCCATGATGCTAAGGATGCAAAACAATTATGGGCTGCGATCAAAACAAGATTTGGAGGTAATGATGCTTCAAAGAAGATGCATAGAAACTTATTGAAGCAGCAATTTGAAACCTTCACTGTTGGTGAAAGAGAAAGTCTTGATGCTGCCTAGGACAGATTCCAAAATCTACTTAGTATGTTAGAACTATATGGAGCAGAGGTATCTGTTGAAGATGCAAATTTGAAGTTCTTAAGGAGTTTGCCATCTGTCTGGCATGTGGTTGCTACTATGATTAGAGGACAACCTGGATTGGAGTCTATGGACTTTGATGATCTCTATAACAATCTGAAAGTGTACGAGCAAGAGATGAATGGTCACAGTTCTCAGAAAACTCACAACATAGCTTTTGTATCTTCTGAAAACAGAAGCAGTACTTCCACTAAAAGTACTGCTTATCCTTCTCAAAGTACTGTTGGTGATTCACAGCATGTTTGCACAACCACAACTACTCCCAACCCATCACCAACAAACAAAACCAATTCTGATGAAGTTGTATGTTCCTTCTTTGCACAACAAGCCACTTTACCTGTTACCTATCAAGAAGACTTGTTGCAGATTGAAGAAGATGCTTTAGAAGAGATTGACATAAGATGGCAAGTAGCTATGATCACTGCTAGGATCAAGAAGTTCATGAACAAGACAGGAAGGGGAATTGATTTCAAAGCCAAACAAGGTATAACTTTTGACAAATCTAAGATTGAATGTTTCAATTGTCAAAAGCTTGGACACTTTGCAAGGGAATGCAAGTTTGCAAAATATCAGGCAAACAGGATGATTGAACAACCCAAGGTTGAAAGAAAGGAGGTTCCTATTACTGAATCACAACCAAAAGCTTTGGTGACTCAAGAAAATTTAGCAGAGATTGACTGGAGTGCTGAATTTGATGATGAACCTGTAACCTATTCTATGGTTGCAATGGAAGAGTTTGATTGGGGCACAGCTTTTGATGAGGAACCTGGATATGCTGCTTTGGAATCCAGAGATGGTCTTGGAAGCTTTGACTGGAGCATGGAGGATGAAGATGAACCTGTTCAGATTGCTATGGTAGCCACTTCACCAAGTTCATCCAATGTCTCTGAGGTATGCTCTAAGTGTAATGATGTTTATCAAAAGTTGCTTAAAGATTATGTGACTGAAAGAGATACTTGTAGAACAGCTAGGTCTGAGGTAGCTGGTTATCAATTAACTTTAGAGTCAATGGAAGCCAAAATATTAACACATGAAAATAATGAAATGGCTTGGGCAGAAAAATATGAGCAACAAGATTACCAATTGAAATTAAGTGAATGGAAGTTGGGATGTAAGGTGTCTGAATTAGAAAAGATTACTAAGGAAAGAGATACTTTGTTAGAAAAACTTGGTAGTATTAAACAGGCTGGTCTATCACATGTTCAATTTGTTGAAAAACAAAGAGTCATAAACAGTAGAGCTGGACTAGGTTATGGTGTAGATAGTAGTTCAGATGAGACCTCACCTAGTGATAAGGAAGAAATCCCACCTAGTGCTAAGGAAGAGATTCCACCTAGTGATGATGACCTTACAAGCTCAGAAGAAAACACAACTAGGAATGAGGAACCAATTAGTGAATCACCTCCTGAGTTTAAGAAAGATAAGGAGTACCACTCAGTTCCTCCACCCACTGGTCAGTTTCAACCTCTTAGGACAGATGTTTCTCGTTATGGTATAGACAACCTAGAGTTTAGGAAGAAGCTTAATGGTGGAATTAGTTCTGAGAAACCTAAGAATGATTTTCAAAAGGGTAATGATCAAAAGTTTCCTACAGCTTTTCAAAAACAAGCAGTACCTCCAAAAACTTTTCAAAGTACTGCTGGACATTCAGCAGTACCTCCAAGAGAAACTTTTCAAAATACTGCTTACTACAGGAAACCTTTTAATCATAGAAGAGGATTTGGGAATATGGAGAGAAAGTTATGTTATGTATGCTATAGTCCTGATCACTTGATTAAGCACTGTGACTTTCATTCCGAATACTTAAGTCAGTTTCCAAAGAATAGACCTCCCACCCATAAGCCAAGAGAGACTAGACCAGTTTGGAATCACTCAAATAGGGTCAACCATAGTAACTTCTCAAAAGACTATAGGTACCCTCACCAGAAAAGAATGTTTTCCAAATCACCAGTACCTTCACACTCTGATAAATCTCAAGAAGTACCTTCTCAAAGGACTGATAAGTTTTCACCCACTCATGGTACTGCTCATACTTTTTCACCTAGAAGACCTAAGAGATTCAATTCATATAAAAGGTCTTCCACCTCAAGCAGAGTACCTAGATCAGAAAAACCTAAGGTCAAAAGAAATTGGGTTAAGAAAGAAAGTACTAATGGAGAACAAGAAGTACTTTCATCAGATAAGGGTGAAAACAGGGAGTGTTGTTGATATTACAACACAGGACATGGGACCAACTCAAATAATCATTGACCATGCCTTTAAAACCAGTGGAGATTACATACTGAAGGAATTCAAGTATGTCACTCCACAAGGGGAACACAAGTCAGTAATGGCTTGGGTTCCTAAAAGAAACTAACACTTTTCTTTAATGTGCAGGGCAACCCAGAGGAGGAGCTTAAAGATCATATTATTGTTGATAGTGGTTGCTCTGGCAGCATGACAGGGGACAAGGAGATCCTGTCAGATTTTAAGGCATATTATGGAGGAAGAGTTGCATTTGGTAATGATCCTGATGGAGGAAGAATCACTGGCAAAGGAACAATCAAGGCTGGATGTATTGATTTTGAGAATGTTAGATATGTGAAGGAGCTCAAATTCAATCTTTTGTCAGTATCTCAAATTTGTGACAAGAAGTACCCAATTCTGTTCACTGATACAGAATGTCTCATTCTCTCCCCTGAGTTCAAATTTGTTGATGATCACTTGGTGACATTGAGAGTACCAAGAACCAATGATGTATACAGTTTAGACTTAAAGAGTCTCAATTCTGCTGGAAGAGGCAACATGTTTAGTAGCAAAGGCATCATTGGAAGAAGCACATCTGTGGCACAGAAGACTAGGTCATGTTAATTTTAAGAACATCAACAAGCTGGTCAAAGGAAATTTAGTTAAAGGTTTACCTTCCAAAACATTCAAGACTGCTCATTCATGTTTGGCTTGCAAGAAGGGTAAACAACATAAAGCTTCATGTAAGAAGCTTGGGGAAAGAGTTATTAGAGAACCTTTGGAGTTGCTACACATGGATCTGTTTGGACCAGTTTCAGCAGAAAGTTTAAACAAGAAGAAGTACTGCTTGGTAGTGACAGATGATTGTAGCAGATTTAGTTGGGTCTTTTTTCTTGGGATTCAAAGATGAAACCTTTGATGCTATCCATGACCTGATAGTAGCCCTTGAAAATCAATTAAGACTCAAAGTAAGAGGTATTAGATGTGACAATGGAACAGAATTCAAGAACAAGCATATGGATGAATTCTGTGCCAAGAAAGGGATCAAGAGAGAGTTTAGCATTGCTAGAACACCACAGCAGAATGGTGTTGCAGAAAGAAAGAACAGGACTTTGATAGAAGCAGCTAGAACAATGCTTGCAGATTCCCAATTACCTATTCTCTTTTGGGCTGAAGCCATAAGTACTGCTTGCTATGTGTTGAATAGAGTTTCAGTAACTAAACCTCAGATGAAGACACCTTATGAGTTACTAATGGGAAAGAAACCAAACATTTGTTTTCTAAAACCTTTTGGCTGCTATCTGACTATTCTAAATAGCATTGATTCTCTGGGAAAATTTGATGGTAAGTCAGATGAAGGATATTTATTGGGTTATTGTACAAATAGCAAAGGCTTTAGAGTTTATAACAGGAATACCAAAAAGGTACAAGATTGTCTTCATGTTGAATTTTTGGAAGATAAGGAAACTCAGAAAGGTAAAGGTCCTGATTGGATGTTTGATCTTGATCTCAAGTTCACACCATCTATGAATTATGTTCCTGTTAGAGAAGAGAATCAGGCTAATTACAAAGAAGATGATTCACAGTACATTGTTCATGGAGTCAATGTTACCCCAGAAGAAGTTCCTGACAAAGAACCTGAAGTTACTGTTGAGGAACAAAGTACTGCTCAGCCAACTCATACAGTATCTGATGAAGATCAAGCCATACAAGATGAACTTAATAGGATGCTTTTTCAAGAAACTATAGCACAATCCTATGAAGATGAACAAAGGAAGGCTTATGAGGCTGCAAAGAAAAAGAGTAACTTTCAAGATACTGCTCACAGTACTTTAGATCAAAGTACTGATGATCCTTTTGACAGTACTTCTGGTGTGTTAGAGCAATCAAATTGGAACAATGCTGATAATTCCAATGTTGATGATGATGATTTAGTTAATGCTAACATTCCTGGATTAGAAGAAGTTGATGATGAGCTTAATCCAGAAGGTATTTTCTCCAATGAAGGCATTGATTTTACTAACTTAGAGTCTGATCTTCCAGTACCACCAACTCCTACATTGAGAGTTCATAAAGCTCATCCTCAGAGTAACATTATTGGATCACCCTCTTCAGGAGTGGTTACAAGGAACAAAGTTAAAGGACTTTCTAAGCAACATACTGCTTTACTTAGCTTTGTTTATAAACGAAACAGGATGAATCACAAGGATCAACAAACATGCATGTTTGCTTGCTTTTTATCTCAAGAAGAACCCAAGAAGGTAGCTCAAGCTTTAGCAGATGAAAGTTGGGTTGAAGCTATGCAAGAGGAGCTTCTACAATTCAAGCTTCAAGAAGTCTGGGTATTATGTGATTTACCAGATGGCAAAAGAGTCATTGGTACAAGATGGGTTTTCAGAATCAAAAGAGATGAAAGAGGGAATGTTATCAAAAATAAAGCAAGATTGGTTGCACAAGGATATCGCCAAGAAGAAGGAGTGGATTATGATGAAGTGTTTGCTCCTGTTACAAGGATAGAGGCAATAAGGTTATTTCTTGCCTTTGCATCATACATGGGATTTCCTGTCTACCAAATGGATGTGAAAAGTGCTTTCCTTTATGGCACAATTTCTGAGGAAGTTTATGTTAAACAACCTCCTGGTTTTGAAGATCCTGCACATCCAAACAAAGTCTACAAGGTGATCAAGGCACTGTATGGCCTTCATCAAGCTCCCAGAGCTTGGTATGAGAGACTCTCCAATTTTCTATTCCAACATGGTTATAGGAGAGGAGCAATTGATAAGACTTTGTTCATCAAGAGGGATAAGAAAGACATTATGTTAGTCCAAGTATATGTGGATGATATTATATTTGGAGCTACAAAGAAGTCTATGGTGAAAGAATTTGAAGATCTTATGTAGAAGGAGTTTCAAATGAGTTCTATGGGAGAATTAACTTTCTTTTTGGGTCTTCAAGTTAGACAAACAAGAGATGGAATCTTCATTAATCAAGAAAAGTATGTTGCAGACATACTTAAAAGATTTGACCTTCCAAATCTCAGGCCTGCCACCACACCCATTGATAAAAATAAACCCTTAGGCAAGGATGAAGATGGACAAGCTGTGGATGTCAAGCTTTACAGATCTATGATTGGTTATCTTATGTACTTAACTGAATCAAGACCTGACATCATGTTTGCTGTTTGCTTGTGTGCAAGATTTCAGGTTACACCCAAGGTTTCCCATATGTATGCAGTCAAGAGGATTTTTAGATATCTCAAGCATCAACCAAAGCTAGGATTATGGTATCCTAAGGAGTCACCTTTTCACTTAGAAGCCTTTTCAGATAGTGACTATGCAGGGGATAACTATGATAGAAGATCAACCTCAGGAGGATGTCAATATCTTGGTAGAAGATTAGTCTCCTGGCAATGTAAGAAGCAAACCATTGCTGCAACCTCCTCTACTGAAGCAGAATATGTTGCTGCTGCAAGCTGTTGTGGACAAGTTTTGTGGATGCAAAATCAACTCTTGGATTATGGATTCAACTTCAAGAATACTCCTATCAACATTGATAATGAGAGTACCATCTGCATTGTGAAGAATCCTGTTTATCACTCCAAGACCAAGCACATTCAGATTAGGCATCACTTTATTCGGGATTGTTATGAGCACAGGCTTATAAATGTGGTTAAGGTTCACACAGATGATAATGTAGCTGATCTCCTCACTAAGGGATTTGATGTTTCAAGATTCAACCACTTAGTTGTGAGCATTGGGATGATTAACTACTAGGCTACATTTGAGGGGAGGCTTTAGTATTAGTTAGAATACTTTCTATTCGGTCTTAATGAAAGTATTGGTTTTTAGTGATTTAGTTTAGCCTATATGTTGTATTTGAGGGGAGGCAACATTAGCTATTAGTTAGAACTTAAGCATGAATCTTTTACAAGTTCTTGGTTTTAGTTTGGAGTATCGATTGTGGATAACAAGATGGAACGTACTGCTTTATTGCTTAAAGTACTGCTTCAGCAACGTACTGCTTCAACGTACTGCTTACGTGGACGTACTGTTCCAACGGTCAAAAATTGTGGGGCTCACGGTTAATTAATTCCTTAAGGCGGAGATAATAAGTTAATCCAAACGGTAACTTTATTATTACGAGTTTGAGTTATTTCCATCCTATTTAAAGAAACTCACCCCTATTTCCCCGCCTTTTACCATATTTGAGATCCCTCATTCGCTTTTACACCACAATCTTTTTATCGAAACACACACTCAAAGCGAATTCTTATCTACCACTCATCATGGCTAATCGTCTCACTGTTAGCAAACACAATATGATCGCTAATTTGGACAAGACAAGTGATAATGTTGCTTTTCATGCGATCATTGATTTCTTAACTGGGTCTTCCATCAACTACTCTATTTTAGTTGACCCTGATGTTATTGGTCCCTGGATGCAAGAATTTTGGGCTACTGCAACAAAAGAAGATGATTCGTTGATTAGGGCTACGGTTGCTGGACGAGCTATTAGGATTTCTGAAGCCACGATTAGGGATGTTTTGATGTTTAATGATGAAGGGGGGGCTGTTCGTTTTGAAAAAACAAGTGCTTTGGGACACTTTAAGTGATTTAGGTTATGAAGGCGATCTGACGAAGCTTACTTTTCAAAAGCCTTTGTTTTGTTCTCATTGGAAGTACCTCATTCATGTTCTACTTCATTGTTTGAGTCCCAAGAGTACTTCTTTTGATCAATTTGGTCAAAATATTGCATCTGCATTAGTGGGTTTGGCTACCGATCGAAGATTCAATTTTTCAAGACTCATTCTGGATGGTATGCTTACACATATTGGTAATGGTTCACCATTTTTGATGTATCCAAGGTTTGTTCAGTTATTTTTGAACAATCAACTTGAGGATGTCCCTAAACCTCAAAGTTTTTTACCCACTGTCAAACTTCCATCAAAGGTGTTTACTTTTCTATCTAAACAAAGTGCAAAGTTTTCTGGAACCAACACACCTTTGACTGCTCATATATTGGGAGTTGCACAAGTTGTTAGAGATGCAGAGCAAGAGCAAGAGCAAGAAGCACATTCTGAATCAGCAAGCCAAGAGTCTCCAGTTTCTAGAGAAGTTAGTATTCCTCAACCTACTGCTTCTCAACATACTGCTTCTCAACATTCTGCTACTAGGGAAGGTACTGCTCCTATGGACATTCCTACTCATGAGGAGTCAGACCAAGGTATGAATAATCCACCATCTCCTATTGATAATTCTTCCACAAATGTGTCTAAGCAATTTGAAGAAGAGGAGGCAGAATTGGACAATTATGCTTTAACAAGGGAGTTAAAGAGGCTGAAGAAGGAGAGTGAGGCTCAAGCTGCTAAGATAGACAAATTAAAGACTAAGTTTCAGAGATTGAAGAGGTATGTTTGGCCACTAGTTCAACACCATAGATTATGGGTGAAGTCTCAGAAGAAGAGTGGTAGGATACCTACAAAGATTTCTAAGTCAAAGAAGAAAAAGTCTAAGACGCAATCTTCATTCCAATTGGGGAGGAATTTAGAGAATTTGAATGAAGATGATGCTGGTTTTGAACAAAATTTTGAACAAGATGCTGGATTTATGGATGATACTCAGAGGACACCACTTGAACATATTCCTCAAGATACTGTTGAGAGGAAGAGTGATGAAACTGAGCAAATAAATTTAGAAGAAGCTGCTGTTGAAGTAAGAAGTGGTGATACTGAGGAAATAAACTTGGAAGGAGCTGAAGTTGAAAGTACTGCTCAAGAAAGTACTGCTCAGCAAGGTACTGAGAGGCAATTCACTGTTACACCTAGAACCTTAGATTTTGAAGAAGATATTGGTCCTTCAATTCAAGTTCAAGAGGAAGTAGGCCCTTCTAAACCAGCTCAGGAAGAAGATGTTATAGCTCATACTAACAGTGATGATGAAACAATTGCTGACATCATGCTTAATATGTCAAGTCAAAGAGGCATCAGTATTCATGAGGTTGAACAACAACATAATACTTCTTCTCAACCTGCACAAGAGATAGATCCAAAAGATAAAGGCAAAGGGATCTTGATAGAAAAGAAGAAGAAGAAGATGACATTGGCACAGTTAAGACAAATTCAGGTTGCCAAAAATGAGGAAGCAGCTAGAATATTACAAGCAGAGATAGATGCTGAAGAATCAAGGAAGAATGTTCAATCAAGAAGGCCAATTAGTAAAGCTAGAGAAAGAAATGATATGATGGCTTATCTGAAAGGTCAAGGATATACAGGTTTAATTAGATTGACATATACAGAGATGAAGGATCTGTATGATGCTGTTAGAGAAGCTATTCAAAAAGATCTTGCAAGCATTATTTCTTTTGAAGATAAGGAGCTTGAAGATAAAAGAAAGGAAAGAGCTGTTACAAGAGGCTCAAAGAGGAAAAGAATCACTGATGAACAGCCATCAAAGAAGTTCAAGGAAGCTGTTGAATTAAGAACAGACACAGTTGATGAGCTCATAAATTATCTTAGAGTTGTTGACTTTGAGAATCCAAAATTGAAAGAAGATACTGATAAGAAGTCCAAGATATCTACTTTTTCAGTTGTAGAATCTAAAGAAGGAAATTATCTGATCTTTCATAGACAAGATGGAAGTTTTAGAGTGTTTAATTCATTATGGGATATACTACATCTGATTGATAGAGATGATATGCTTCAGTTATATCTCCAAGTGCAAACTTATTTTGAGCATATTCCACCACAAGGAGTAGGTTTGATATTGTTAGGAGATCTCACAACAATCTGGGAGACAGAGGAGTCTAAGGACAGTGCTTTGTGGGAAAATCAAGACAACTGGGAGATTAACAAATGGAGATTCTTTGAATCAGTTGGGATACATGTTTTGGAGTTAGAAGATGGCACTATGATTCATATGCTAGCAGAACAGAGATATCCACTCACAAGAGATCTGATGATCAGGATGCTAGAGCATGGAATGGAAGTGGAACAAGAGGATGAAGTAGCATTGATGGTCATAAAATTATTCATCAAGTGGACTACTGAATTTGAAGATTAATGCATAACTACTGGTATGATTTAATTATTATATAAATCTTTTGAAAAATAAAGTACTTTCTTCAAAGTACTGCTGGTCAGATAGTACTTTCACAAAGTACTGCTTGCAGCATAAAACCAGTAAAATCTTTTGATAAAATCAGTAATTTTTGATAAGTGCAAAAACATTTTGAAGCACAAAGATGAAACAGCAACAAATGGTTTTGAAAGCAACAGCATGGTGTTAGTACTTGTACTACACAACAAATGGTAACCAACTCACCATGTTTAATAAACAAGAAAGAGTTTGACTCATCATGAGGGTACGGCTCTGATGTGATTATCAAATCCATTTTTAGTTGGCAATTTACTAAAAATTGTATGGTTTTCAACTCACCATATCTATATTAGTGAAGAGTTGGCTAGCCCACAAGATAATGGCTTTGTGGTAAAGGCTGTGGAAAACCATTATATGGTAATTAGTTTACCATGGTAGTGATTGTACTAAAAGATCTAGCTAGTCCAAAAGCAAACGGCTATTTGGTAAAGACTACTCAAATCCGTTGATAGCTGATGATTTGCTAAAAATCATATGGTTATCAATGTACCATGGTTTTTCCTAAATCTAAACATTGGCTACTCCAGAGTTAATGGCTTTGGTAAAGAGACATCAAAATCCATTATGTTTTCAATGATTCACCTCTCACAGGAGTTAACACACCTGGAAGTGATGAGAATAGTATGAAACTTTTAAGATCTGATGTACATATTGCCAATATGATGCTGAGTTGCTGAAAAGGTCTGATGCTGAAAAGAATTGTTGCTGATGAAGATTGAAGATACTGTTTGCATTGATGATGACAAAACAATAACGAGTCAGATTTGAAGAAACAACCTTTCCTTGAAGATAAAGTGTTGAAGTTAAAGACATACAAAGAAACTTGAAATCAAGCAAGTAGAATTCAAGTTAGGGGAGGATTGTTGGGCTATAAAAGTCAAAGTACTGCTACTCAAGTCAAAGTACTGCTGTTCGATTAAAGTACTGCTGCTCGTTAAGGACTGCTATGCAAATAGTTTAAGGACTATTGTGTAATTCTAGAAAGTTCGTATTAGATTAGAGTTATAATTAGAATTACTTGTCGTTCAAGTATTGTAAACCGACTAGGGTTTTCCTTGTGCCTATAAAAGGATCCCTAGGTTGGCATTAGAGATATATATGTTTTAGAGAGACAAGTATATGCGATTAGAGATATACGATTATTAGAAGTATTAGAGTTTAGAGTTTGTTAGTGAATCTGTGTAAGAAAGCAGGTTCAAGGTTTTAATAATATTCAAAGTCGTTTATTAATTCTTCTTAGCTTTGTTGAAGTAGATTCCGCATACTTAGCAAAGTATATCAGTGTTTCACTATTAATAGTTTTGAATTCATTCAAAGTTGTTAAACCATAGACAAGCTACAAGTTAGTTTGGTCAGAGTATATCGATCCAACAAAAACAGAAGTTGTGGCAGGAAATGGCAGAGGTACTGCAGACATTTATGGACCACAGGTTGATGCTGAAGTACAAGAAATGCAAGATGGAACTCCAAGGAAAAGGAGCAAGACTGTGAGAGAAGATGTATTCATGGAAGATGCCAACAGTGGAAGCAATTTTGCAGCAGCAATTGAAGGAATGGATGCAAGCACAAGCAGCAGTGATGATCTTGTCATCATCACTTAAAGATGGAACCAGGAAGCATGGAAGGATTAACATTAAAGCATTAGGAGGGAGATGTAAACCAGTTTTAATGCTTGTAATGTTTTATCAGACAATATATTTAAGTATAGGTCGAATTGGGTCAAAAGGCATATGTAATATTTTGGCCAAACGTTAACCCAAATAAAGCCTTTATCAGTTAGTTAATTAGTTTGACAGTTATTATGGTTAGCAGTTAGAAACGGTTACATGTGAAACAACACAATGGTTGACTTTGTAAAGGTTGTGTCGTTTCACATAGTATAAATATCCTAGGATCGAGTCATTAATCAATACAAGTCTTATTTACTTTTACTCTTATATTGTTTCTACATATTGTCTCTCAAACAAACACAGTCACACACCCACACAAACATGGTTCATGTCAAAAGATTGATGGAACATAACTGGCTTAGAAACAAACCTGTGACTAAATACCAACAATTATCAGGCAAGCCAGTACATAACGAATAATAATTCAATTTTCTATTCATATGATATCTGGTCCCATCCTGTTATTAAAATTCATACTTTTAAGTGTGAAACTCTTAATTATGTTGGATAAATATGATTTACAAACTACAGGAACAGCTGTTCATAGGAATTTAGCCGCAAAGACATATGTTGTTTATTGCTGTAAATTTGACAACGTTTTGTTTGCTTTAACTTTGTAATATCTCTCAGATCTCCGTTCCAGCTACAACAGAAAAAAACGAGTAGTTATTGAAGTTAGTTTGTCAATATCAACTGGACTGATTTTGTTGGGCCTGATATTGACACTCTACACTTGGAGTAAAAGGAAGAAGAGATCAGATGCAGAAAGAGAAGGCAAGTGATATCAATCTGAATTTCTATATATATTAGATGTATGCTATACATCATGTGAATAATTACCTTATGATAAACATTAACCACACGTCATATTTTCTAGGTAGGACTGTAACGATTCTTGATAGAGATCACAAAGGTAGCAGCCAGAAGGGAAGTATAGATGTTCCTTTGTTTAGCTTATCTAAAGTATCTAGGGCTACCGATAACTTTTCGGTTGACAACAAGCTGGGAGAAGGTGGGTTTGGTCCAGTTTACAAGGTAAATAATATGAATAAGTACATGTTAAACAAGTTGGGGTGAACGGTGATAATCAGTAAAATATTTTTATACATTTACATTCAACAAAAAAGCATGTAGTTAATATGTTAGTCTCCAGGGTGTGCTAGAAGGACAAGAGATTGCTGTGAAGTGGCTCTCAAGGTCTTCTCGGCAGGGGCTTGACGAATTTGAGAATGAAGTCATCTGTATTGCTAAACTTCAGCATCGGAATCTTGTGAAGCTCTTGGGATACTGCATTGAAGGTGATGAGACAATGTTACTTTATGAATACATGCCTAACAAAAGTCTGGACTGTTTCATATTTGGTTGGGCTCTCAGCTTTTTCAATCTTGTAAAATAAAAATGATATTAATTCTAATTGCAAAGGGATATAGTTTATTAATAAACTAAGTTGTTGAAATTTGCAAATATATGCAGATGGAGTAAGAAAGTCATTACTTGATTGGCCACAAAGGTTCCACATAATTAACGGAATTGCTCGAGGTCTTCTTTATCTTCACCAAGATTCCCGGCTTAAAGTTGTGCATAGGGATTTAAAAGCCGGGAACATTTTACTCGATCATCAGATGCGTCCAAAGATATCTGACTTTGGTTTGGCTAGAATGTTTAAAGAACACGAAAGTGAAGCAAATACCAAGAGAATAGTGGGAACCTTGTAAGAATCCCTAATGTTTGTATAGTTTAATGCATTTTATTTTATGGTGTGTATTTATTTACATGGTCTTTCTTCTATTCAGAGGATACATATCTCCAGAGTATGCAGTGAATGGTCTCTTCTCGGTAAAGTCAGATATATTCAGCTTTGGGGTTTTAGTGTGATTGTGAGCGCGGAAAAAAATAGAGGTTTTGTTCATGAAAAACACCATGATCATCTTCTTGGACATGTAAGTGTGTTGAATATAATCATCCAATGATGAAAGCATATATATAGATACAAATATGCAAATTTCAGTATGATATGGCTACTGAAGGTCCGTAAACACACATTTGTGATCAAGTATGAGCATATAAATACATAAAAAGGGTATGATATAGATGTACGACCTTTCTGATTTGAACTAATTTGTGTTTTTTATTTGGATTCATTTAGGCATGGAGACTTTGCAAAGAAGGACAGTCCCTCGATTTAATTGATGAATGTTTAGGTAACTCCTATTCTGTTTCTGAGGTGTTACGATCAGTACACGTTGGCTTATTGTGTGTGCAACAATGAGCAGAAGATAGACCTTGCACACCATCAGTTGTTGCAATGTTGGGTGGAGAAGGTTCTCTACCTGCTCCGAAACAACCTGGCTTCTTTATTCAAGGAAGTGAAATCTACTCCACTTCACATCTTCATTCACTATCATCGGTTAATGGAGTAACATTAACTCAGATAGACGGTAGATAATAAAAAGATTTGGTTTACTCATGTTAAAAGTCATTTTTATAAGTCTATTTATGATATAAGAATGTATATCTAGTGGATCATTGTGTACTTATCATATCAATATTGCAAAGCAGCTCTTGTTAGCTTAATAAGGTCAGCCAGTACCAGTTTGGTCCCGTACTTGTCTTGTTTGGTATTGGGTTTTACTTTTTTACTATATTGTACGCTACTGGTTTTTTAGTGAATTTGATTAAGTTTTCCTCTGGTTTCTGATGGTCTTATGTCTCTAACTCTGTGTATGTCCCTGTTTTATGTGTATTTATTGTCTCTGCTGTGATTACCTTTAATATGTTCCCTAACTCCAAGGGAATATAAACTTGACTTGACCGCATAAAAAAAGGGACATCCATTTATTAACGATGTATGAATGAAGACTCTAACTCCAAGGTCGACCAATTCACACATGAGAGGGCATTTATATTGTCATTCAATTAAGTGTTATTTTCGCGTAACACTTTGTAATTCTTCGATTTCATCAAATAAGATTTACACAATTAAAAGTTAATTTTGTATTTGCTTATAAACTGTTTATACTCTCTCCATCCAAAATTAATGTCTTCCAACAAAAAACGCACAGTTTAAGAAAAACATAATTATTACTACGTATTGCTTTATCTCTCTTACTTTTTGCAGAATAACAATTTTACTATTAACTAATTAATTATTGTTGTCTTTAAAGTTTGCAAACTCGATCAAAAGAAACGTGGACTGTTAATTTGGGACAGAGGGAGCATATTCTTTAGTAATACGGTCAAGGATTTATGAACTTGAATTAGTGATAACAAGCGATGCGAATATCAAACCTTTTAGAAGCGAGACGACGGCCTGCTGAAGTTAGGAAGCATAGAAAAAAGGAACATGCTGTTATTAACGATGTATGAATGAAGACTCTAACTCCAAGGTCGACCAATTCACACATGTGATAAAGATAGTTAGATAGGTGATTTTGATGCTGCCACTTTTGTATGCTTAACAATAATGATGTTGTTATTATATCAAATGAATAAACACACGAATTTGCCTGCCTCATATGAGCTCCAATAAGATGATCTGAATAGTCTTCGACTACATCAAACTTCTTGAAGTCTCGAAACCTTTTCAGAACATCTTGTTCATCAAGATAAGCAAGGCTTGCATGGGACTATCCTTTACGTCTATTGACAAATCTTTCATATCTTTATCATATATACCATCTCTGGAGATTTCTCGCACAACTTCTTGATTTCTAATTTATACCATTCATCTGGTACATAATGGACACAAGGTCAATGCAGTATCTACAAACTACACTCATCACTCCGAGTGTCTGAAGAAATGCAACATGATATGAAGAAGCAGCAGTATAGTTATAATGTAGCAGCAGTATAATTGTAGTCTAGCAGCAGAATAGTTGTAGTCTAGCAGCAGAATAGTTATAATGTAGCAGCAGTATAGTTATAGCTTAGCAGCAGAATGTAGTTAGCAGTAGTCTGTAATAATGTTGTATAAATACTCTGTAAATGGTCATTTGACCATAAGTTTTTCCAACTTCAATAACATCAATTTCACTTTTCTCTCAATTAGAATATATGGTATCAGAGCATCACCAGCTCTACGATGGTATAACCACCATCAATAACTAACTCTGATCATCTCAACAAACTTTGACCGCCCTAACAAACTTTGACCACCACTAAAACCACCGTAACTGTCAACCAACCATCATTCTGATCACCAAACAACCATCATTTCAATCACCATCACTTCCTAATCATCATTAACACATCATATCACCATCAAACAACACAAATCTACTCAAATCACTCAAAATAATCACCGATTTCAAAAATGGCGGGAAACTCAGAAACCTCTCAAAATGATGAAATCAACTTCAATCACCCTCTATTCCTACATCAAAATGATCACCCAGGCTTAATCCTCATCTAAAAGAAACTCACTGGATCAGATAACTATGCCTCTTGGAAAAGATCCATGGTTATTGCTCTAAATGCAAAGAACAAACTCAAGATTGTTAATGGTGAGCTTGAAGAGCCTGGTGTTAATTCACATCTGAGAGCGCTTTGGGAAAGAACAAATGATATGATCATATCATGGATCTTGAACACTCTTGATGAGAAGATAAGCAATTCACTCAATTTTGTCGACTCTGCTTATGATCTTTGGGAGGAATTACAATAACACTACTCTCAATTGGATGGTTACAGAATCTATCAGATCACCAATGACATTGTTCAATTGAAACAAGACAATGTGGCCATTGAAATCTACTACCATAAGCTGAAAGGGCTTTGGGATGAATTTGACTCACTTGAAGCTCCATATTTTTGTGTCTGTGCATGTACTTGTGAAAATGGAAGATCCAACAGTGAAAGGGATCAAAGAAAAAGATTGATACAATTTCTTATGGGTTTAGATGAATGCTATGCAAATATCAGAGGTCAAATTCTTCTTATGCATCCTATGCCTACTGTTGCTAAAGCCTGTAGTATGATAAGACAATAGGAAAAGCAAAGAGAAGGTAATGGACTCAAAACCACACCCTCAGTTGCACTTTCATCACACACCAACAACTCAAGAAACTTCTCCAACAACAACACAAGATTTGGAAGGAATTTCAGTACTAGTGAGTCATCCACAAGGATCAACAGTCAAAAAGATCCACCAAGAAGGAGCAATTTCAGAAAAGGGGTAATTTGTGGAAATTGCAACAAGGAAGGACATCTCAAGGAAGAATGTTATCAACTGGTTGGGTATCCAGTAGGTCACCCACTACATGGGAGGTATAAACCACCAATTCCACAAGGAAGGACTAACTCAGGGAATAGGTTTGTGAACATGACAGTTGGACAAGAGGTCAACTCAGATGGAACAAATGGAATGGATCAAAATGATGCAGCAATGAATGCTAGGATGGACAAACTGCAAAATCAACTCAACCAAATGATGATGCTTATGCAGCAGAACAAAGAAACAACTGAGTTTGGCACAGCAGGTATACCTAAGCTCAAAATCACTCATATTACTTGCAGTACCTATAGACTAGTTGGTTCTATCATGCTTAATCAGATACATCTTTGGGTTGTTGACAGTGGTGCCACAGATCACATTTGCATAACCTTAACTTCCATGCACAATATTAGACTATGCAAACATCCTATCTATGTTACTCTCCCAAATGGCCAACACACACAAGTAAGACACATTGGATCAGTTTACATTAAAGATCACATCACCCTACATGATGTCTTATACATACCATCCTTTTCATACAACCTGCTCTCAGTTAGTAAACTTGGCTCAAACTTACCCTTATCTGTCCTGTTTACACCATTTGACTGTTATTTTCAGGACCAACACAAGAGGATTGCACATGGCAACCTTTGTAATGGTCTATACATCATCAAACAAGAGCAACCATCACCTCATTCCCTCACACTCTCAGTCAACAACAACAATCATCACCTCTGGCATGCAAGGCTTGGACATTCTGCTTACTCCACCTTACAACAAATAAAATCCATTACTGTACCTTGTAAAATACCATCAAACTCTTGTACAATTTTCCCTTTAGCTAAACAACATGCTTCTTCATTTGAAAATAGTGATTATCATGTTACAAACTTATTTGATTTGATTCATGTGGATGTATGGGGTCCCTATAAACATGTTACTGTAAACAAGTGTAAATATTTCTTAACCATTGTTGATGATCATTCAAGAGCCACATGGACATATCTAATGCCCACAAAACACCACACCATCTCTCACATAAAAATGTTTCATTCATTTGTCAAAACTCACTTCAGTACTAAAATCAAAACCATAAGAAGTGACAATGGGTCAGAATTTGTAAATCAATCTCTTACCCAGTTTTTTCACCAAGAGGGTATCATTCATCAGACAACATGTCCATACACCCCACAACAAAATGAAAGGGTTGAAAGAAAACACAAACACTTACTTGAAGTAGCTAGGGCTATAAGATTTCAGGCAAACTTTCCAATTCATTTTTGGGGGTATTGCATTTTGGCAGCCACTTACATCATAAACAGACTACCATCAAAACCTCTTCAAAACAGAACCCCATATGAACTCATTCATAACACAACACCATCACTTTCACACCTCAGGATAATTGGATGCCAAGCCTATGCACATGATCACACCCCTGACAAATTTGCTGCAAGATCCACACCATCAGTACTACTTAGTTATCCCACAACACAAAAAGGCTATCTTCTGTACAACTTACACACACACACAAAACCTTTGTAAGCAGACATGTTCACTTCAATGAATCCATTTTTCCTTTCCATCAACAACCATCCAAAACCTCACCAACCTCAACTCCAACTATCACAGCCACACCATCTGATTTCTATCCTTCACCAACTCTCTTACCAACACCATACTTAACTACACCACTAGCACCTACAACCTCACCCACACAAGAACTAATTGAACAATCAGCACAACCAGCACCTACAACCTCACCTACACCAGAACCTACATTACCCTCAAACACTCACACTGAGCCATCAATACTAACTGAGAACACCCTAGATACACACATTCAAGAAGAACCACCATCATCTTCACCAATTCAACCTGATCACATTGAACAAACTCACATCATACCACCACCACCAAGAACATCCACAAGACAAACCAACATACCACTGAAATACAAAGATTATCATTACAAATTACCTAAAACCAAACACACTGTTCAATCTAACATCAAATTTCATCACTCAAAATACATAAATTATAATAACATTTGCTCTCCAACCAAAAAACATCTCATTAACACCATTAATAATATTGTGGAACCAAAGTCATATACCCAAGCTGTAAAAGGTACTAGGTGGATAGATGCTATGTCTATAGAGCTGCAGGTACTGGATGCTAATGGAACATGGGAAGTGGTTACTCTACCATCAAGCAAATCTCCAATTGGCTGCAAATGGGTGTTAAGAATCAAATGCAAAGCTGATGGAACAGTTGACAATTTCAAGGCTAGACTTGTGGCAAAGGGATTTACTTAAAAAGAAGGAATTGATTACACTGAAACATTTGCTCCAGTTGCAAAGATGGTTACAGTTAGAATTTTTCTAGCCATAGCTGTTCATCACAACTGGAAAATAGCTCAACTGGACATCAACAATGCCTTCTTACATGGAGATCTACATGAGGAAGTTTACATGTGTTTACCACAAGGTTACAAGGCACCATCCTCTATTCCTAATCCTGTGTGCAAACTCAAGAAGTCCCTCTATGGTTTGAAACAAGCTAACAGGCAATGGCATACCAAGCTCACTTCCTTCTTAATTACCTTGGGTTTCAAGCAAAGCTATGCATATACTTCACTTTTAATCTACAACAAAGTTGCAGACTTCCATGCTCTAGTCATTTATGTAGATGATATTCTCCTAACTGGCAACAACAATCAACTCATCTCATCCTTCAAACAACAACTGGATCACAAGTTTAGCATCAAGGATTTGGGAGACCTCAATTACTACCTTGGTATTGAGTTTCTCAGGAATGACAAAGGCATCACTATGACCCAGAGAAAATATGCCCTTGAGCTTTTACATACAGCTGATATACTTGACCTCAAGCCATCTCACATCCCTGTTGATCCCCTCATCAAGTTAAATGACAAGGATGGTGATCCATTACCAGATGCTTCACTCTACAGAGTTCTAGTTGGCAAACTTCTCTACCTAACTATTACCAGAACAGACCTTTCCTACGCTGCTCATAATCTCAGTCAGTTCAGTCATGCCCCCAGAACTCCACATTTTGATGCTCTTGATGAAGCGAAAAGTGTACCGCTTTTAGGGGGTCATTTAAGCCCTAAATCGTATTTATTTGATCAAATATTGCCCTAAATCGTTCCTTTTGTCATTTTAGGTACTTTGGAGAAGAAATCTGGAAAAGGAAGCATTTTGGACGTTTTTGGAGCATAAAAGTGAAGAATTCGACAAAATGCCAAAGCTGCTGGAAAAGTACATGTGACGGCGTCAAGGATTGCTCCTGACGGCGTCACGGCTTGGCAAAAGAGGTGGATATGACAAATACACGTGACGCGCCAGAAAGTTTTACAAAGAAAGTCTGACGATGTCACCCTTTAAGGTGATCAAGGCCGTCTCGTGCTAAGACAAAGAGAGATGGCCATCAGGATTAAAGAGTGACGGCATCACCCTTAACCTTGACGGCGTCAACCCTTGACGCGCCAGAGAGGATTTTGGAGGATTAAAAGGGGACGGCGTCAAGAAGGCCATCAAGAAACCCTAACCGCGGCGAGGTGACTACGTCACGCTCTATAACGTGACGCTGTCAGATCTGTTTTCCTATATATATTTTCATAATTTTTAGTCATTAGTGTGCAACTTTGTGAGGAGAAACCCTAATACGATTTTTCTGCTACTTTTAAGGGTTTTATACCCTTGGATCTCCCATGTTCAATTGAAGATAAGTAATCAATTAATCATTCAATATGTCTATGTGTTGTTTGATTATATCTTGTTCTTGTCTTTTATTTAACATGCTAGGCTAGATTTATCTTGTGTTTGCTTAGATCTAATGAAACCTAACTATTGATTATTGGTTGTTGGTGTGTTATTAATTGTATTGGATGATTGTTTATCGATGTTAGGCTTAAGAAAACTGGCTAACCTCCTATACGGTAACTTGCTTGAACGTCTTAAGAAACATGAACCAATGCATACTAAGGTTATTATGGTTGTATTTAATGCATGAGCGAATTCTAGTGATCCCATGTTAGGAGCTTCTTAGCCGGCTCGACATAGGAGTGAAGTAGGAGCTTGTAGAGTTGGGGAAGTACGTACGCCCATCCACGATTGGTATTAAGGAATACACCCGTCATCCACTCAATTAATACACACTAACCAACCGGTAAAAGATAGTTAGGGAGTAAGGAAATCTAAGTAAACACATTTCTCTCCATATAAGTTCCACAACCTTTTTATTTTCAGTTATTTTATTTTATTTGCAATTCTAGTTATTTGGGTTAGTTGACTAGCAACTAATTCCGCCCACTCCTTCAAACCCGAGATTTTACTTGCTTTCCATAAAATAAAAAAATACAAAAAGAATCTTCCCTCACCCTTAGACCTATTAGAGTAGTTTTTCAATCCTAACGACACTATTCCCCTATAGAATGATCAATCCCCCGGTACTTGCCACTACACTATACTACATCGGTCAGGTACACTGCCTGGTGGGGATTGCAAGCCTCTTGAGATCCCTCGAGAGGTAAAACCTGTTGTAAGGTTGCAAAACCACGCATCAAGTTTTTGGCGCCGTTGCCGGGGATAGTTATTGTTTAGGTTGAATTTTTATTTTATTAGGTCTACTCACTAGATTCCTTTCTAGTGAGATTTTTATTTTATTTTTCTAGGTTTTCTTTAATCTATCTTTTTTCTTCGTTTCTTTGTTCGTAACCATTACCATCCGACATCATGGAAGGTGGTAATATCCTCGATCCCAACAACCCACCACCACAACAACACCCACCTCCTGGAGTCCGTACCTTAGGAGACTACTCTCGTCCTAGCCACCATGGCTATAGAAACACCATTGAGCTCACTCAAGGAGCCAATGTTACTCCCTTGCGATCCGACACCATCCGGTTGGTGCAAAGCAGATGCGCATTCCATGGACTTCGTTCCGAAGATCCTAATCAACATCTCAAGGACTTTCTCAAAATCGTTGATTCCATAGACCTTGATGTTGCCACTCGAGAGACGACCCAACTGCGTCTCTTTCAATTCTCTCTGCGGGACCAAGCTAGTCAATGGCTAGAGCGTCTACCCGCAGGATCCATCACCTCTTGGGATGATCTCACCACTCGTTTCCTTGCTCAGTTTTTTCCACTAGGAAGAACTACCAAGCTAAGGAATGATATCTTGATATTCCAACAACGTCAAGGCGAAACCCTCTACGAGGCATGGACTCGATTCAAAGACTTACTCCAAAAAGTCCCTCACCATGGCATAGAGCTTTGGCTCCAAGTCCAAATCTTCTATGACCACATCAATCTCTCCACAAGGCAAGCCATTGACAAATCGGCCGGTGGTAAGCTACGTGATCTAAGTGCGGAACAATCATGGGCTCTCTTGGAAGATCTTGTTCTTTATGACAATGAAAGTTGGAATGATCCCCGTGATTTGAATAAAACGGTCAAGGCAATATCTTTGCCTTCGAACAATTCAAGCACTTCCGACCGTAGGATCATAGAACTTGAAGACCAAGTCAAGTTTCTTATGAAATCCAACGAGGCTCCTAAACCTTCAAGCCAAGTGAACAAAATCACTTCTTCGTGTAAATTATGTAGTGGTCCCCACGACACTCGTGATTGCGTGGAACTCCCCGGACAAGCTTTTGCGGACAACGCATCCTCGCGTACCGACAAAGCGGGAGACAATTGGTACACTTTCAAACCCGAGCCAAACCCCTACGGTGATTCATACAACCCCTCATGGATAAATCACCCAAACCTTAGGTGGAAACAAAACCAAAACGCACAACAAACCAATTCTTCCAACCCACCTAATCATTTTCAATCAAGCGGTTCATCCTCGAACCGTAGTTTCAACAACAATCCTTCCAACTATGGTAGTACCAATAACTTTGAAGGGTTGATGTCCAACTTCGTGACATCTCAAGAAGCTCGTTTGGCCAAGTTTGAAGCCGATTTCAAACAAAAACAAAGCGAGATGACCAATAAGATTGACACTTTGTTGAAAGCCCTCAATGACTGAGAAATGGGAGCACTCCCTAGCAACACAGTCAAGAACCTGAAACTAAACGTCAACGCCATTTCATCGATTACGTCTCCTAGTTCTTGTCCACAATATTATTCGGTCAATTCCATGAGCACGTGTTTCAAACAAACCCAAGTCATCCAAAAGGACCAACAAGTTAAGATATCCAACACTAAATTGGTCAACAACATAGTTGAAACACCTCCCACTCAAAACCTTGACGAAGAATTCAAGGAGCTCCACCTTGAAAATCCGGTTATTGATGTGTTGGATGAGAAGAAGCTCAAGTTAGGCGAAAAAGGGACCGCCTTTGTTCAAAACAAGCTACCTAAGAAGTTAGATGATCCGGGCTTATTTGTTCTACCTTGCAAGATCGGTAATTTGGAGGCTTATGACACATTAACCGATCTTGGATCAAGCCTTAACCTACTTCCGTTACCTCTCTACACCTCTCTAAAACTAGGGAAACTTAAAGAAACCGAGGTAATAATAGGCTTAGCGGATGGAAGTGTTGCTTACCCGGTTGGAGTAGTCAAGGACGTGTTAGTACACATAGGAAAACTAACCATTTTAGCCGATTTCCACGTCCTTGATATGGTTAGCGACCCTACATGCCCCTTGTTGATAGGTAGAGGATTTTTGGCGACCGCTAGTGCTATGATTGATTGTAAGGAATCTAAGATAGCGGTAGGAGAAGGTGATACTTGGTCAGTCTATGATGTGAAGAAACATGCCTATGATACTAGTGAGGAACCAACACCCCATTGGTTAGAATTAAATAGGAGACCATCTAGATATGGACCCTGGATCGATGGAGACTTCATAGGACCCCAACGCCCATTTTACCTAGAAGAGGACTTTGTGAGCCGAACACATACGGTAGAACAACTCTTGGCTAGGGACACCGAATTGGATCCATTTGAAGACCCTCTAGTTTTTAGGAAGATGATTGATTTCCTAGGAGTTTTGCCAATTAACCTAGGGATGAATAAGTGGACTTGTGAGGACGATGATCATAAGTGGGATTGGGACAAACCACCCAAAGATGGAGATGGGTCATGGCATATTAAGATGACATTGTATGACCCGGATGGAGAGAAGTTTGAAAAGATATATCGTACTAAGCGGACCAATAGGAAACTTCAATCCAAGCTTAACCCTAAAGATGTCCTCGATGACGATCTCACTTACATAGGTTAGAAGGACTTTGAGTCTAGCTACAAGACTCGTTAATAAAGAAAAGCGCTTCTTGGGAGGCAACCCAAGCTTTATTTGCTTTGTGTGTTTATTTATTTGTTTGTTTGATTTTATTTGCTTCCGTATGTATGTTTAATTTTTATTATTATTGATTCATGTTTGAAACTAAATTGTGAAAATGCTTTATCTTGTTTTTAACTTCGTCTTAACTACATATAAAGGTATTTTGCAAAAGTTAAGTGTAAGGGAAATCCAAATCGGTTTATTAGAACAAATGAACATGAATCGTAACAATAATAAATTAACATACATATTAGTAATTGTTTGAGTCAAATGCTTGTATCGAGTCATAATGATATTTTGCAGGAATTCCAGGAAGTAAGGTATAGGTTTTTCCAGAAATTTTCCGGAAACTTAACATGAGAATTCTGTCAGATCATTTCTGACGGCGTCAGACCCCAGTCTGACGGCGTCAGGTTTTAATTTTCTGAAATTTTTGAAAGTTTTGTTTTTCTTCCGGAATCATAAAAAGTTTTTATTAAATCTCTAACTTATAAACTCCAGGAATCTGCAAAATAATCATTCCACAAGCATTATATCCTTATACAGATTTATCCCGCCTATGTTATGCAGGTTTTCGTGTTTGTTTTCTCAGGTTTAACAGGTTATTTTGGACAAGGAGATGTATGTGGAATCTAGCTTTTGGCGCTGGTTTAATCTTGAAGCTTCAACATTACCTTGGAAGAAGATCTAACCATGTTACCCCTTTATCCACCGAACGAATCAGGGGAGTATTTGATTTCATTCTTTTACCTTATTTACTTTTACATCTTGTTATTTGAACATTGGGAACAATGTTCATCTTAAGTTTAAGGGGGGGTAAAGTACGATACTTTAGAGAATGCTATTACGCTTGATTTTTCGTTTGTTTAATGGTAGATGTGTAATAAAACTGAGATAAATACTTGTTAAGGCAATTTTAGTGCCAAATTTAAAATTTTTTACAACATATAGGAGTGAAACTTTGGTCTTAATGAGCGTCTCATGGATAGGAAGTTATATGACTAGCACAAAACCGTACCACTAAAAAATTTTCCACCCCCAAATATGTGAGGTTCGCCCCTAGAATTGGTAGGAAAAGCATTTATGCTATGATGTGTGTACCGGTAGCACTTAGATTCTAGAACTTGCGTTAGGACCATTCCGAGGCCACAAGTGAGACTACATTCGTGTAGTTAGATTTACTACATGATAAGAGGCATTAGGATTAACCCATTGTTTTACACCTGTGTTTTTGTTATAATTACATTGGCTACATTGGTCAAGTAATTCTCCCACACCCTTTGCGTTGTACTCATTTTTAGTACACGATACCCCTAGTACACCCCTCAGAGCCTATCTTTTCGTTTCTAACTTTAAGCATTTTACTTAAAGTAAGAATTTGTTTACACCCCACTTAAATGTACACCCAAATCGCCTTAGCCTACCTTGTATGCACTCATTTTTAGTACATTATTGTGACAACATTTGTTTAAACCCTTAGTTAATTATCTAATTGATTACATGGTTGCTAAGTCGAGTCATATCCTTGTACATATTGTTTTGGGACAATTGGGACTCGTGGGTAAAGTACTAGTGTAATGGAGTAATGGGGAAGAACAACATTATTACCCCCATATGTGCTAAATATTTTAAAAAGTACTCCAAGTGTTTCGATTATCTTAATTCGAGTCATTAGAATAGTTAATTGTAAAGTTATGTAAAAGTTCAAGTGTAAGGGAGATACAACCCCCCTGCGATGTATTATTTTGGATGGTAGGGCAAGAGTGTATGTGAAAAAAAAAAAAAATCAATCAAGAAAAATACAAAAAAAAGGAGAAAAAGAAAAAGTAGAAAAACATACGGACTACCATCCCGTTTTATTTTATGTTTATTTTATCTTTTTATTATTTTTTTTTCATTAGCTTAAGTCGAGTCTAGTCTTGGCTTAGCAACGCCATATTGTACATGTAATTAATCAAGATCTTTAACTCGCCACCAGTAAAATATCCTTTATCCAACAAAACCGTGTCTATCATATCCCTACACCTCACGTTATAACCCATGTAAAATCCCTCTTTGATAGTTTATCTTAGGTGCTTACGACTAGTGGAGAAGGTTTTCGATCCTTTCCCAAGCCTATGGTAATCAATTTGCTATGACAGGTAGTGAGAGATATTATCCATTTTCATTTATGAGATATACTTTTATGACACTTGAGAGATGTGAGTATCTAAACACTACTTGTGAGGTGCTAGTCTGTAATCTCCGTGCTTATTATGATTAAAGTGGAACAACTATTTGTTGTAATTACTTTTATATTAGCGTTAAATGACCCCTAACTTGTATTTTGATTAGAATAAAAGCGCATTTGCTTGAGGACAAGCAAATCTCAAGTGTAAGGGTATTTGATGAAGCGAAAAGTGTACCGCTTTTAGGGGGTCATTTAAGCCCTAAATCGTATTTATTTGATCAAATATTGCCCTAAATCGTTCCTTTTGTCATTTTAGGTACTTTGGAGAAGAAATCTGGAAAAGGAAGTATTTTGGACATTTTTGGAGCATAAAAGTGAAGAATTCGACAAAATGCCAAAGCTGCTGGAAAAGTACACGTGACGGCGTCAAGGATTGCTCCTGACGGCGTCACGGCTTGGCAAAGAGGTGGATATGACAAATACACGTGACGCGCCAGAAAGTTTTACAAAGAAAGTCTGACGGCGTCACCCTTTAAGGTGATCAAGGCCGTCTCGTGCTAAGACAAAGAGAGATGGCCATCAGGATTAAAGAGTGACGGCGTCACCCTTAACCTTGACGGCATCAACCCTTGACGCGCCAGAGAGGATTTTGGAGGATTAAAAGGGGACAGCGTCAAGAAGGCCATCAAGAAACCCTAACCGCGGCGAGGTGACGGCGTCACGCTCTATAACGTGACGCCGTCAGATCTGTTTTCCTATATATATTTTCATAATTTTTAGTCATTAGTGTGCAACTTTGTGAGGAGAAACCCTAATACGATTTTTCTGCTACTTTTAAGGGTTTTATACCCTTGGATCTCCCATGTTCAATTGAAGATAAGTAATCAATTAATCATTCAATATGTCTATGTGTTGTTTGATTATATCTTGTTCTTGTCTTTTATTTAACATGCTAGGCTAGATTTATCTTGTGTTTGCTTAGATCTAATGAAACCTAACTATTGATTATTGGTTGTTGGTGTGTTATTAATTGTATTGGATGATTGTTTATCGATGTTAGGCTTAAGAAAACTGGCTAACCTCCTATACGGTAACTTGCTTGAACGTCTTAAGAAACATGAAACAATGCGTACTAAGGTTATTATGGTTGTATTTAATGCATGAGCGAATTCTAGTGATCCCATGTTAGGAGCTTCTTAGCCGGCTCGACATAGGAGTGAAGTAGGAGCTTGTAGAGTTGGGGAAGTACGTACGCCACCCCACGATTGGTATTAAGGAATACACCCGTCATCCACGCAATTAATACACACTAATCAACCGGTAAAAGATAGTTAGGGAGTAAGGAAATCTAAGTAAACACATTTCTCTCCATATAAGTTCCATAACCTTTTTATTTTCAGTTTTTTATTTTATTTGCAATTCTAGTTATTTGGGTTAGTTGACTAGCAACTAATTCCGCCCACTCCTTCAAACCCGAGATTTTACTTGCTTTCCATAAAATAATAAAATACAAAAAGAATCTTCCCTCACCTTAGACCTATTAGAGTAGTTTTTCAATCCTAACGACACTATTCCCCTAGAGAACGATCAATCCCCCGGTACTTGCCACTTCACTATACTACATCGGTCAGGTACACTGCCTGGTGGGGATTGCAAGCCTCTTGAGATCCCTCGAGAGGTAAAACCTGTTGTAAGGTCGCAAAACCACGCATCAGCTCTCTTAAAGGTCTTAAGGTATATCAAAATGTGTCCAGGATAAGGTCTCCATTTCCCATCCAATTCTTCTCTAAAACTACAGGCTTATTGTGATCGTGACTGAGCAAGTTGTCCAATCACTAGGAGGTCTGTCACAGGATTCTGCATATTTCTAGGACCATGTTTGATTTCCTGGCAATCCAAGAAATAGATTGTTGTCTCAAGAAGCTCAACTGAAGCAGAATACAGAGCATTGGCTGACTGTACTTGTGAGTTAACATGGCTACAAAGTCTACTTATGGAGTTTCATGTTCCTATTATCAAGCCAATTCCCATCCTGTGTGATAATCAATCTACTATTGCTCTAGCCTCCAACCCTGTGCAACATGCTAGGACAAAGCATATAGAAATTGATTGTCACTTTGTCAGAGATAAGATCAAAGCAGGAATCATTTGTCCCTCATTCATCTCTACAAAAGCTCAAACTGCTGAGGTTTTAACAAAAGGGCTTAGCAGGTTACCCTTTCAAGCTTGTATTTCCAAGTTTGGCATGTGTGATCCATACACACTGCCAACTTACAGGGGGGTAATGGACACAAGGTCAATGCAGTATCTACAAACTACATTCATCACTCCAAGTGTCTGAAGAAATGCAACATGATATGAAGAAGTAGCAGTATAGTTATAATGTAGCAGCAGTATAATTGTAGTCTAGCAGCAGAATAGTTATAATGTAGCAGCAGTATAGTTGTAGCCTAGCAGCAGTATAGTTATAGCTTAGCAGCAGAATTTATTTAGCAGTAGTCTGTAACAATGTTGTATAAATACTCTGTAAATGGTCATTTGACCATAAGTTTTCCCAACTTCAATAACATCAATTTCACTTTTCTCTCAATTACAATAGTACAGCCTGACACTTCTTTTGTTACCGAAAGAAAGACAACGAACAACAAGTCTTAAAAATGAGATTCACGTAGTATCATGGATGTATAAGAAAGAACCAAAGAACATATAAATGTAGCTTTGATGATCTGAGTTAACTTCCACATCAGCAACAAAAACAAGATAACTCATTGAACACACAAAGTGTGTATTTGTCCCTTTGTATAAAAAGATGTACCACGTCTATCTTATATTCAATCTCAATACGATTTAGTTACAATAACACTATGGTGTAACTAATTCAAAATAGTTACCAAATTCCCTCAAAAGGATGTTAAATTTTAGAGCAAATTCTCAAAAAAGGACAAAAAGTTGACTTGTTTTAAAAAAAGGTATAAAATAACACCCATTCCTTAAATGGTCTTGTGCGAACGTGCGAATGTGCGACTCTATTACTTTTTTGACACGTGTCCAGACAAAAAGTACTATCCCAATCATTTGCAAGTACAATTACAATCAAATCTTGTCCATGTGATTTTTGACTTTTATAAACAAATGTGCGAACAGATATGTGCGAATGTGCGACTTGAACAAACTACTTTATTGGGAAGGAACAACTTTCAGAAATAATATCTTTTAAAATTTTACTTTATTCTTTATAGGGAATGTAAAATACTTTTATAAAAAACACTTCTACCTACTAACACACACCAACTATTGTAATTGGATGTCGAATAAATATTCTGTTACTATTTGCAGAAAACGTTAAAATCAAATATATATACATATCAAGATGATTTTTAACTATTTAGTGTGTCAAATGTTTGTCATTGTGCTCTTATGGTGTTTGGTGAAAATAATCAATCTAAAGAAGTACAATGGGAACTGCATAAGAACTTGGTACTGATATTAAAGGTAAAAACTAGTAACTATTGTTGCTTTTGATCATATTTAATTGATAACATGAAATTGACATCCAGTGTTTTGAATTGTACGAACAATACAATGAAAGAGATTAGTCAGGATTACGACAACAGAAAATAAACACATCTACAGCTCAGCCTTGGGCACTAGAGTGACTCGAGTAATGATTAATGAGAACTAGATCAGTCGGGTTTCAAAGCTGTACAACCCCCATCATTTAGTGGTCGGCGAATACTTATATGAAAGTAGGTCAAGATCACAGGAAAATGGGTTTGAAGATTACATTTGTGGTGGTGGTGGTGGTGATGGCCTCGTAGGGGCAGTGGTGAACAGAGGGTGGTGGTAGGTGGTGGGTGAGAGGTTGAAGAAAAGATTGTGGTTGAATATTAAAGTTATAGAGTTTATAAGTTCAGGGACCAAAGTTTGATTTACTTTTGAAGATTTTGGTAGTTTTCAATGTTACTTTTTCTTTACCGTTCGTACATTAGCCGGAATTCGCACACCGTCGATTGCACATCTGCTTGGTCGGGGATTGTGCTAATGGTCGGGGATGTAGGCCAACAAATGATTGGGATTGTACTTCTTGTCTGGACACGTGTCAATAAATTAGTGGGTTCGCACGTTCGCACATGACCATTTAAGGAATGGGTGTCTTTTTTTGAAACAAGACAACTTTTTCTCCCTTTTTGAGAATTTGCTCTAAATTTTAACATCCAAAGCACATTTTACTTCATAATTCACAAATGTTACGCCTGCAATCTTAAGCCATAGGCACATTATCACTTTCGGAGATCAAACAATTTAATTGTCCCGAATTCAAACTATAGGTACTCATTTATCACAAGTTTAAGATCAAATTACGTACCCTTATTTGATATACGAGTACTTATCAAAATTTCCACAAAACATTAAAAATAAACGTCCATTTATTAAATATTATCATGATTAACACTCAGTTTAAAGCCTAATGCCAAAGTTAAAACAAATCTATCGATCACAAACGAGCAGAAAATATAGTCAGTTTCAACAACACGATTGTCTTACTCTGCCGTCGTTGTTGAAGCAAGAATTTGAGTTAGTTGATTCTTCCGCTGCATAGATCTTGAAGCAAGAATTTGAGTTAGTTGATTCTTCCTTTGCATCAATGTTGAAGCAAGAATTAGAGTTTACTGATTCTTCCTTGGCACTTCCTTTCATATTCCGACGTTTTTTCTAAATGTAGGTAGCATGAGTACAAAGTTAACAGAAATAATCATACGCTAGAGTAAACACAATAATATCGTCTAAAGTTTTTAACTATAGAAACATATCCATTCATTTGTAACCTACAAAGGTAGCTTGGTACGGAATATCATTGTTAAGAATATTTAATGTTTATCGGGGGGTATTACTTCCGAAGGTTAATAACTGTGGACGCACATACAATGAAACAAAGAGAAGCAATCAAATTCCTCTTTTCAGTTAACTTCTACATAAACCAAAATGTACATTATATAACTGTCCACTTTGATTCAGTCGTTATACAAACCAAACCATAAACAATTGGGAAAATCACCAAAAATGGACATTTTCACTATAGATTGTTGCACAAAGATATATACAAATCTAGATAAAATGCTTAATTGCCACCAAATTCCGCAAAAACCATGTTAGGATTTATAAAAAGTGATGGTCATGTAGGAAAACGGTTACACTTTATTAATAAAATCTAACTTACAATAAATAAAATTAACAGTATATAACTAACAGAAAATTAAATACAAACAGAATGTATGCAAATAAACGATAATTAAATAAAACAATAAACTAATAAAAAGACTTACTAGATCACCAACGGAGATCAGCAACGAAGCACTACAAAGCCGAGGCACGTGTTTGACACGCTTCCCTTAAAACAGATTCGCCGTCTGTTTCCCAGGGTACAACAACCAAAACAGTAAGTTGTACTGTCGGACTTAACTAAACTGCCAGGAATTTCATCTTAAGAGATGCGTATTCCTTATGTTGGAAATCAATAATACTTATTGATTTGATGTGTGTAAACTTGTGAAATTAGGGTCTCTATTTATACACAATAGACTCCCTCTAAGTTTACCCATCCCACCTATGTGGGATTAAAAATAAACTATTTTTCCTCTTTAGTCATGGTACCGAATGACTAACTTTGAGACCCGATATCTCATTCACATCAACTCTATTTTGGACACATAAAGGCTTATTGCGAAGCTCTCTTCGAGGAGAACGCAAACCTACAAACTATTACTTATATATATGACACATACATATAAATAATTGTGTCCAAAGTTGGTCAAAAGTCACTTTTGCCAACCAATTTTTTAACAATCCCCCACATGAATGGAGATCGGTCGTAATACGAAAATTACGATGAAATTTCAATAGTTGAATTTTGCAAATGATAGGTAGGTGTGACCCTTTGAACCTTCCCTTGTGAAATGCACTTAGCCTCCTAGCTGTCAGTAGACGCGATGTATTTGAACTGAGCTGCTGTTTATGAAGATGACAATACACTTCACACAAGACTCTCCCTAACATTGTTGAGTCCTCATAGTCATGTTCATTATGGTCCTGAACATTTGCATGGTTCTGCAAGAGCTCTTAGGATTTGCACCCCCCACAATTCCCTTCGAAGCGACCCCACTTCTCTCTCACATAGGTGATTTCATCTTGAATCATTAAAAACATATGTTTGTGATTTCATCTTGAATCATTATGCTTTATGATTTCATCTTGAATCATAAAAGCCATATGTTTAACCTCTCAACAAGTCACATTTATTATAGGAATGGACTAGGAAGTTACAATGTTATGTAACTCCCCCATATTGACATGACTTCCCCCACATTTATATGATTAGGTTGTCCTATTGAACCCAGATCTTGGGATCTCCAGTCAACTGGGTTAGGTATTCCTTCATATAAACTCATTCCTTTAAGGGCTTTAGTCCCATTCCTTTAGACGACTTACTAACTAACTCTCTGCTTAAGCCTTTCGCAAGCGGATCCGCGACGTTATCTATTGACTTTACATAGTCAATTTTGATAACTCTAGTTGAGAGTAGTTGTCGCACTAATCAATGTCTATGATGGATTTGTCTCGACTTACCGTTTTATATTGTGATATTAGCTCTGTCAATTTCCAATTGACTATCACACTTATTACAGATGGTCATTACCGGTTTACACCATCTTGGTATGTCCTCTACGAATAAACGTAGATATCCCGAAGATTCTATAAATTTATCTCAAAAAATAAATTTAAATTCCATCATAGATTTCGCTATAAAAGTCTGTTTGAAATACTTTCAAGATTTCCAAGACATGGCTTCCTATGTAGAGTCCATACATCCGCTCTAGTGGATCTAGATTCTTTTATGTAAGAATCCATATTTGCATTACTCTACCATTATATAGCAGTTGGATATCTTCCACAATGCAATATCATAAGTATCATAGTACTCGTGTAATACTATTCAAGTGGTCATCACTTGAATTACTGGTATATTTACTAAACCTGGTCATAATTTATAGATCAGGTCTCACACAAGTTATAGACACACAAGACGCCCTATATTCTTTGAGTATTCAAAATAGGCAACACCTCTACCTCTATTTTAAATAGATTTCTAAAGACGTCATTGGAGTTCTAGCTAGGCCGGAATCCCCCACATTGAACCTCTCAAGAATATTGTCCTTATAGTGTTTTTAACTTCAAAACACATCCATCTGGTTTCATATGATCTTAGTTCCAAGAACCATATCAATCAACCAATGTAGTTCTTGTCAAATCTTGACTCCAACATTTCATTAGTGGATTTGTTCATCTTGAGATCACTTCGAGTGATAAGTATACCATCTATGTATAAACACACGATTACATATATACCAGTGATTTATTTTTCCCACATAAATCCATTAATTTTGAATCCATGTTCTGACATGACGTGGTAGAAAATTTGGATATCATTGTTTGGGAGCTTTTCCTAAGTCGTATAGTGACTTAACAAGCCTACAAACTTTGCTCTCTTGCCTAGGAGCCATGAAACCCTCAGGTTGGTTCATGTAGATTTCTTCTTCTAAATCCCTGTTTAGAAAGCCATTCTCACATACATTTTGGCAGACTTCCAAATTTCTTAAAGCAGCTATAGCAAGTACCATCCTAATAGAGGTTATTCGTGTAACTGACGAATATGTATCAAAGTAAGCTAGACCTTCTCGTTGTCTAACCCCTTTAATTATCAATCTTGCTTTATACTTCTCAATGGTTTTATCGACAACCTTTTGTAGTTGTTAGGTATAAACCATTTGTAGCCTAGTGGTTTACCACCAGGAGGTAAATCCACGAGCTATAATGTATCATTTTTGTAAAATATAATATATTTCACATTTGATGGCTACTTTCCATTGAGCCCCTCTTGAGGAAGTTACCATTTCTTTGTAAGAAGTAGGTTCATTTTCTACCTTAAAAGAAACAAATCAGATCCAAACAATTTTTCGGTTCTTGCCTGTTTGCTTCTTCTAGGTTCAACCTATTCTTCTGGGTTGATCTTGTCACACATCATGGAGATCATAATCAATCCCGTGTTGTCACTTATCATGAACAACATTATCATCTTAATGTCTCTCATCATGAAGGACATCATCATTTAGTTGCCTCTCATCATGGACAACTGTATCGTCTAGTCTAGATGAACATCCATTTTTCTCAGATAAATAAGGAAACACAGTTTCAAACAATGAAAGTTTTCCTTGATTCCATTATCGTATCTTTGTATATATTCAGATTTTCTGAATCATATACAAATAAATGATAAGCACTACTGTAATGAGCATATCACAAAAATATGCAATCCACAGTTTTAGGTCCAATATTTTGAACCTTGGGTGTCGGGACAGATAGACACCCCCCACATTCGTAAGTACTTATAGGATGGTTATCATCCCATCCATAGTTCATAGAACTATCTTCTTTTCCTTACAAGGGATCTTATCTAAAAGATAAGTAGCCGATAGAATCGCTTTCCCCCACATGCCATGGTTTAAACCAAGACTTTAATAACATGGCATAACCATATCTTTTAAGGCACGATTCTTTTCATCCAACAATTCTGTTGAGGCGTATAAGGAGCAATAAATTTGTGTCTTATTCCAATGTTTAGCACATACATTTGGAAATGGAGACACATATTCACCTCCGTTATCACTTCGAACCGCCTTGTTTTCGATAATAAGTTGATTCTCAACTTATTTGTATAGATCAATCTTGTCTATATCCTTACTCTCAAGTAAGTATAAATAGCAATATTTTGTACTACCATCAACAATTACGATGAAGTACCCGCTAATTACTACCTTAGTAGGTACCGATTCCAAATCACATAAAACCACGTGAATCAAGGGTTCAGTTAATTTCCGGTCAACCGAGTGAAAAGACAATCTTGTCAATTTGGCTTCAACACAAGTTTTACTTTTATAATCCGTGTTCGTTCATTTAATTAAACAACGTATTGAGTTAAAATTTACATGCCCGAGTTGGCCATGCTATACATTTAAAGAATCAAATAAGCTGAATTCATACTCATTTTATTAAAACAACCATTAAAAAAAAGAATTCAGCTTAAACATTTAATGAAGGGCATAACCCGTACCGACCAAAATTTTGTTCAATGTTAACTCAAGTTTATTTGATTAAATAAAAGAAAGCCAAATTTATTAAGCAACCATCCAGACACAAGATTCCTACAAATCTCTGGCACATACAACATGCTGGTTCACTTAAGCTCTTTTCCACATGTGAATTTCAAAATCACATTTCTTTTTCCCTTGCTATTAGCAGTTGTAGAGTTGCCCATAAATTGCATCTCTCTATTTTCTGCTGCTTTGAAAGAGTTAACCAAACTCTTATCAACATACTCATGGCATGATGCCCAAGTGTTAATCCACCATGTCGGATCCCGCCTTGGCAACAGTTTTCATGTCATTCAGGCCATTTAACCCATAATTATGGCACATTAAATCTGAATGCTTTAAAGCATCTACCGTACACATAACTCGAGTATTGGTCTCCCTTTCATCAAGTTCAGGAGCAGATCCTTTAGATGTCACTCGTGACATTCCAAACATTCTGTTAATACGAGATTCCGTTATTAGTCTTGTTAGACTTAAAGGTTTGTCATATTTGGGAATTGCATTTAGTTAAACGTGTTGGGCTTTTAGGACTAGAATAGTTTAGTATGCTTGTATTGTAGAAATTTCCAATGTAAGGTCCATGAGCCAAAAGCCCACACGAAAGCCCATAGTATGCACTAGAGCATCACTTGTTTACTATAAATACCTCACTTGTTGCAACAAGTGAGGTTGGATGTTCATGTAATAAGGAGGTGTGTGTGGTTTCTCCTTTCTCTCTCTAGAAAACACACACACCTTCCCCCATTCTTTAATCTAATAAATACCATGTTTAACCTTTATTTCGAGCATCCCCGACCTCCTGAACACGTATCTTGATCGCTACAAGTCTAAAACTAAATTTGGAATAATTAACAACTTGATATCTCACAAAGTGTTTCTTAACAAAATGATTACATCGAATTTTGTTTAAAACACTACCGTTTTGTAAGATCCATTATACAAAACCGCTTTTAAAGAAGTCTTTCTATTAAAACAATTAAACAATATGGTATATTACATAATGTTTTAAACAAAAACAAATTTGTAATATGATTTTGTCAATCTTCTTTAAGAATATTTTAATAGATCTGTAACACATGGTCTAATTCTACAATGAAACTCGACATGGTTTCAAAATAGATTTACTCTTCCAAAGAAACTCAACAAGGTTTCTATAGATCTACTTTCATATGCAAAAAGTTTCAAGAACTATATTTAGTATATAATTAAACTCAACCTGGTTTAAATAAGCTAAACAAGTCAAAGAAACTTATCCACGAAAATATGATAACAGCTTATATATTATCAGATTTTGTTTCAAACAGACTCATCTTGGGTTCTAGTAATCTAATAAAATAGCAACTTGTATTTTATGAGGTTTGTTTCAAAGAAACTCCACTTGGTTTCAATGAGTCTGATTTCATCATGATTTGCAACCATGTTAGTAATCAGCGCACCAATTCTATTCACAAGATTCACTAGGGTCACAAATTATGTTCTCATCAGTTAACTTGTGAATATTTAAACACAAAAACAGTTAAAAAAAACTATTAAAACAATATGGTATCTAATAAACTCGACATGGTTTATGTAACTTGTACCAAACATGATTCAAAGAAACACAAAATTGGTTTCAAAAAATCCAGATTTAAACAATAAAATACGTAATAAACAAACTAAAAGAAATCAGTTTGAAAAGAAACTCATCATGGTTTCAATATAAACTGATTCAATAAACTGTTTTAAAAATCATTTATAAATCTGTTAATTAAAATTCTGTTTAGTTATAAAACTGATTTTCAAATAAACACAATATTGGTTTCAGCAGAAAAACAGTTTGTATAAAATCTGTTAATTAAATTAATCCGATTTTAATAAAAGTGTTTTAATTCTGTTACACAGAATCTGTTTTAAGATTGTAGGAAAACGGTTACACTTTATTAATAAAATCTAACTTACAATAAATAAAATTAACAGTATATAACTAACAGAAAATTAAATACAAACAGAATGTAAGCAAATAAATGATAATTAAATAAAACAATAAACTAATAAAAAGACTTACTAGATCACCAACGGAGATCAGTAATGAAGCACTACAAAGCCGAGGCACGTCTTTGACACGCTTCCCTTAAAACAGATTCGCCGTCTGTTTCCCAGGGTACAACAACCAAAACAGTAAGTTGTACTGTCGGACTTAACTAAACTGCCAGGAATTTCATCTTAAGAGATGCGTATTCCTTATGTTGAAAATCAATAATACTTATTGATTTGATGTGTGTAAACTTGTGAAATTAGGGTCTCTATTTATACACAATAGACTCCCTTTAAGTTTACCCATCCCACCGATGTGGGATTAAAAATAAACTATTTTTCCTCTTTAGTCATGGTACCGAATGACTAACTTTGAGACCCGATATCTCATTCACATCAACTTTATTTTGGACACATAAAGGCTTATTGCGAAGCTCTCTTCGAGGAGAACGCAAACCTACAAACTATTACTTATATATATGACACATACATATAAATAATTGTGTCCAAAGTTGGTCAAAAGTCACTTTTGCCAACCAATTTTCCAATAGGTCATATGTCGTTTGTAATATTTCTATTATCGTGTTTCGTTGTGTAATTTATTAGAAAAGGCCTTGGGCTTGTTAAGCTAATAGGTTAAGTGTATGTGTAAAAGAAAAGCCCATGTCCAAGCCCAAAGCCTATCCATCAAGAAAAACTATAAATAGGACCTTCCTCCTCATTTGGAAGGTGGGTCATTGGTGGTACTAGTCTCTCTAGGTATTGTATCATAGAGTTAGTGTGTGATTAATAAAAGTTCAAGTTCAAGTTCCACTCTTCTCTATTGATCTTATCTAGTGATTAGTTGTATGTTTAGGATTGATTAATGGCTTCGGAACAATTCAGTTTCGGACCCGCTCTTCAATGACGGCTTTCGTATATTTCAGCACGGAACCCGAGCTACATTGATGACTTCTGATTATTTCAGATCAGGACTCGTAATGTTAATGGCAAAACAAAAAGAAAACTCCCTCTTAAAACTCAAATGTTTAACAATGTGCTTTATTTAAGGGGGAGTATAAAATTAAAAAGAAAAAATGTTCCAACTTCATGCTTAAATCCGTCTATCTCTCCATAAAACTTAATTTTAATCAGTTGATATCAAAAATATCACTACATGCTATTTTTTAGGGGGAGAAGACGTGATTAAAATGTGTTGAAAATTTTTAAAGATCGTGGATTGAATCTCAAACGAGTGCTCGACTCAGATTAACCCTTGAATTGACGGAATATCAAAAGTTAGTAATCGAAAAGACATGTCCTGGACGGGTAATAATTTCAAGCTTAATTTATTCAGTGATGTAAACGTGTCTCGCAAAGGATATGTCTAGTCAAATGTTCCAATTCAAGATATCACCCATGAATTGACGAAAGAACAAATGTCAGTAATCGAAAGGATTAGTCCTGGACGGGTAATAATTTCAAGCTGGTTATCCAGTGATGTAAGCGTGTCTCGCAAAGGACTAGTCTAAGTAGAGTGTACCTTATTGAAAGATTCTCTTTGAATATGACCAAGACGGGTAATAATTTCAAGCTAGTTTAACTAGTAATGTAAACGTGTCTCGCAACGGTCATATTTACGGAAAATCAGTCAATTCAAATTGGTTTGTGGCACCATAGGATAGTCATGGAGCTATAAATTGACTAAGGTTAGTAAACCGTCCTATGATCCGCCAGAGCCGGAGGGATCTACCGAAGGACAATTCCAATAGAGTAGAATTAGAAGTCTTAGGTATGATTGAAAAAAGGAGTAAATGAGAAAAGGAGTAAGAAGGGGTTGAAGAATGAAAAAGATAAGTTTAATGAAAGGGTGAAAAGAAATAGCCCTCCATGAAAACTTAGGGCAGAAACCGGGTCAATACATCTGCTATCGGTATTCACTAAGGTGATACTAATATTGAAGACAAGACGTCATGGACCCAGTGACGCGCTGCACCACCCCTCCTAGCCACTCAGATATCTCTTAAAAGATATTTGTTTCATTTCTCACGGAGATCACTGCATAATCTATCGGCTTCTCATTCCAAGATGTGTTGATATTGAAAAGGTGGCACTCTGCTCCATGCCTCCGACTACTAAAACTAAAACGCACATTATAGAGTCTAGAGCCATGAGATTCATCAAAAGATCTCTTAGGAACACTTCCATATGAATACCCTTGTGTTCGCCAAAAAGGGCACAAGGTGTACAAGAGTCTTAATGAGATCTTCGGATCTTGCCACTTATATCATGATGGTTATGTGTTTCAAACGGTTTACAGTCGTGGGGTGGTCTCTAGCGACTCACTGAATCGTGGGTGCACTTCGGTGTGTCTGTGTAAGCTTTTTCGAGGGTATCCGATTCAGTACGGCCTGGGTTAGGATTAGAGAAAGTCTTCACACTATGCTGTTGACGATCTCAAAGTCCAAACCTTTAAGTGTTGGATGGTTTATCACTAATGGTTTTATGCAGCTACCCATAAACATCCATCAACCATCATCACATATATCAATACTTATGAAGATCATCCTCAACAAAGCTCAAGTATAAAAGCTCAAGACAAAAGATCAAGTTAAAGACAAAGTGTAAAGAAAAAGTCAAAAATGCTAATCAAGATGTCAAGAACAAGTTTATGTATCAAGTGAGGAAGGCATAAGTATGAAAATCAAGAGGTATGAGTATGTTGGAGGTCACGACGTCATAATCACTTGAAGATGCTGAACGAAGGCAAGAACAACCACAAAGATGATTATTTGAAGATCACATAGCATGAAGGAATGAAGAACCAAAGACCGTTATACAACGACACACAAGACACAAGACAATGAAGACAAAAGACCAAATCACACGGAGCATCATTTGAATGACCATCCCTTAGGGGGAGATTGTTAGGATTTATAAAAAGTAATGGTCATATGTCGTTTGTAATATTTCTATTATCGTGTGTTGTTGTGTAATGTATTAGAAAAGGCCTTGGGCTTGTTAAGCTAATAGGTTAAGTTTATGTGTAAAAGAAAAGCCCATGTCCAAGCCCAAAGCCTATCCATCAAGAAAAACTATAAATAGGACCTTCCTCCTCATTTGGAAGGTTGGTCATTGGTGGTATTATTCTCTCTAGGTATTGTATCATAGAGTTAGTGTGTGATTAATAAAAGTTCAAGTTCAAGTTCAAGTTCCACTCTTCTCTATTGATCTTATCTAGTGATTAGTTGTATGTTTAGGATTGATTAATAGGCAATAACAAACCAACTATTTCATTAGCTCAAGAATCAGTCGAGCTTGATTTAAGAAACCGCATGATCACAAAAGAGACATACTCATACTCCATATAACTATGGATTGACCATAAAAGCAAAACCAGTAAACCAACTTAAACTCGTTTGATGATATAATGATTGTTTTTACATTGTACCTCCTTTTGGTTCACTTTGTCTCCAACAACAACCGGACACAACCTTTTCCTACAAATGGGAAATTTACACAATGTCAAACTTTTAATAACCTAATAAAGTTACTGCATACAATTATATATCTACACAACAAACAACCTATATTCTGTCCAATCGAATATTGGTTCTCCAACGGTCAATGTAGTTTCTACTTGTAACAAACCTACTATTGATCCTACCAGTAGTACGGCTCCTCCCCGGGATGACCTATGTAAGAATAAGAATTGGGTGGAAGATATCAACATGGTTGAATTGAAGAACAGTTTTGATGCTCTTAAGGAAAAAGATTCGGTTTTGGAACCTGTGATTGGCACTACGTGTGTTCCTGAAAGTATTTCTAGTTCTTCCAATACTACTTCTCCATCGCCTATAAAGAACACTCCTATTGTTGAGAAAATAGGGAAGCTTGAAAAGCTTATTATTGATGGGAAAGCCACCCTTGTGGATGATAATGGTTGTTGGGAATTATCACACGGTTCAAGAGAAGACAAACTTAGGTCTGGTAATATGTCAGAGTTAGGTCTGTCTTTGTATTAGGTCTGGTAATACATGTTAAGTCTGGTAGTCTGTATTAAGTCTGGTTGACTTATTATGTTAAGTCTGGTCATGATATAAGGAAAGTTTGTTAGAGATATGTTAGGAAAAGATACAAACGTGTAAGTATCTTTTTAGAAGATTCGTGAATATCTTTTTAGTCGGTTAGTATTAGGGTTTCCTTGGTGTATAAAAGGATCCCTAATATTGTTAGTTTAACAAGAGAGTTGTACAAGTTTCACAATTGTGATTAATAGAATTATACGAAGTTAGTGTTAACTCTGTGTTCTTCATTGTTCTTGTTAAGTTTCCGCATTAACATTAACAATTGTTAAGGGTTTCTCATTTAGACTGGTTTGGATTTATCCCAACCATCTACTAAGTATTCAAGGCTACTTAGAGATCCACATACAAACCGTGGACCTACAAGTGGTATCAGAGCAAGGCGAGAGACTCTGAGTTCAAAGAACACTTAACCTCAAAAACCTATTCTCACTCAATTCACCCTACACAATGTCTGAGACCGAAAAGCCTATCAACACTGAAACGTTTTCAATCCATAACAGTGAGAATGAGAGTTCAAACCATGAAGATGATGGAAAACCTGAATCCAGTAACTCCCAAACACAACAACAACCTATCCCTTCCACAACCACCATCTCAAACATAAAACTTCCATTACTGAAAAGAGAAGAATATGATATATGGGCCATGGAAATGGAACATTATCTGGAGTATATTGACAGTGATGTATGGAAGGTTATCCAAAGAGGAAACTCTAGGAAAAGAGTCACACAAGGGACTGATGGGCAGCTAAGAATAATGCCACCAGTGTCTGCTGAGGAGATTAGGGCTGTGGAGAAGGAAAAGAAGGCAAGAACCTTGCTTCTTATGGCTATTCCTAAGGAGCATCTACAAAGGTTCCATGGCATGGTTGATGCTAAAAAGATGTGGGAGGCTATCAAGAAACGATTTGGAGGCAATGCAAACTCCAAGATGATGCAAAAGGCTGTTCTTAAACAGCAATTTGAGACATTCAGTGTTTCAAAGACTGAAGGATTGGAGAAGGGCTATGACAGATTTCAACATCTGTTAACACAGCTGGAAGTTCTTGGTGCAGCAGTTTCGAATGAGGATGCAAACCACAAGTTCCTTAGATCTTTACCATCAGAATGGGGTAATGTATCTGTGGCGATGAGGATAAAGGAGGAAGTAGATTTAATGACACCTGATGACCTATACAATAATCTTAGGATGTTTGAAAGGGACATCGGTAACAACACTCAGGCATCTACCAGTTCATCAAATGTTGCTTTTGTGTCACAGAACAAAAGCAACACTTACAAGGTTACACCTGGTAGTGTTAGGTCTGGTACCTATGAAACTCCTTCAAGTGAAAGATCTGCTTCAAATTTTACTGATGAGGTGATCCATTCTTTCTTTGCCAACCAAACGGAAGATGAAAGCTTTATTAGTGAAGATTTAGAACAGATTAATGATGCTGAAGTTGAGGAGATGGACATAAAATGGCACATTGCCATGGTTGCTTTAAGGTTCAAATGGTTTCAGAAGCAATATGGAAGGACCATCAACTTCAACAACAAATCACCAGTGGGATACACAAAGAGGACAGTTGAATGCTACAACTGTCACAAGTATGGACATTTTTCAAGAGACTGTCCAGAGAAGAAGCCTGCTGATGGGAAAAGAGATAAAGAAGGGAAGCTGGAAAAGAATCAGATGAGCTTACTGACACTGGAAGCTGGAGGAGTCAACTGGGGTGAGCATCCAAGAGTAAATGAGGAGTCTGATCATGCTCTCATGGCCATTGGTAATGAGGTATCATTATGCTCTAAATTATGCACTGATTCATATAATCATATTAAGGCTTTATGTGATGAGCAGTTAGGACAAATAGGTGACCTAGAAGTAAATCTTTTAGCACATAAAAATGCTGTAAAAACATTAGAGGCACAAAAGGTCACTCTTCAAAACTAACATACTGCTTTAAATGAAAAACTATACTTTCAAGCTAATAAAATATATGAACAAGATGTAAAGCTTAAAAGGTATAGACAAATGGGCCTTAGAATTCAGAAGGAGAGGGATGAGTTGAGAAAACGGGTAGATCAGTGGAACAATTCAAATAATAACCTGTTCAAATGTTGGGATTCTCAAATAAAGTCCAATAAAAAATGTGGCTTAGGATATGAGGAAGATGAGAAAAAGGCAATCCTTAAGTCTAGAGAAGATGATTATGCGGGCAAACCAGTGTATAATAGGTTTGTTAAGACTGGTGACTTTAAGGGAGTACCACCACCACTGAGTGATGACTATACTCCTCTTGAAAAAGAAGAGTTAGATGATTAACTTTTTGTGTATGGAAAGAAAGGTCCTCAAGTGCCTGAGTCAACCACCTCAAAGGACAAAACTAGTAAGTATTCTTCTTGTCAATCTAATGACTCTGAAGGATCTATTGGTGATGCCTCTGATCACTCTAAGTCTGAGTCAAAAGGTGAAGTAAATGAGAGTCCTGAACCTGAGTTTGTTAAGAAGTGTGAACCTGTTGTAACTAAACCTGTAGTGACTAAACCAAAGCCTGAGACAATCAAACCTAGTTGTGCCCAGCACATAAAAACTCCTAGGGAATCTGTTAAAATGAATGAGTCACCAAGAAGCAATAGTGTTCACAGAGAATCCAGGAGTAGTTACACTTATGCTCCTAAAAGATGTTTTGTTTGTGGAAGTCTAGGTCACTTGATTAGGGACTGTGATTTTCATGAAAAGAGAATGAAGAGAGAGGCTGAGCAAAAGAGAATAAATGCTAATATTGGTCATGTATCAAATAAACCAGTCTGGAACAATGCTAACAGGATTAATCATGCCAACCAGTTTAATCCCAGACCAGCCCAACAGTTTTATTCTACCCGACCTAACTCTTATGTTAATACTGGTAGACAAAATTTTAGGTCTGGCTTTAGGAACTTTAATGTGAATAGGCAAAATGGTAATTTTATGAGGCCTAATGTGAATACTGGTTATGTTAATTCGGTGAGACCCAGACAACCATTTCAAAAGCCACAGGTGAATGCAAACTTTCAAAGAAATAATTTTTATAAATCATCTTCACCTGTGAGAAGACGAGTTGTAAATCAAACAAATTCAAATGGGGGTTCTGCTGATAACCTCTCAGATTGCTGGGCTTGGGATCCATTTAAAAATGAGTATACCTATAAGTCCAAACATAGTTTCACTGGAGCAGTTTCATACAAAACCTTCAAGTATGTTGCTCCACAGAGAGGACTCAAGCCCACTCAGGCCTGGGTTGTTAAGAAAAACTGATTTCCCTTTCTTAACTCGGTATAGTTTGTATACTTGTTTATTCTTAGAAGGTGTTCTGTCTGGCTATTTTGGATTTTTATTCTTTTAGTTATATTTGTTTTCAACTTTCCATAGTACGATTGTTTTTTGGTATATTGTGCATAACTTTGTTTTGCAGTTGTCATATGTGGAAAATTAAAACAACAGAACCATGGAGCTTTTATTTATAAACAAGTGATTGCATTCAAGGATGCAATTTACAATGCAAAATAAGACATAAGCTTAAACATAAACCAGCCAAACACCACCACCTACATCTTCTTTTTCCCTTTGTCCATGAAGTCAGGAATGGTCTTCTTGGCCCCTCTGCCACCAAACTGTTTCCACGCTTTTGGGCATGGGAGTCCAAGAACTAGGCTGCTTGGTGGTGGACGAGGTGTAGAGCCACTCCTCAAGGATGGCGCATCTTTTGAAGGAAAAGTCTCTTCTTCATCATCAGAGGGGTCTTCTTCTTCAGAACTTCTATCATCTACATAAGAAGGGGGAATTGGTTTTGAAGTTTTTGGTGCTTCATCTTCTGGTTCTGTTTCAGTAAGATCATAAGCAGCTAGCCAATGCTTAAGAGTAGACTCCCTTAATGCCTTGTTTCTTGAAATTGAGGAGTAACCTGGTGGAAAATAACCAGCCCATCCTCCTGATGATGAATCAGAAGATGAGCCGTAAGGATCCCAAGAAGAATCAGATGAAATCTCTATGATTTCTGAGTGGGAAGGATCCATTATACTAATAAGGTTTTTCTTTTGGTTTGTGATGGTTTTGTGATAATACAATAGGTGATTTTATAGGGAAAATCAAGGTTTAATGCTATTAAATGCTGAGTTGGTGTATGGGTTAATACTTGTAGGCAAAGAGTAATTAATTGTAATTTATGGAAAGTTGACCATGTTTATTATTTAGTTTACATTCGTTAACTTAAGTTGTGTTAAAAAAAACAAAAAAAACCCAAAAAAAAAAAAAAAAAAAAAAAAAAAAAAGTCGACACTTAAGGGGAGGTAATGTACATTTAAGGGGAGGCAAATGTACAAGTTTTTAAATCGGGTAGCTTTAAGTGTTAAATCTGGTAGCTTGTGTGCTGACTTTTCTTGCAAATATTGGTTTTTATCTCCCTTTCTTGTTTTTTGAACTAATTTTTGCAGAAAAGATTGGAGTGATGATGATGTAAAGCCTTGCATTCGCTAAAATCAGTGTGTAAGTCCACTCTTTTGGTTAGGTCTGGTAAGTTTATGATTCGGCCTGGTTGACTAATTTAAGTCGGGTAGTGTTAAATTTATGACCGTTAGATCTGGTCAGAAAATAAAGATTTATTATCTAAAATATTACCGTTGCACTATTTTCGGTAAAAAGAGATATTTACGAAGTATATAAGGCTAAAATTTGATATATTTTATCTCCTTTTATTCTTTATTTGCTTCCTATTTTAAGTCATCTTTATTTTAGACTCACGACTCTGTTTATACGCAAATATTTTCAAACCCTACCCTTTCAATCAACCAGACCTAAATCATTAACTCATCCATGGCTGACCTCAAGTTTGTTGACAAGCATAATCAAGTTGGTTTCTTGAAGAAACCAAATCAAAGTGCAGGTTTCGAGGAGATTGTGGATTTCCTAAAAGGTTCTTACATTTGTTATTCCTTACTTCATAATCCTAATATTTATCAGTATCTTGTTAAGCAGTTCTGGGGGTCGGTTACCTCTGAGACTCTTGATGATGGGACACCATGTTTAAGGGCAGTTATTGAAAATAATGGTTTTACCATTACTGAAGCCTCCATTAGGGGAAGTCTCCAATTGGATGATGCTTTAGGAGAATTTGATTTGCCTGGTAATGATATTTTGGTGGGATTGGATAACATTGGGTACCCCACTGATGGAAGTTTTACCTTTTGGAAAAGTCATTTTACACCACAGTGGAGGTTTTTATTACATCATTTGCTTCAAAGTTTAAGTCCCAAGAGTGGTGGATGGGATCAATTTGGAAGCAGAATTGCTTCTGCATTGGTCTGTTTATCACTTGGAAGGAAATTTAATTTTTCAAAACTAATTTTTGAAGGAATGATGAAAAATGCTAAGGACCCTAAATTATTGATGTATCCACGATTTTTGCCAATGGTCTTGAATTATGAAACTGAGGATAAAGTGCCTTACATACGTGTGGTTTTTACTCCAAAACTTTTTGCAAATATGAAAAGGAGATTTCAAGGGGCACATAGACCTTTGCTTGCTGCTATGCTTGGAACTAACATTGCAGGTACTTCTGGAGCTGCACAATTGCAACCTAATGAGGAAGAAGCACAAGCATCATCTAGGTCTGCTACACCTACACCTACCCCAACTCCATCATCTCAATCAGGTCCCTCACCATCTGCTGAGAGAATACCTACACCTACCCCACAATCTTCACCTTCACAACCAAATGTTCCAAGTCCTGCAAGGGAGGAGGAACATGCACCAATAACTGTGGAAAATCTTCTCATTTTAGTTCCTCAACTGCAAAAGAAGATAGCCACTTTGGAGAAGTCTAATGAGGCACTCAGAAGAGCTTATGTGACTTTGGTGCAAAAAGTAAAGAAAATGGGAATGGCAATGAAGAAAAAGGGTGTTCCATTTGATGATGAGGAAGGAGAAGCTGAAAATTCTTCCAAACAGGGGAGGAATTTGGAACAAGAACAAGAAAACAATTTTCAAACACCAGTTCAAGAACCTGTCACCACCATCAGTCCAGAGACACTGGAAGTAGCAGAAACTTTGGCTCAATCCATGGGCAAGATTAAACAAGATAGGAAGAAAAGAAGGTTAATTTTATCTACTGAGGAAGTGACAGCAAAGTATGGCACAGTGTCTGATGAAAAGTCTGATAATGAAATTAATACTGGTGAAGGAAAGTCTGGTTCTTTAGAGTCTGGTAATGAACTTAATCCTGGTAATGAAGAGCAACATTCTGCACAAAGAGAAGGAAATGAAATTAATACTGGTGAAGGAAAGTCTGGTTCTTTAGAGTCTGGTAATGAACTTAATCCTGGTAATGAAGAGCAAAATTCTGCACAAAGAGAAGGAAAGCAAGTTGTGGATGAAACTTCAATGTCAAAGAAGTCTAAAAGAAAAACAAGAGAAGAACTAGCATCTGAGGCTGCAATTGAGAGGATTAAGGCACAAGATATTGCTGAAGAAGAAAGACAAAAGAGGCAAGATTCAATTTATGCAAGACAATTGGCTGAAGAATCTGATGAATTTACAAAGCTGCTCAATGTTGATGATGAAGTGAGAGCAAAATATGAGGAGCTTCTAGCTGTTGAAGGTTTAACTGCTGATGAACAAGCCAAACAGTTAGCTGACTTCATAAATGCAAGAGACAATGATGATACATTGGGTGGATTCTTAGAAAAGTTCAAGCTTCAGAATAAAATCAAAGATTCCCAAGAAGATGACTATTGCAGAAAAGAAACATGATATGAAGATGTATCTAAAGAATCAAATGCATCTATCTTTGGAAAAGATGAAAGGGAAGTCATATGAGGAGATTCAAATTGCATATCTCAAAGCATTTGAGAGAGATCAAGGTTATAAAGCTGTTGATTATGATGATGTGCAGAAATATTGTTTTCAGAGTAGGAAGGTTAAAGAGACTAAACTTGTTGTTGAACCTGATAAAATGGTTGAAATACAACCTGAAGTTGAGAAGTCATCAGGAGAAGTGCAAGCTGAAGTAGTAAAGCCAATTGTGTTTCAAAGAAGAAAAGTTTGGAAAGAAAAAGTAAATACAAGAAAGTGATTGAAGAAGAGGAATCTGAGGAAGAACCTTCATCTGAAGGAGCCACTATGGGAACAATTGAAAGCTCAAAGAAACCTGCTAAGATAGTAAACTATCAAATTGTTATGACTGGAGAAAGAGCTTCATATATGATTATTAGGGAAGATTACTCTAATGTAATGTATATGAATTTTGCTGCTATTTTACATGATATAAGCAGGGAGGATTTAAAGGAACTATACAAGGTGGTGAATATCAAATTTGGAGATAATCCACCTGAAGATGATGTTACAAGAGTCTTTTGGGGAAATTTGAAAGTAATGTTTGAGCCACCAACTGAGTCAAATATAGTGTGGAAACTCCCTGAACAGTAGAAGATTACCAGCTGGACCTACTTCTATAACTGCAAGGTACATTGTTTGTCTGTAAAAGATGGTGATATTTATATGCTTGCAGAAGTGGAATATCCTCTGTCATCAAGTGTTTGCAAAGATATGATAAATAGAAAGTTGTCTGCTGTGAAGAAGGATGAAGTATATGAGCAGATATTGGATTTAATAAAACTGCAGTCATTAAGGGATGTAGCTTGAGGATGTTTGAAAGAATTTTTATAAGTTGTGAAGTGAGACAATTGGAACTTCTCACTTAGTGGAGGTGCATAGCACTAACACAACAAAAGGTAATCAGTCCACCTTGTCTTATCAACACAAGGACTGGCTAATCCTGAGCAAACGGCTACAGGTAAAGATAGCTCAAATCCGTTTATGGCTGACAATTTGCCAAAAATTGTATGGTATTCAACTCACCATATCTAAGATAAGTGAAGAGTTGGCTAGTCCACAAGGTTATGGCTTGTGGTAAAGGCTGTGGAAAACCATAAATGGTAATCAATTCACCATGATGAGGTGCTTTTCCATCAAAGAATTGGCTAGTCCAGAAGCAAACGGCTTTTGGTAAAGACTTAACAAATCCGTTTATAAGCTGATGATTTGCTAAAAATCATATGGTTATTAATGTACCATGGTCTGACACACCAAAACATTGGCTACTCCAGTGGTAATGGCTATTGGTAAAGAGACTTCAAATCCATTAAATTTTCAATGATTCACCTCTCACAGATGGTAACACATCTGGAAGTGATGAGAATAGTCTGAAACTTAAATGAATTTGATGTACATATAGTCAATGTTGCTGCAAAGACCATATCAGAAGAGCTTATCAAGATTCAAGCTACTAGAAAGGTTCAAGACCTAAAGATAATTCAAAGTGTTCAAGATTCAATCCTCAGAAAGCTAAATCAGAAGAACTTGAAGTTCATGGAGCATGAAGATCAAGTTAGGGGAGGATTGTTGGGAATTATCACACGGTTCAAGAGAAGACAAACTTAGGTCTGGTAATATGTCAGAGTTAGGTCTGTTTTTGTATTAGGTCTGGTAATACATGTTAAGTCTGGTCGTGATATAAGGAAAGTTTGTTAGAGATATGTTAGGAAAAGATACAAACGTGTAAGTATCTTTATAGAAGATTCGTGAATATCTTCTTAGTCGGTTAGCATTAGGGTTTCCTTGGTGTATAAAAGGATCCCTAAGATTGTTAGTTTGATAAGAGAGTTGTACGAGTTTCACAATTGTGATTAATAGAATTATACGAAGTTAGTGTTAACTCTGTGTTCTTCATTGTTCTTGTTAAGTTTCCGCATTAACATTAACAATCGTTAAGGGTTTCTCACTTAGACTGGTTTGGATTTATCCCAACCATCTACTAAGTATTCAAGGCTACTTAGAGATCCACATACAAACCGTGGACCTACAATGGTAAACCTATTCCGGTGGTTGATGGTCAAAGGAAGGGCAATCCTTTCTCTAAGGTGGGTGAAGTGGTTGATTCAGATAGTGATGATGAGATGTTTGAGCCAAATGATCCGATGGACAGTTACTTTTCATCAGCAGGTGGACATAAAGAGCTTGAAGGCTATCTTTCTGATGATTATGCGACCCAGGTCTATGACTTACCTGGGCATTTGGATTTGTTTATTTGTTTTGCATGTCTTTTTATGTTTTTAGTGTTTGTTCTAGTTGTTGGTAGCTAGTTGTTCATTTATGGCATGTCATAAATGATCTAGTGGTTGTTCAAGCGATTGCTTGTGGTTAATGTGGCGTTTCAGCCACATTCCATTGTTCTTTAAACGGTTTTTTTGGTTAATATAATTTGCCAGGGTGGAAGATCCCTTTTACCCAACAAACAACCTATTAAATTTAGATAACACATCTAACCGGCCTTGACCCAATACAAATAATAAAACACGTAATAATAGTCGACTAACAAACAAGCACATAATACTCTATTAAATTTAGAAAATATATGTAACCGGCCTTGACCCGATACACATATTATAGTTTATCACTTTTTGTATACATACTATCTTTTTAGTCTTTGCATGACAACGATGGATATCAAATATTGTTGACCAAGACTTTTCATAATAATACATCAATTATTGTTGACCCAGACTTTCAGTAATAATACATAAATTAGAGGCTCTTTTCTTATAAATTAGTTACTATTATGGATTAATGGTCTCTAGTTTAAAACAACAAACATGATTTGCACAAACTTAGTTTTGATTTGCACATAACATTTTTTGCTTTGTATATATGTTACGTTCTGTTTATTCTCCTTGTATCTTGTTAAACTATGTGCAAACCTAGAGTATATTTATGTGTAGATTACCTCACACTAAACCATACGCGGATCTAACCTCGACCAACGAGAGCGTAGCCGCTCGACCTCAGATATAGAGATTCTGGCCGCGACCCCCTAAAATAACACATGACTTGATAAAATAACAGTTATTCAAACTTAACTACAAATGTGTGTACTTTATATATGATAATACGTAGGGAAATTTATCAAAATATACTAGTCGCTCTACGAATTGTCACTTTTTAGACCAGTATTAATTTTAATTCGAAAATTTACCGAGCGACCGGGTGACCTGTACAACATGCTAAGTGTCGGCTTATGAAATTCGACAAGTGTCCGGGTACATGCTAAGTGTTCGGTTTATGAATTCGACAAGTGTCCCATTGTACAAGTTGTCCGGTCGCCCAGTCTATTTTCGAATTAAAATTATTTCTGGTCTAAAAAGTGACAAGCCGTAGGGTGACTCGTCTATTTTAGTACATATCCCTAATATGTATTACACTACATGGATAATGGGTTAGAGTGATGACATGTTGTCGCTAAAGTATTTATTAAATAATTAATAAACTTATTTGATAAATTAAAATAACAAATGATAAATTAAATAATTAATAAATACTTTTAGTGATAATACAGTTCGTCGCTAAAAGTATCTATCAAATTAAACAAGAAATGATAAATACTTTTAGCACATAGTTTCACAGTTGATCAAACATTCTGGATCATTTTGATTAAAGCTTTTACTGGAACTGATTTGAAAACAGAAATAGAATACTTGTTAACAAAGCGAACAAAGTTGTACTACTATACACAGTTAAAGTATTCTCCAAAAGGGACATTAATTTCTCATGTAAAACAATCTTTGTGGAATAATATGACACCACCTAATTTAATTTCTGAGAATGGAAAATTAATTAAAGAGAAAAGGCTAGGGTAGCTCAAGTATAAATAAAGACATACGAACCTTCAAATTTACAGAAAAAAACATGCAAAAGCAAGCAATGGCTTCTTCAAACTTCTTACTTTTATCTCTAGCTCTACTACTCATTGCTCTCTCATTTGTACCAAACTTTACTTCTGCTTCTTTGGAAGAAGCAAATGCTCTTCAAAAAAGGAAAGCAACCCTTAAAATACCAAACAACTCCCAAATTGTATCTTCTTGGACACCCCTTCCAACGAATACTAGTGTTGGAGTTTTGGATAAATATTAATATTCGTATGACTAGAATCGAACTCAAGACCTCGGGATTGCACACTTTACGAATGAGTATCAAGAAGTAAATAATTAATGTATATTAAATGTTATGTATATATATTTATTATTTGAACACAAGAAAAGGACTAATGATCGTTAGTTGTTAACGGTATGGACTAATTATCATTAAACGCAAAGAAAAGGACTAGATTGTAAATTGGATGACAAGAAGGTTCCGGAATACCCTCTTGGAGAGGTATGGCCGGCCAACCCAACCCAAGGGGCATCCCTTGCCCTAACTTGTCCACCAAGATTACAATTAGTATATAAACACATCAAGGGTTCAAGGTTTTGGCTAATCTCTTGCACACACTAAACCCTAAAGTGTTTTTCTTTTCTTCTTTGTTCCATAAACGATCGTACACCCTTTTAGGGTTGTGGGATCGAATTTTGTTCATCAAAATTCTTTACTTGTGTTTTTTACTAGCATAAACTTGATATGGTTTAGTTCGTGTGTACAAGAACGAGGTAATTACTCACTATAGTAATTATCAAGGGATCGATTAACAAAACGGTAAGCGGTTAATCATTGATCCATATAAACCCTTATTAGGGTTCTTCATATTGTTCATGATTTATTGAAGTGCAAAAGGTACATTCCTATTTAATTTATGTTAATCTATTATGTGTTATAATCGTTCCTACGCTTCCGCATATGTGAATACATGTTTTGTTAATTTATATGGTTCTCATATTCTAACAGTGGTATCACGAGCTTGCTATAACATGTAATTGATTACATAAAACACATAAAAATCGGATCTTTAATGTTTTAGATACATGTTAAGATTGTTTTGAGATCTAGGGCTTGTTAAATTTTGAAACCCTTAATTTTGGGGGGGTCGATCACTCCTTTATCCAAATTAGGGTTTGTGGATTCAATATTAAGTGGATTAGTAACCCTAGGTTGTTAACAAGATTTATGTGTTAATTGAACGTATCTTGTGACCTAATTGATAATTGTTTGAGATAGACATGTTCCATGGATCTAGGTTTTAAAAATAAAAATAAAAATTATTACGAAACCCTAACCCTATATTTGGGGGGGACGATTTCCATAAACCCTAATTAGGGTTTGTGGTTTAATTTTTTAATTAATTGGATTAGAAACCCTAGGTTTGCAACGTGTTTATGTGAACTATGTGGTAATTGTTATGCATGAATCCATGACGAAACATGCATGTTAGTCATGGATTGGATTAATTGTTTAAATTGTTAGAACTTGTTTTACACATGTAATAATTAGATTTTGTGGAAAACTAGAAGGGGGGGTTGAATAGTTTTACGTCTTTTTAATTTATTATAAAACCTTTGTTTTATACTTTTAAAAACTTTAGATTCTAGTTTGTTATGAAAAATAAAACTTAAATCTTATTATTAGTTATATATGTATTCTTTTAAATTGATTGTAAAAGTTTTGGTTTCTTGAATGGATTTTCAATTTGATCTTTATGTGAAGTCGACCTCTAATTAATACTAGCAATTATATAAGTCTATGTGCATGAAACTAATGACGATGCAAGTAAATAAATAAATAAGGTATGGAAAGATCTAACCGAGACACGAGAGATTTATAGTGGTTCGGCTACAAGGACACCTTCCTTGCCCTACTCCACTCCCCGAGCACACTTTGCTCGAGAGTTTTCTTCACAACTTCAATAAGCTCCCTTATGGCGGAGAAAACCGTACACAACTTTGGCTTACACGGGTTTAACGACACAAAGCTAAATGTCGAGTTCTAATCGTAGCTAGAACCAATCTCACAACTTCACAACACAACTTCTTCACAACTTATTCACGACTACTTCACAACGGCTTCACGACTGCTTCACGACTTCTTCACGACTTCTTCACGACTTCAACACGACCGCTACACAACCTCTATGATGCGGCTTCACGACTTCAACACTATGTCTTCATGACTAAGACTTCACGACTTCAACGTGACCGCTACACAACCTCTATGCTACGGCTTCACGACTTCAACACTAGGACTTCACGACTAGGACTTCATTGCTTCAACACGACCGCTACACAGCTTCTATGCTATGCCTTCACGACTTCAACACAAGAACTTCACGACTAGGACTTCACAACTTTAACACGACCGCTTCACAGCTTCTATGCTACGGCTTCACGACTTCAACACAAGGACTTCATGTCTTCTAAGCTACGGCTTCACAACTTCTACACCACGGGTTCACGATTTCTACACAACGGCTTCACGACTTCTACACTTTGACCTCACAACTTCTATACCACAACTACTTATACAACATCTTCACTACTTACACACAACACTAATCTATAACACACACCTTACATACAAATGAATGAATGATTTACAAACTTTGTTAAACACACAACTTAAGTAACAAGATGATACTAAGTTGTAATACTTCTAATCTTGATTGATAGAAGTATTCTTCTTTTGCACTTGGATGGTGGATGCTTGGATCACTTGGAAACCAATGCTTAAGATTACATGATCAAAGGTTTTTTTTAAGATATGAAATGAGATCTACAACAGAAAGTTTTAGTGCAAAAGGTTAAGTAAAAATCCATGGGAAGGCTGGTATTTATAGGGAAAAATCTGGACAGCTGGAGCCTACTGGAGCGTGGTCGGCCCCCTTAAATAGGGGGGCGGTCCCCTTAATTTTAAGGGGGCCGCCTAGTAAAATTAAGGGGGCCGCCCCTGCTGAACGTTGGCCAGTTTTGTCCTTTTGTGGGGAAGGTTTTTCTGGAACATTTTAACTGATTTTGGTTAAAAATTTGAATTCATATTTTTATAAAAGATTAAACATTTTTATTTAATACCAAAAATGTTTTTTCAAAAATATATAAAATGTTTTTGATGTTTTATAAAAAATCTAGTTATTAAGAAAATGTTCATTTGATCATATAATGCATTAAGCATTAGTTCATTCATACCTTAAGTGATTTTAGTTGTAGAAGTGAATATTTACAACTAAATACTTGTTTAATTTATAAGTTTATGTTTTAATGAGTTTACATTTTGTGATCATCAAAACATAGAGATATGAATAAATATTGATAATGTTTTTAGGCATTTATTTATGTCAACAATCTCCCCCTTTTTGATGATTACAAAACCTAAACTCATTAAATCCAAAAAGTTATTTTTGGACAAGTATTTAGTGAGTTTATATTCACTTCTCCCCCTTTTTGTAGAATCAAAAAGGTTATGCCGACAAGTTTTTGAGACAAAATTTGTCGGGACGAGAACTCCCCCTTGATGTGTGCTCCCCCTCGTTTGAGGGCACCAAGGAATCGATATATGGAATACTTGCAAGAAAAATATTAGAAGCACAAGCATATATATAGCAAAAATAAGCATGCATATAAAGACATTCATTAAAAATGTTGTGTATAAATACACAACCATCCAAGATTATATTCAATCCTACATTAGCTATTAAGTAATGCAATCTACATAATCATTCTAGGAGTACATGATCTTCCATGGGGCTTGCACACAAAATGGTTTGAAAAATTATTTTTGATTAAACATTGCATATGCTTAATTTGGTGAGAATGAAGGTGGTGGTGGTGTAGTGGGTGAAAATGGTGGAGGTTGTGGTGGAGGTTGGTTGTTAAGCATGTGTTCAAGGGATGAAAACATGTAGTGTATCTCATCTCTAAGACCAAAGATGATGGTTTGGTTGTGGATGTGGTGGTATTGGTGATGATGAGAAATGAGCATCAAGAGGTGTTATTGGTGATATGGAAATGACAAGTTGGGTGAATGGAGGTTCTTGAGTAGGAGGTGGAGTTGATGCTCTTGATGGTGGTGATGAAAGGTGTGAGTTGATGTAGTTATTGATGGATGAAAGGGTGTTTTTGATGGTGCATTTGGTGCACTTGCGGATTAACATTGAGGTGGTGGTGATGGAGTTTTGGTGTCTTAGAGATGATTTTGGTGATAGCATGGTGAATGAAAATGGGTGTTTGATGGAGTTGATGGTTGATTTAGGTAAGGTTTGGGCTAGATAAAAGGGGTCGCAAGATGCAAAAGAAAACAGTAAATTTTACTGCCCAGATGGCCGGTCCCCTTAATTGTAGGCCGGCCCCCTTAAAATTAAGGGGACTGCCTAGGGAATTAAGGGGGCCACCCATCTGGTGTTTTCCCAGGCGACCAAATTTGAAAAATTTCCAGAAAAGGGTCATTTTTAGGGTGTTTTTGCAGCAAGCTCCATTTGAGTCATGTACATCAAAAATAATTAAATAGTGGCATAAACATGTTAAATACGCATGCATACATTTAAAACATATTATGGAATAAGCATGTTATTAATCATCAAGCATGTATATATATGTTGGGAATAAAATGATCAAAGTCAAAGAGCCTGCCAATGATGTAAAGAGCCTGCTAGTTGATTTTGAACAAGTATGAAGATGTTCTACCAGTACCTTCTGGGTAGAAGGTACTGCTGGTTGATGAAGAGCCTGCCAAGCTTATGTCAAGTCGATTAGATATTTTGTAATAGATATTTAGTTGAATTATTAGTCTTAGTACATTGTTATACGTTTTGTAGAAGTAGATTAGTCTTCTGTGGTGACAGAAGAATATTATCAGAGTTGTACATTGGTAGTTGTATTTAATTGTAGGCGCAAATATAGTCAAAGTATAGTATAATACTCTTCCACTTGACAACATGTAATAAGATATCCTTATCTTATAAAAGGATATCTTAGTCACTACTTCATGCATGCATCTTTACGAACCAATTAACCAAAAACCCAAACTATCTCTCAAGTAACCTAGTTACTTCAAATCACAAATCCTTTTACAATCTTAGATTCAAGATTACTTTGTAATCCTGGTGATACTTAGATCATCCGTATTATTTCATCAATAATATTGAATCGTTTTGTGTTAACCAAAGTTGTGTTCTTTATTCATTGCATTCTCACGTTTACTTAAACTCACCACCTTGTGTTCTTTTAAAGTGTGTTGTAGTAGATTCCGCATGCTAAACACATTCAATACATAAATATCTCAATCAAGAACATTAAACAAAACCGTTCCACAAGTGGTATCAGAGCTAGGCTTGATATTTACTAATTTAAAAGAAAAATGGATGTTGAACATATTCAAACAAATGTTGCAGCTAAACTTCCATTACTCAAGCAAAACGAGTTTGAAATGTGGAGACTAAGGGTTGAACAATACTTTCAAGTGCAGGACTATGCACTTTGGGAGATCATTGAACAAGGCAATTCATTTAAACCCCAAATCACCACTACAACAGTAAATGATGCTCTTGTAACAAGAATACAAGACCAACCATCAAATGCAGATGAAAGAATTCAGAAGAAAAATGATCTAAAGGCAAGGAGTATGTTACTGATGACTATTCCAAATGATCAACTTCTGATCTTTAACAAATACAAAGATGCCAAAACCCTCTTTGAAGCTATTGTGGCTAGGTTTGGTGGTAATGATGCTACCAAGAAAACACAGAAAACACTTCTCAAACAACAATTTGAGAACTTCACAGCCACAACCAATGAGTCTTTGGACAGTATGTTCAACAGACTTCAGAAGCTTGCAAGTCAGTTAGCCATCCATGAAGTGATGATAACTCAAGAAGACCTAAACTCTAAATTTCTTAGGAGTTTACCTTCAGAATGGTCTATGCATGTCATTGTATGGAAGAACAAGTCAGATATTGACCAGATGAGTCTCAATGATCTCTACAACAATTTCAAAATTGTAGAACATGAAGTAAAGAAGACTACTGGGTCAAGTTCAGGAAATATGGCATTTGTTTCATCCCCAAACATCTCAAAGGTTGATAATGAAGACAAAGGTGGCAGAGAAGAAAGTACTGCCAACACAACCTTTGGTACTGCTAGTACTTCTAGTAGTACCAAATCCATTTTAGATGAAACAATTGGGTGTGCTTTTCTTACATCTCAACACAATGGGTCCGTATTAACATTTGAAGACCTTCAAGAGATTCATCCTGATGATCTTGAAGTGATGGACATAAAGTGGCAACTTTCACTTTTAAGCATTAGAGCTAAGAAGTTGATGATGAGGACTGGCAAAAAGATAATGATAGATGGAAATGAGCCTGCTGGCTATGATAAGTCAAAGGTGGAGTGTTACAACTGCCACATGAAAGGTCACTACTCTAGAGAGTGTAGAAGACCTAAGAGGCAGGATGACAGAGGTAGAGGGTTTGACAACAGAAATAAAGGAAGCTTTGAGAAGAAAGGAAGCTTTGAAAGCAAGAGTAAGGTTGTTGAAGTTGCTGAGCCAAAAGCAATGGTTGCTATAGATGGCATGGGTTTTGATTGGAGTTTCATGGGTGAAGATGAGTCAACTTCTGATGAATTGGCTTTGATGGCATTCTCCAACCCTGAGGTAAAAATTTCTAAATGTTCAAATACATGTGAAGCTTTTGAAGAATTGCAAACTTTAAGAAAATGTTTTGATGAACTCACAATAGTAGAAAGAAAAACCAATCAAGCCTTATTTGACCATAAGTGTGGTATGTCCAAGCTAGAAAAACAAATCATTCACTATAGAGAAAATGAACTCACATTTTCTGATGCTAAAGGTGCTCTTAATAGACAAATATTTTTGAAAGATACAGAAATTGAAATGTTAAGGACTGAGTGCACTAAAGTGACATTGGCTAGAGATAATATTCAACTGACTGTTACTAAATTGGAAAATGCTTCTGAGTGTACTAGGAGCATAGTAGAGAATCAGATGAATAAAAGAATAAAATCAGGGATAGGATACAATGAATGTCCACCTCCTTATAGAGGAATTCCTTGTCCCCAAGGTAGTGATCTTGCTGCATCAGGTTTACATGAATTTATTAACAAACCATTAGCTAAACCTGTAGTGATAAGTGAACCTTCTGAGAGTGCTAAGAATGTTCCACTCTCTAAGGTGCTCACTGATAAGAGACCAGATGTCCTAATTATTGAAGATTGGGTATCTGATGATGATGAAGATGAGACTATTCCTATCAAAGGAATCAAAGTAGGACCAACTAGTCCTAAGAAAGTAGAAGTTAAAGCTAAGGCTAAAGCTGTTTTGAAAACAGTTGAAAGTTGTGAAAAATGTAATAACAAACCTAGGGGAAGCCAAAGAAATTGGAACAACCTTAAGTCACAACAACTAGGTGATGACTTTGTTATGTTCAATAAGGCTTGTTATTATTGTGGTAGCTTTAATCATCTTCATGCTTATTGTAATAAATGGGTTTCTGGGAGTAAATCAAAGTCTAAAACAAATGTTACTCACCCCAGAAAAAGTTTTGTTAAGTCTAACACCACAAATGTTAAACATACTGTTAGACAAGATAAGCCTGTTATTGCAAAACCAACAGATAAGGGTACAAGAAACACTTTCAAAAGTGTACCAAAAGTTGAGAAGAGTCCTATTCAAAAGATAAATGTGGTTAAAACAAAAGTTTGGAGTCCAAAAACCAAAGGTCCTGCTAGACCAAAAGGTCCTGCTAGACCAAATGGTACTGCCAAATTTGGTATTGCCAAAAATGGTACTGATAGACCAAAGACCACACAATGGATTAGAAGGGAAAGTGCTGTTAAGTCCTCAGCATGTTGGATTTGGAAACCAATCCAATCAAAAGGTGCATCAACAATCCTGAAAAGGTTTGACTTTATTGATGGAAGAGGCAAACCCAAGTCTGTCATGGCTTGGGTACCCCAAGGAAACTAATATGTTTATTCATGTGCAGGAACATTCATCTGATATTGGAGATCAAGGATATGTTGATAGTGGATGTTCAAGGCACATGACAGGCAACATGTCATTCCTCTCAGATTTCAAAACATTTGATGGAGGATATGTTACCTTTGGGGGAGGAATAAAAGGAAAGATCACTGGTAAAGGTACTATCAAAACCAGTAAACTAGATTTTGAAAATGTGTATTTTGTGAAAGAACTTCAGTTTAATCTTCTTAGTGTCTCACAAATGTGTGACAAAAAGAACAATGTTCTATTTACTGAAAATGAATGTATAGTTCTTTCTTCTGATTTTAAGATGCCTGATGAAAGTCAGATCCTTCTTAAAATTCCAAAAAGGAACAATATGTATAGTGTCAATTTAAAGAACATTGATCCCAAGGAAGGTTTAACTTGTTTGGTAGCAAAGGCCTCATTGGATGAATCTATGTTATGGCATAGAAGGCTTGGTCATGTAAACTTTAAAACAACCAACACTATTGCAAAATATGATTTAGTAAGAGGTTTACCCAAAAAGATTTTCCAAAACGACCAATCCTGTGTTGATTGTCTAAAAGGCAAACAACATAGAGCTTCTTGTAAGCCCAAGACCCAAAACTCTATTTCTCAGGCTTTACATATGCTTCATATGGATCTCTTTGGTCCTACTAATGTGTGCAGCTTGAATGGAAAGAAATATTGTCTGGTTGTTACTGATGACTATAGCAGATTTTCATGGGTTTTCTTCTTAAGATCTAAACATGAAACAAGTGAGATACTTAAAACCTATATCACTGAGGTAGAAAACCAATCTGATAAGAAGGTCAAAATCATCAGGTGTGACAATGGGACAGAGTTCAAGAATAGAGTTATGGATGACTTTTGCAAGGAAAAAGGCATAAAAAGAGAGTTTAGTGTAGCTAGAACACCTCAGCAAAATGGAGTAGCAGAAAGAAAGAATAGAACACTTATAGAGGCTGCTAGAACTATGTTAGTAGACTCTAAGTTACCTATTTCATTTTGGGCTGAAGCAGTTGGTACTGCTTGTTATGTACAAAACAGGGTTCTTGTGACAAAACCACATAGAAAGACTCCTTATGAACTTTTCTTTGGTAGAAAACCATCTTTAAGTTTTATGAGACCTTTTGGTTGTCATGTCACTATTCTCAATACCAAAGATCATTTAGGCAAATTTGATGGAAAAGCAGATGTTGGCTATTTGATAGGGTATTCCTTGCAGAGTAAGGCCTATAGAGTGTTTAACACTTGCACTAGGCTAGTAGAAGAGAATCTTCACATAGAGTTTCAAGAGAAACTAACAAATGTGAAAGGAGTTGGACCAGATTGGATGTTTGATGTTGATAGGCTTTCAGAATCTATGAATTATGTGCCTGTTTCAGGTACAAATACTAATGATAATGCAGGTTTTGAAGACAATGTTGAAACTCCTAAAGATCAAGATTACATCTGGATGCCAATTTGGAAAAGTATGGATCTATCTTCAAGTCAAGAAGGACCTTCAAACACAAGAAATGAAGGCAATGAAGAAGATCAAGGAACTCAGAATCAAGAGAATCAAGAAAGTGGTGCTAATGACAATGGTACTGCCAGTTCTTCAGATGGTCCTGCTAGTTCAAGTATTGGTACTGCTGAGCCATTGAATGTTCAAATAGATGATTCTTTTCAAGAAGAAGTTGGGATTAGCAATCTTCCAACTACATATGAAGTTCCTAAAACACCAAACACTAGAATTCTCAAAGATCACTCAACTGATGATGTGATTGGAAGCATAACTTCTGGTGTTAGAACAAGATCTCAAGTTGGTTTATCTCAAGTCTTATCTTCAGATGAAGAAGGGTTTATCTCCTCTATTTATGAAGAAAAGAAGAATGATACTTCCAATATATGCCTGTTTTCATGTTTTCTATCTCAGGCTGAACCCAAAAACATAAACAAAGCTTTAGATGATGCAAGTTGGGTGGAAGCAATGCAAGAAGAGCTTCTCCAATTCAAGATTCAGAAGGTTTGGATATTGGTTGATTTGCCTAGAGGTCATAGGGCAATTGGAACCAAATGGGTGTTCAGAAACAAGAAAGATGAAAGGGGTATAGTGATCAGAAACAAGGCTAGATTAGTAGCACAGGGATATACTCAAGAAGAAGGGGTAGATTATGAAGAAGTGTTTGCTCCAGTTGCAAGACTTGAAGCAATTAGGCTATTCTTGGCCTATGCTTCATTTATAGGCTTCACTGTCTATCAAATGGATGTTAAGAGTGCATTTTTATATGGTGAGATTGAAGAACCAGTATATGTATCTCAACCTCCAGGCTTCATTGATGCAGAGTATCCATACAAAGTTTACAAGGTTACCAAGGCTTTGTATGGCCTACACCAAGCTCCTAGGGCATGGTATGAAACATTGGCTTGTTTTCTACTAGAAAGTGGATTCCAAAGAGGCAGGATTGATCCAACTTTGTTTATCAAAAGAACAAAGAAAGACATCTTGCTAGTGCAGATTTATGTTGATGACATAATCTTTGGATCAACAAACCAAGACTTGTGTGTAGAATTTGAAAAACTTATGCATAGTAAGTTTGAAATGAGTTCCATGGGGGAACTTACTTTCTTTTTGGGTCTCCAAGTGAAACAATCCAAAGAAGGCATATTTATCAGCCAAGATAAGTATGTAGCAGAGATCCTAAGGAAATTCAATTTTGCTGACTCTAAGGTTGCAAGTACACCAATGGATCCAGACAAAGGGCTACTCAAGGATGCTGAAGGAGAAGATATGGATTTGCACAATTATAGATCTATGATTGGGTCTTTGATGTATCTTACATCATCAAGACCAGATATCATGTTCTCAGTATGTGTATGTGCAAGGTTTCAAATACATCCCAAAATCTCTCATCTCACAGCAGTCAAAAGAATCTTTAGATATCTTAAGGGTCAACCTAGGTTGGGTCTTTGGTATCCAAGGGAATCATCTTTTGAATTGGTGGCTTATTCGGATAGTGACTATGCTGGTGCAACTCTAGACAGAAAATCCACAACTGGTGGATGTCAATTTCTTGGTTGCAGACTCATCTCTTGGCAATGCAAGAAACAAACAATGGTGGCCAATTCTACAACTGAAGCAGAATATGTTGCTGGTGCAAGTTGTTGTGGGCAAGTTCTTTGGATCCAAAATCAAATGCTTGACTATGGGTACAATTTTCTTAACACCATTATTTATATTGACAATAGCAGTACTATTTGTATCATTAAAAACCCAGTTCAACACTCAAAAACAAAACATATTGAAATCAGACACCATTTCATAAGGGATTGCAATGAGAAGAGGTTAATTCAAGTAGTTAAAATTGATTCTGAAAAGAATTATGCAGACCTTCTCACCAAATCTTTTGATTTAGGTAGATTCAAATATCTTGTAGGAGGTATTGGAATGATAAATCTTTGAAAATCATATGTTTTTGTTCATAAAATTAACTGGTATTGGATTTTAAACATGGTACTGCTAGTTAGTCAAAAGGTCCTGTTAGTTCATAATTGGTCCTGCTGATACAAAATCATATGTTTTTGTTCATAAAATTAACTGGTATTGGATTTTAAACATGGTACTGCTAGTTAGTCAAAAGGTCCTGTTAGTTCATAATTGGTCCTGCTGATACAAAATTGCTATGTTTTGTTCATATACAGGCTTGAATGTTTAAAATGCTATAGATCAAGTGCTTTGCATTTTGTTCTTGTGGTTTGCAACTAACACATTTCAGGTTAATAACAAAACAAGAGTTCTTCCAAACAAAAAGGGGCAACAAAAGTTATATTCATTTCAGGAGAGATAACAATCTCAGGGGAGGAATTGATAGCCCAGAATGGAAGAAAAACCAATTTATGAAAGGAAAGACAAGAGCATACAAGATGATGCAGAGTTGAAAAAGATAGAGTTAGATCACATATCTAGAAGGGATGAAGCATTTCTCAAGGAGAAAGTTCTATCTAGATCAAACTAAGAAAAGTTTCAACTCAAAGGCATGCTATTAGATGATTTCACTTGTTGAACCAATCATCCAAGATACACAGCATCATTGCCTGTTTTAAATTTCCTCCATCCAAGGAAATTGCACCATCTTTGGGCCAATATGGCTTTTGGTATTCAGCTCACCAAGTTTTTACAAACTTAAGAGTTGGCTAGTCCTTAAGCAAACGGCTTTTGGTAAAGACAACTCAAATCCGTTGATGGTTGATAGTTTACCAAAAACTATATGGTTGTTAACTAACCATACTTAATTGTAAATAGTTAGCTAGTCCTTAAGCAAACGGCTTTTGGTAAAGACAACTCAAATCCGTTGATAGCTGGTAGTTTGCTAAAAACTATAAGGGATTTTTATAAAACTTTCAAAGGTACTGGTAGTACAAAATTGGTACTACTAGAGTATAAAGGTACTGCTAAATAGCCGTTGAGCCTGTCAGAAAAAGTTTTAGCCTTTAGGCCTGGTAGTTAAAATTAGCCGTTGGGGTAGTTATGTAAATTACTGATGATTATATTATATTATATTTCACATATAAAAGATCTTTTTAACCGCCTTTTCATTTGCTTATTATAATCTTTCTTATTGTCGGTTAAAAATAATTCTCTCATATCTTCTTTCATCAGTCATTATCATAATTCACATACACCTTTCATCTTCTACCAGTACTACCAACAAATCCCACCATCATATTCAAAATTTTCATTATGGCTTCCACAGTTGTTCTAGATTTTGTCCAACGTCACAATCAGTTAGCATTTTTGGAGAAGTCAGAGGATAATGCCTCATTTCATCAAGTAGTGGACTTTTTAAACAACTCCTACATCAGGTTTGCTTTGCTAGTCAATCCCACTATTTATGAAAATCAAATTTTACAATTTTGGCAATCTGCTAAGATTAAAACTTCTGAAAATGGGGAACAAAGAATTAAGGCCAAAGTGGATGGTAAACATTTGACTCTTACTGAGTCATCCATAAGAAGACATCTTCATTTGGATGATTCTGATGGTATTAGTCAGTTACCAGATAGTGAAATTTTTGAAAATTTACAAAGAATGGGGTATCATGCTGAGTCTAACAAACTCACTTTTCTGAAAAAGCATCTTACTCCACAATGGAGATTTTTGATTCACACAATCCTTCACTGTTTGAGCCAGAAGAAAACCTCTTGGGAGCAATTTGTGGAAACATGGCTTCTGCTCTCATTTGCTTAGCTACAAACAGAAAATACAATTTTTCTAAACATATTTTTGAAGGGTTGATTAACAATGTGAAAAGTAAAACAAAGTTTCTGATGTATCCAAGATTTATTGGCTGCATCATTGCAAAATTGAAACATTTGTTACTTCCCACAGACTCAATTTATGATACACCAAAACTTTCTCACAAAGTATTTTCAAATATGAGAATTGGTTTTAGAGGGGAAGAAATACCACTTTTTGATGAAATGGTACCACAACATCCAGAAGAACCAACACCATCAGCTGAAACACAATCATCTAGTTCTTCACATGGTTACATTTCACCAACACATCAAACAACTCCAATACCATCTCCAGTACCATCAACAACACCACCACAATCATCACACCATGTATCACAAACCCAATCACCTCAGACAATGCAAGAACTGAAAGACAAGGTGAAGTTCTTAGAGAATGCTCTTAAAAGTCAAAATGAGAAGTTTTCTAAGATCAACATCAAATTGGTCAAGAGGGTCAAGAAATTAGAGGGTGAAGTGAAGAAGTTGAAGGGTAAAAGATCTGCAAAGGTTGTTTTATCAAGTTCTTCAAAGTCAGATGATGATAGGATAGGTCACTCTTCCAAAAAGGGGAGGAAGGATAGTTCTGAAGATGAGGAAGAGGCTCAATTTGAATTCCATGATGGAACTCAAGTTTATGATGAAGAGCCTGTTGGAGCAGGGCAAGAGCCTGCTAGGCCAGAAGAAGAGTCTGCTAGAAGAGAAAGGCTATTGGCTATGGGGTATAAAGGGTCTGCTGAGAAAGTGTACAAGAGAAAGAGGAATTTAGAGCCTCAAGGGAATTTGTTTGTTCAGGGGAGGATTTATGCTGCTGATGAGCAATCTTCTGCTCCATCACAAGATCAAACTCCAAAGGATAAGGGCAAAGGTATTCTGATTGAAGATGAGCCAAAGTCCAAGAAGTTGAAAAGAACTCAGCAAATACAGATGGCTTTAGGAGAAGAAGAGGCCAAAAGAGTTCAAGAAGAAGAGCTAAAAGCTAGTGAAGCTTCAAGAATACTTGAAGTAATGAAAGAGCAGAAAGATGCTGAAGATGCTGCTCAAGCTCTTCTTGATTCTCAAGCTGCACAAATATTTGATGCACAACTACAATGGATTATCTCTATTGATCCAATTGTAAGAGGTCAAGCTTCTGTGTATGTGGATGATGAGTCTCTCAGTATAGAAGAGAAGACAGCCAAGCTTGAAGAATTCATCACCAAAAAGTATAGAGAAGAAGTCTTAAATGATGTATTTCAGCAGATCATGCAGTATAAGGAGAAAGGGTTTAAACTGCCACATGATCAGAAAGAGCAGATGAAGTTCTTCAAGTTATATCTGAAAAGGTCAGCAAATTGGAAGGATCATCAACTCAAAAGAAAATCATTTGATGAGTTACAGCATCTATACATTGAAGCCTACAAGAAGAACCACTGCACTCCTCCTGAACACACACAAGAAAGGTCTTCAAAGAAGAAGGAAGATGCTCAGAAGAAAGAAGTAGCAAAATTGGACACAGAGCAAGTAAGTAAAATGTTGATTACTTTGCCTACTATCATACATGCTGATCCAATTAGGTCTAGACACCCTATAATTGATTGGGAAATACACCATGATAGATTTGGTAAGTCATGGAAAATATCAAGGGTTGGGGGACAGTCTGCTATCTTTAAGAATTTTGAAAATCTAGTTAGAGCATCTGACATAGCAGATTTAGAAGAATTGTGGAATCTAGTGCAAATTAGGCTAGCCACAAATTCTAGCAATGATGTTAAGGAACAGGAATTATGGGTTGAATTCAATAGGATGTATGATCCTGATCCCAAAGATGATTATTGGAAGTTTCCATATTATGATCCCACTACAACCTGGGAATTCCTAAGTCATTGCAGTATTCATCATTTGTACACATCAAGTGGGATTGAACTCTTCATGTTGGCTGAGAAAGAGTATCCACTTAGTTATGAAGTGCTCTCAACTATGATCTCCAAGAGATTAAGGTGTGACAAAGATGATGAGAACTCAGAAATTGTTCAAAGTTTGCTAAGGAGCATATTTGAACAATGTGAAAGAAAAAGGAAGGATAGAAAGTAAAGGTTTTTGGAAGAGTTCCCTCAAATCCTCAAGGTATGTATTTTATTCATCAGAAACTTGTGTATTTTAATGGAAATAACAAGTTTAGGGGAGGATTGTTGGGAATAAAATGATCAAAGTCAAAGAGCCTGCCAATGATGTAAAGAGCCTGCTAGTTGATTTTGAACAAGTATGAAGATGTTCTACCAGTACCTTCTGGGTAGAAGGTACTGCTGGTTGATGAAGAGCCTGCCAAGCTTATGTCAAGTCGATTAGATATTTTGTAATAGATATTTAGTTGAATTATTAGTCTTTGTACATTGTTATACATTTTGTAGAAGTAGATTAGTCTTCTGTGGTGACAGAAGAATATTATCAGAGTTGTACATTGGTAGTTGTATTTAATTGTAGGCGCAAATATAGTCAAAGTATAGTATAATACTCTTCCACTTGACAACATGTAATAAGATATCCTTATCTTATAAAAGGATATCTTAGTCACTACTTCATGCATGCATCTTTACGAACCAATTAACCAAAAACCCAAACTATCTCTCAAGTAACCTAGTTACTTCAAATCACAAATCCTTTTACAATCTTAGATTCAAGATTACTTTGTAATCCTGGTGATACTTAGATCATCCGTATTATTTCATCAATAATATTGAATCGTTTTGTGTTAACCAAAGTTGTGTTCTTTGTTCATTGCATTCTCACGTTTACTTAAACTCACCACCTTGTGTTCTTTTAAAGTGTGTTGTAGTAGATTCCGCATGCTAAACACATTCAATACATAAATATCTCAATCAAGAACATTATACAAACACCGTTCCACAATATATATCATGATATCAAGTATACAAGTGATGCGTGGTTTTGTAACCTTACAACAGGTTTTACCTCTCGAGGGATCTCAAGAGGCTTACAACCCCACCAGGCAGTGTACCTGACCGATGTAGTATAGTGTAGTGGTAAGTACGGGGGATTGATCGTTCTCCACAGGGAATAGTGTTCGTTAGGTATGAAAAACTACTCTAATAGGTCTAAAGGTTGAGGAAGATTCTTTTTATGTTTTTATATTTTTATGAAAGCAAGTAAAATCTCGGTTTTGAAGGAGTGGGCGGAATTAGTTGCTAGTCAACTAACCCAAATAACTACAAATGCAAATAAAATAAATAACTGAAAATAAAATGTTGGTGAGAAACTTATGTGTAGAGAAATGTGTTTACTTAGATTTCCTTACTCCCTAACTATCTTTTACCGGTTAATTAGTGTGTATTAGTCGCGTGGATGACGGGTGATTCCTTAATACCATTCGTGGGGTGGCGTACGTACTTCCCCAACTCTACAAGCTCCTACTTCACTCCTATGTCGAGCCGGCTAGGAAGCTCCTAACATGGGATCACTAGAATTCGCTTGTGCATTAAATACAACCATAAAAACCTTTAGTACCCATTTGGTTCATGTTTCTTAAAACGTTCAAGCAAGTTACCGAATAGGAAGTTAGCCAGTTTTCTTAAGCCTAACATAGATAAACAATCATCCAATACAACTAATAACACACTAATAACCAATAATCAATAGCTAGGTTTCATTAGATCTAAGCAAACACAAGATAAATTTAGCCTAACATGTTAATCAAAAGACAAGAATAAGATAAAATCAAACAACACATAAACATATTGAATGATTAATTGATAACTTATCTTCAATGTAACATGGAAGATCTCAAGGCAAAAAGCCTTGAAAAAGAAGCTAAAATCGTCTTAGGGTTTTCTCCCAAAATTCCACACACTAAACTCTCCCTTATGACAAAAAATTAGAAAACTATATATAGATTTTTACATCTGACGGCGTCACGTTATGGAGTGTGACGCCGTCACCTCGCCGCTTCTAGGGTTCCCGGATGACCTTCTTGACGCCGTCCCTCTTTAGCTCTTCAAAAATCCATTCTGGCTTATCAAGGCTTGACGCCGTCGAACCTTGAACGTGACGCCGTCCCCTTTTGATTTAAGCCGTGACGCCCTTGATCAAGTTAAAGCGTGACGCCGTCAGAATTCACATGCTATTTTCACTGGCTTATCATGAGTAAATTTCACGTCCACCTTTTCTTGCCTAGGCATGATGAACTCAAATAAGTACATTTTATTACTATCATTTATCCTATTAATTTGACTTGTTTTACTATATTATGTATGAGGATTGATACTTAATTGTTTACTTTTGTAATTCTCAGGTAAAAACAAGCATTTGGTGAAACTTAGCGATTATGGACTAATAATGGAGCAAAACGTGCATAAAGAGGAAGTCTACTGACATGGACAAGATCAAGTCAATTCTGCTCCAGATGCGCCGCATCTCACTCTCGAAATGCGCCGCATCTCTATCAAGATATCACCAGATACGATCCAAGATACAAGAGGACATGCGCCGCATCTAATAAAGGATTACGCCGCATCTTCTAGCGGTGTACGAATATTCCTGAATATTATAATCTTGGACCCCACGCGAAGTTAAGTACATGCGCCGCATCTACTTAAGTAGATGCGCCGCATCTTCCCTCAGACAGAAACTATAAATACCCCGTAGACCAGACGAATTTAAGAGTTCGAAACCCTAACACCGAAGTTCGGACAGCAGAGCAAAAGGACGAATTCAGTCAAGGAGGCAGCACAAGACACACCCAAATCGAAGATACAAGAGCTGTAAGAAGGTGCTGCATGTATTTAATTCATTAAGTAGTTTTGTTTTATTGTGTTAGCAAACTTTAATTCATCAGGATTGGTGGCTTGTGTAATGTGACAACGAAAGATTGCACTCCCTTTAATACTTGCTTTCCCATCAATTAAAGTTTATATGTTGATGTCTTTGGTTACTACTTATTAGTGCATTGATAACCTCTGTGTTTATTAGTGGCTTGCGGGCATCCGACTGCGGGACAAGATGTGGCTCCCACGGTTGTTTCTAAATTGATCACTTAGGAATAACTTTTAGACATAAGTAATCATTAAGGGTTTACTCGCCGATGAGAATAGGACCAACGAGAAAGGGTTAATTACATACACTTCATATAAAGCTATCAATAAAACAAGTGACAATCTACTTAATCATAAGGACAGCCCTCTTATTGTCTCTAGTATCTATCTGTGTACGTGTGTGCTACTTGCTGATTCGTGCCTATTTGTTTATTTTATTATTTAATTGCAAACAAAACTGTGCCAGTCTCTCAGGCTGAAACCCCCTTGCGTTAGGATATTAAAATACTGATTAGAATAACTAGATAATACGTTCCACTCTTAGTGATCGACACTCTACTTACCATTATCTTCATACTGACCGGGTACACTGCTCGTTAAGTGTGTGTGTTATTGATAAGTCGGCTAAATATAAATTTAAAACTTGAGTAGGCATTAAAACTGCTAAACCGCAACGACACATCACGCGCATCAAGTTTTTGGCGCCGTTGCCGGGGAGTGAATTGTTATTATCTGTTAATTTGATTAGTATTTTAATTAGGTTATTTTTCTTTTTATTAGATTAATTGCATCATTGTACTATTTTGCATATTTGTTGTATTGTGTGTTAATTGTTTTCTTTTTATTTTTTGTGTGTTTTATTTTTGTTTCGTGTGTTTTATTTGTTTTTTATTTTTCGTATTTTTCTGTTCTGCTATCGTTGTACTGTGCTAAATCGAACGATACGGCGCATCTGATCTCTCAGATACGGCGTATTGCGTTCAATTTTTTTTAATACAACGCGTTTAATTAATTCGATACGACGCATCTTTTCCCCAAGATACGGCGTATCTGTTTTTAATAAGAAAATTTTTCTAAGCGATAAAGTAATACGACGCATCTGCTTTTGCAGATACGGCGTATCTGTTTTTGATAAAAATTTTCTAAACATTAACGCCATACGACGCATCTTCTTTTGAAGATACGGCGTATCTATTATTTTAATTAAAAACAGTTTGCGAATTATTAAACAGATACGACGTATCGATCTCTGTCGATACGGCGCATCTTACTGAATCAAAAATCTTTTATTTTCAAACGTAACGAAAATACGGCGCATTAACTTTCGTTAATACGACGCATTTATCTTTGGCAAATATAGTTGATTTTTGATATTTACTTTGATCGGACCGCTACTCTCGTGTGCAAGTTGTTTATTTTCAGGATAAATGATGACTCAAGCATCACCAAGGAAGATTACATTCTGAACTAAACCAAGAGAAGATAGCTGGGGTATCAAAACGTAACCTCTTCGATTATTCAACCAGCCCTAAGGGAAGTCTCCTCCACTATAATCTCAATTTTATTATCCATGTTATACATCTGATTCAAATCGTAATCTTAATTTTGTACACTTAAAAACGATATTTGTTCCTAACATCGGAATAAAAACTTATCCTCTAAACAATAAGATTACAATTATTAATAAAACGTTTATGCCTATTGCTCTTATCTTGAATTTATTTATATGGTATGCCGTTTAACCCAAATTTGATGTATAAGGAACTGTGTTGCGGAGGCCAAGGTACGTTCTTCATTTAAATTTCGTTAACTAACATAGAGATACGGCGGATCTAAATATCCAAAGCGCCGTATCCCTGACCAACAAAGACTTATTGACTAGTCAACGGAATTAACTAGATACGGCGCATCCCTGGTTAAGGATGCGGCGCATCTTTATTCTGATCCGTATTAATTCCAGGCTCGATACGGCGTATCTTCTTCAATAAGATACGGCGCATCGACTGACCTGATGATTTTCAGTTTTAATTTTTTCAGTTTTATTTTTACCTAACTACTAATGTATTATGCAAGTTTGAACCTTTCTTATCTTAGGTGTGTTTTAGAGTGTTGGTGGTATTATAGTTTCCTGGATTTCCTGTGGATACATCAAGTATGAAGCTTTAACGTTCTAATCCACAAGAAAGATGATTTTTGCTCTTATACTAATGGAGGATCATACCGAGCAAATCTCAGGGGAGTTTTTTTCCGTTCTAATTCTTTTCTTTCCAGTTTTTAACCTTTTATACAAACAACGAGGACGTTGTTTAACTTAAGTGGGGGGATAGGAGAATTAGAACACTTAACACTTACTTGTCCTAAACTTTTTCAAAAATTATGCTTAAAATGTGCTTAATATATCAAACTTAAAAAAATTTTAGCATGTTTTTGTTTAAAATCTAAGTTGCATAACTGCACACAAGACGTTATTTTCAAAAATTGTGATTTTTCAAAATTCACAAATCTATGAGTGTGCCGGTGACTTGTAAACTTTAGAACTTGGCTTGTATACTATTCGAGACCACCATAATGAGTATTATTTATATAATTGGAATGACTTGTCTAACTTGGTAAAATTCTAGGATTACACCAAATAGCCTTTATATGTTATGTGTTATTAGCTAACTACACTGGTTAGTTAACCCCCGTATAAACCCTTTTGTTACTCTCACTTTTAGAGTAAGATACCCCTAGAAAAACCCTCAGAGCCATTCCTTTCGTTTCTTACACCTATGTTTAAAATGTTTCGTTACACCCTTACACCTTAGCCTACCCTGTAGATTAGAATCCGTGGTTGGTTAATTGCTATAGGCAGAGTGTGTTTCCTTACATTACCTGTGTTCGCGTGCGTAATTCATTATCTATGGTTAGGTCGGGAAATTGCACAATGCAAATTGGAGTGAAAGTAAATATTGTATATTTTTGAGTTTATTTTTCGTGTGTTTACTACTTTCACTATTACCGTTATTTCTGAAAGTATGAAAAGTGTGAAAAAAATTATCCGGAAAGAAAGTTGTAGTGATGTGGTGAAATTTTACACATCTATGTTTATGTTTCAAAAAAAAAAAAAAAAAAAAAAAAAAAAAAAAAAAATCGAAAAAATGAGAAAAGAAAAAGAAAGAAAAAAGAGTTGGATGTTTATTTTAAGCCAACGATGTAGAGTTATGTAAGTGGTCGATATCACCACTATTTGTTGTATTATATCTATGATTGAATGGGAATTGGCAGTTATGGGAATGCCGATTAAGGATTATTCTTTGATTAAGATTGTGTTGAGTATAATTCGTGTCTACCTAAAGCGTGTGTTTCAAGTGTTAAAGCGTGAGTTATTCAATGATATGAGTCTTATTCATGGGATGGTTGGGATAGTGATTAACCACACTTAGGATTTTAATTTATTTGTTTTGTTTTGTTTATTTTTATTTTTACACCAATTTATATCCCAAATGTTATCCATACCCTGTATTGTTCTTTATCCAACCGAACCTTTGATTTATTGAGATTAGGGATTTGAGCAATCTTAAGTATCGTAGTCGTGGATTCGGCTATGTATTTATGATTTTGTCGCCCTTTTTGATATATTATTATTGGTGAAGTTTGGACCTATCTTTAGCTTATTCGAGTTAAGGATTTGAGCAATTGCAAGTATCGTGTTCGTGGATTCGATCATGTATTTGTGATTTTGTCGCCTTTTCTGGAATTTGAGATCGATAGTGTAAATAAGAATGATTAACCCTTAAACCTAAAAAACCCTTTTTTACCGCTTTAGACTTGTTATTCCTTAGCTTTAGTGGTGGAGATGTGTATACTTGCCAAGCTTATGATAGAATATTCGTTGCGACTGGACAGTTAAACGATTAGATTTGCTTTTATCGACTTATTTTATTTTACTTCTAATTCGTTAAGTGTTTAGTTGTGTGATTATGAAATAAATGAATACATGCTTAAATATAAAAATAAATCCTAACATCTTTTAGGATACATTTTCATAAATGAAATTCTAAGGTTTACTTGGGGACAAGTAAAGTTCAAGTGGGGGGATATTTGATGAACTCAAATAAGTACATTTTATTACTATCATTTATCCTATTAATTTGACTTGTTTTACTATATTATGTATGAGGATTGATACTTAATTGTTTACTTTTGTAATTCTCAGGTAAAAACAAGCATTTGGTGAAACTTAGCGATTATGGACTAATAATGGAGCAAAACGTGCATAAAGAGGAAGTCTACTGACATGGACAAGATCAAGTCAATTCTGCTCCAGATGCGCCGCATCTCACTCTCGAAATGCGCCGCATCTCTATCAAGATATCACCAGATACGATCCAAGATACAAGAGGACATGCGCCGCATCTAATAAAGGATTACGCCGCATCTTCTGGCGGTGTACGAATATTCCTGAATATTATAATCTTGGACCCCACGCGAAGTTAAGTACATGCGCCGCATCTACTTAAGTAGATGCGCCGCATCTTCCCTCAGACAGAAACTATAAATACCCCGTAGACCAGACGAATTTAAGAGTTCGAAACCCTAACACCGAAGTTCGGACAGCAGAGCAAAAGGACGAATTCAGTCAAGGAGGCAGCACAAGACACACCCAAATCGAAGATACAAGAGCTGTAAGAAGGTGCTGCATGTATTTAATTCATTAAGTAGTTTTGTTTTATTGTGTTAGCAAACTTTAATTCATCAGGATTGGTGGCTTGTGTAATGTGACAACGAAAGATTGCACTCCCTTTAATACTTGCTTTCCCATCAATTAAAGTTTATATGTTGATGTCTTTGGTTACTACTTATTAGTGCATTGATAACCTCTGTGTTTATTAGTGGCTTGCGGGCATCCGACTGCGGGACAAGATGTGGCTCCCACGGTTGTTTCTAAATTGATCACTTAGGAATAACTTTTAGACATAAGTAATCATTAAGGGTTTACTTGCCGATGAGAATAGGACCAACGAGAAAGGGTTAATTACATACACTTCATATAAAGCTATCAATAAAACAAGTGACAATCTACTTAATCATAAGGACAGCCCTCTTATTGTCTCTAGTATCTATCTGTGTACGTGTGTGCTACTTGCTGATTCGTGCCTATTTGTTTATTTTATTATTTAATTGCAAACAAAACTGTGCCAGTCTCTCAGGCTGAAACCCCCTTGCGTTAGGATATTAAAATACTGATTAGAATAACTAGATAATACGTTCCACTCTTAGTGATCGACACTCTACTTACCATTATCTTCATACTGACCGGGTACACTGCTCGTTAAGTGTGTGTGTTATTGATAAGTCGGCTAAATATAAATTTAAAACTTGAGTAGGCATTAAAACTGCTAAACCGCAACGACACATCACGCGCATCATCCACCTTTTCTTGCCAAGCCATGACGCCGTCCAGAGTAAAATGTGACGCCGTCAAAGGTAACTTTCAGCACAATTTTGAGACTTTGTCGTTTTCTTCACTTTTATGCTCCAAAAACGTCCAAAATGCCTCCTTTTCCAGATTTCTCCTCAAAAGTACCTAAAATGACAAAAGGAACGATTTAGGGCAATATTTGATCAAATAAATACGATTTAAGGCTTAAATGACCCCTTAAAAGCGGTACACTTTTCGCTTCATCAAATACCCTTACACTTTAGATTTGCTTGTCCTCAAGCAAATGCGCTTTTATTCTAATCAAAATACAAGTTAGGGGTCATTTAATGCAAACATAAAAGTAATTACAACAAATATTCGTTCCACTTCAATCATAATAAGCACGGAGATTACATACTAGCACCTCACAAGTAGTGTTTAGATACTCACATCTCTCAAGTGTCATCAAAATAAATCTCATAAATGAAAACGGATAATATCTCTCACTACCTGTCATAGCAAATAGATTACCATAGGCTTGGGAAAGGATCGAAAACCTCCTCCACTAGGCGTAAGCACCTAAGATAAACTATCAAAGAGGGCTTTTAAATGGGTTATAACGTTAGGTGTAGGGAAAAGGAAAACACGGTTTTGTTGGATAAGGGATATTTTACTGGTGGCGAGTTAAAAATCTTGATCAATTACATGTACTATACAATGTTGCTAAACCAAGACTCGACTCGATCTAAGCTAATGAAAGAAAATAACAAAATAACAAAAACATAAAACAAACATAAAATGAAACGGGATGGTAGTCCGTATGTTTTTTCTATTTTTCTTTTTCTCATTTTTTTGTATTTTTCTTGATTTTTCGATTTTTTTTTTTTTTTTTTTTTTTTTTTTTTTTTTTTTTTTTTTTTTTTTTTTTTGCATACACTTTTGCCCTACCATCCAAAATAATACATCAAAGGGGCGTTGCATTCCCCTTACACTTGAACTTTTACATAACTTTACAAATACTAATCTAATGACTCGAATTAAGATAATTGAAAAACTTGGAGTACTTTTAAAACATTTAGCACATATGGGGGTAATAAATGATGTTCTTCCCCATTACTCCATTACACTAGTACTTTACCCATGAGTCCCAATAGTCCCAAAACAATATGTACAAGGATATGACTCGACTTAGCAACCATGTAATCAATTAGATAATTAACTAAGGGTTTAAACAAATGTTGTAACAATAATGCACTAAAAATGAGTGCATACAAGGTAGGCTAAGGCGATTTGGGTGTACATTTAAGTGGGGTGTAACAAATTCTTCCTTTAAGTAAAATGCTTAAAGGTCGAAACGAAAAGATAGGCTCTGAGGGGTGTACTAGGGGTATCGTGTACTAAAAATGAGTACAACGCAAAGGGTGTGGGAGAATTACTTGACCAATGTAGCCAATGTAATTATAACAAAAACACAGGTGTAAAACAACGGGTTAATCCTAATGCCTCTTATCACGTAGTAAATCTAACTACACGAATGTAGTCTCACTTGTGGCCTTGGAATGGTCCTAACGCAAGTTCTAGAATCTAAGTGCTACCGGTACACACATCATAGCATAAATGCTTTTCCTACCAATTCTAGGGGCGAACCTCACATATTTGGGGTGGAAAATTTTTTTAGTGGTACGGTTTTTGTGCTAGTCATATAACTCCTATCCGTGAGACGCTCATTAAGATCAAAGTTTCACTCCTATATGTTGTAAAAAATTTTAAATTTGGCACTAAAATTACCTTAACAAGTATTTCTCTCAGTTTTATTACACATCTACTTTTAAACAAACAAAAATCAAGCGTAAGAGCATTCTCAAAAATCGTACTTTTACCCTCCCCTTACACTTAATATGAACATTGTCCCCAATGTTCAAATAACAAGATGTAAAAGCAAAAAGTAAAAGAATGAAATCAAATACTCCCCTGATTCGCTCGGTGGATAATGAAGTTACATGGTTAGATCTTCCTCCAAGGTAATGTTGAAGCTCCATGACTAATGCATCGCCAAAAGCTTGATTCAATAAACATTTCCTTGTCCAAAATAACCTGTTAAACCTGAGAAAACAAACACGAAAACCTGCATAACATCGGCGGGATAAAATCTATATATAAGGATATAATGCTTGTGGAATGATAATTTTGCAGATTCCTGGAGATTATAAGTTGGAGATTTTAATAAAAACTTTTTATGAAAACAAAACTTTCAAAAATTTCTGAAAATTAAATCTGACGCCGTCAGGTTATAAACCCTGACGCCGTCAGAAATGACCTGACAAAAATTTTCATTTTAAGTTTCCGGAAAATTTCTGGAAAAACCTTTACCTTACTTCCTGGAAATCCCTTACACTTAACTTTTGCAAAATACCTTTATATGTAGTTAAGACGAAGTTAAAAACAACATAAAGCATTTTCACAATTTAGTTTTGAACATGAATCAATAATAATAAAAATTAAACACACATACGGAAAATAAAATCAAACAAACAAATAAATAAACACACAAAGCAAATAAAACAAATAAAGCTTGGGTTGCCTCCCAAGAAGCGCTTTTCTTTATTAACGAGTCTTGTAGCTAGACTCAAAGTCACGTACATTACGTGACTTCTTCATCGAAAGTTATGTCTTCCTCATTGATCATTTCATTACCATTTTCTTGATAATGCTTGACTCGTTGAATATTCACAGTGAATTCTCTATCCTCGTCGTCAATTAATACAACGGCTCCAGTTTTAGAGGAGCTCCTTACGGTAAAAGGTCCATACCATCTAGATTTAAGTTTCCCAGGAAATAGCCTTAAGCGAGAATTATATAATAAGACCTTGTCCCCTTCTGAAAACTCCTTGGGTCTCTTAATCCGTTGGTCATGCCATCTTTTCGCCCTCTCTTTGTATGTAATGGAAGATTCATAAGCCTCTAATCTCAATTCATCAAGCTCTTGGAGCTGTAAGAATCTATTTGTTCCTGCAACTGTATAATCCAAATTACAAGCCTTAAGTGCCCAATATGCTTTGTGTTCCAGTTCTACTGGAAGGTGGCATGCCTTGCCATATACCATACGGAACGGGGTTGTCCCGATTGGTGTCTTATAGGCGGTTCGAAATGCCCACAAAGCCTCATCGAGCTTAAAAGACCAATCTTTTCTGTTTTGATTAACCGTTTTCTCTAATATTCTCTTTATGGCTCTATTAGTGTTTTCGACTTGACCGTTGGTCTGAGGATGGTAAGCGGTGGAGAATCGGTGAGAGACTCCATATCTTTTCATAACCTTCTCCATTTGCGAATTGCAAAAATGAGTTCCCCAGTCACTAATAAGAGCCTTCGGAATTCCAAACCTAGCGAACAATTTTTTTAAGAAATGAATGACTACCCTAGCGTCATTAGTCCTAAGGGCTTGTGCTTCCACCCATTTCGAAACATAATCAATGGCCACCAAGATGTATTCATTCCCTCCAGAAGATGGGAAGGGTCCCATGAAATCAATTCCCCAAACATCGAAAACCTCACAAACTTGTATATAATTCTGTGGGGCTTCATCCCTCCTAGAGATATTCCCAGCTCTTTGACATGCGTCACAAGTTTGTATCATTCCCTTCACATCACGAAATATTGTAGGCCAATAGAACCCCGCGTCGAAGACCTTTCGTGCAGTAGTGCTTATTCCGTGATGTCCTCCAGATGGACCTGCATGACACTCTTTCATAATTCTGACAGCCTCCTTTTCCGAAACGCAACGCCTGATTACCTGGTCCGGACATCTTCGGAATAAGAAGGGTTCATCCCAAAAGTAGTACTTTAATTGATTAAAGAACCTCTTTTTTTCATGCCTGCTCATATGCTCAGGAATGACTCTACTTGCCAGGTAGTTAGCATAATCCGCATACCAAGGTTCAGAATCATTTATTGACATGAGCTGCTCTTCAGGAAATGTTTCCCGAATCTCACTCTTGTCAGATTCAGCGAGGCTGGGGTTTTCGAGACGAGAGAGATGATCAGCCGCAAGGTTCTCTGCTCCTTTCTTATCATGAATTTCAACATCGAACTCTTGCAATAGTAGGATCCAACGGAGTAACCGTGGTTTAGCATCCTGTTTAGCGAAAAGATATCGAATAGCTGAATGATCCGTAAAAACAACCGTTTTAGAAAGGACAAGATACTGGCGAAATTTATCAAAAGCGAATACCACGGCTAGTAATTCCTTTTCAGTGGTAGTGTAGTTTTCTTGAGCAGGATTCATGGTTTTGCTAGCGTAGTATATTGGCTGAAAGTGTTTGTTAAGCCTTTGGCCTAATACTGCTCCAACAGCATAATCACTAGCATCGCACATGATTTCAAAAGGTAACTCCCAGTTAGGGGTAACCATAATTGGAGCTTGGGTAAGTTCCTGCTTCAATAGATCGAATGCGTCCTTGCACTCTTGAGAGAAGTCGAACGGGGCATCCTTCATGAGCAACTGAGTCATTGGTTTAGCTACCTTTGAGAAATCTTTAATGAATCTCCTATAGAAGCCAGCATGACCCAAAAAGCTACGGATTGCCTTGACAGTTGTTGGATAGGGAAGTTTGGATATAGCTTCAATTTTTGCCCGGTCTACTTCAATTCCTCTTCCTAAAATTTTGTGCCCTAGCACAATCCCTTCTTTCACCATAAAGTGGCACTTTTCCCAGTTTAGTACCAAGTTAGTCTCCTCACAACGTTTGAGCATTTTCTCAAGGTTAGCAAGACAGCGATCAAAAGAGTTTCCAAAGACCGAAAAATCATCCATGAAGACCTCCATGCTGTCTTCCATTAACTCATGGAAGATTGCCGTCATGCAGCGCTGGAAAGTGGCGGGGGCGTTACATAGTCCAAAGGGCATTCGCTTGTAGGCGAAGGTGCCATAAGGGCATGTAAACGTGGTCTTTTCTTGGTCCTCAGGAGCGATAGGGATTTGGAAATACCCTGAGAACCCATCTAGGAAGCAGTAGTACTCATGCCCTGCTAACCTTTCCAACATTTGGTCGATAAATGGGAGAGGGAAATGATCTTTTCGGGTTGCATCATTCAACTTCCTATAATCGATGCACACACGCCATCCAGTTACTGTTCGTTGAGGTACTAACTCATCCTTATCGTTCTTCACTACTGTCATTCCTCCCTTTTTCGGTACAACCTGTACAGGGCTTACCCATGGACTGTCGGAAATTGGGTAAATTAGCCCTGCATCTAGGAGCTTAATGACTTCCTTTTTCACGACTTCCTTAATGTTGGGGTTTACTCGTCTTTGAGGCTGCACGGTGGGTTTATAATCCTCCTCCATGAGGATTTTATGCGTGCAAAAGGTAGAGTCAATCCCCTTGATGTCGGCTACATTCCATGCTATAACCCCTTTATATTTTTTTAAAACTCCTAAGAGTTTATCCTTTTGTTCACTTTTCAAAGAAGAGCTTATGATTACCGGAAGTTGATCTTCTCCTTGAAGGAAGGCATATTCAAGGTTGTTCGGGAGTTCCTTGAGTTCTAACGTGGGTGGCTCGATGATGGAAGGTTTAAGTTTGTTCTCGGGTTTACGAAGCTCAAGCTGTTCGATTTCTTGTCTGGGATAGAAGGAGACTACATTTACATCCATAGTCTTCTCCTCCTCTAAGATGGGTGAGAGAGCTTCATCTCGCAACCAACCAGCTTCTACCTGTTCATCTACACAATTATCAATCTCGTCGGATAGTTCATCGATTTCTTCGATGAAATATAGTTGATTATCTGCTTCGAGAGAAAGATTCATTGTGTCCTTGATGTCGAAGGTTAAGCTATCGGCCCCCACTCGTAAAGTTAGTTTGCCGTCATGAACATCAATAACAGCACGAGAGGTCGCAAGGAAGGGTCTTCCTAGAATGATGGGCACAAGATCATCTTCTTCCATTTCTAGGATGACGAAGTCAACTAGAAATTTAAACTTCCCTACCTTAACCAGCACATTCTCGCATATTCCTAAGGGGTATTTGACTGATCTATCGGCCAGTTGGATGCTCATACGGGTTGGTTTCAACCCAGAATACCCTAGCTTGAGGAACATGGAATGCGGCATAAGATTGATGCTTGCTCCTAAGTCGGCTAAAGCATTCTTGACTGAAAGAGACCCAATTGAACAGGGCAAGGTGAAACTACCTGGATTGTCCACCTTCTTTGGTAGCCCTCGTTGAGTCACCACATAACATTCTTCTCCTAAGGTTACCAGACCCTCGAGTCCTTTCCTGTTGGTGAGCAGCCTCTTGAAGTATGTACTATATTTGGGCATATGATAACATGCATCAAGAAGGGGTATGGTGACAACCGAATTCTTCAAATATGACAAGAATCTTTTATTATCATTTTCGACCTTTTGATTCTTGAGGCGAGATGGGTATGGGACTTTAATGGGTTGCTTGGCAGAAATAGGTGGGGATGGAGTTACCGGAGGGGTTTGCTCGGGATTTTCGTCGTTCACATTACCTTCCTCCTCATGAGGGGTGTCGGGTTCCATGACGTTAGATTGTTGAGCTGGGTAAGGTGGATCCTTAGTAGTTGTTCCAGCACGAGTGGTGATGGCGAGTAAGGGATCTCTTTGAGGTTTGCCAAGGCCGTCGAGAGTGGCGTTGAGCTCTGCGAAATTGGCCCTCACGTAGTTTTGTTGGCTAGTGATGAGGTTGTCGAGACCATTTAGTTGCAGATTCTTCTCAAACGTGAAATGCCCAAGATCATCCTCAAAAGTGCTCCTAACCTTGTAGTCAGGATATTTTCCTCCTCCTTCTTCTCTCACAAGATTTCCCCAAGGGGTGAAATCATTGTTTTGGTAGAAAGTTAAGAGCGAAGGATCATCGAAGATGTCGTGGCTTGACAAGCATGCTTGTTCGGTGGTGGTATCATCCCCGCATTCCTCCACTTCATGCGGGCCACCACATTGGTCACAGATCAAGTATGGGTTTGATAACCGCTTAGTTGGTCGTGACTTGTCTAGATAAGATACCTGATCATACAATCTACTCACCCGGCTAGCAAAAGGAGGCTCTTTCATGACTTCGGAAATGCTCATGATCGAATCGGGTTCATCCCAGGTATCGTCTTGATCATTTGCGTATTCCTCAATTCTACTCCATCCTTCCTCAACGCTTAGTTTGGCTATTTTTCCTTTTGATGAATTATTAATGCCCAACTGGTCGTTTTTGGGAGAACACTGTCATAAAAGATTTGGACAAGAAGCCAGAGTTCAATGCCATGATGAGGGACCTGTCTAATTAGATCCTTGAATCTAACCCAAGATTTGTGAATAGGTTCTGCTGGTCCAACATGGAAGCGGAGGATTTCGTCTCTCAACTTTGAAGTTCTTCCTATGGGAAAGAATTTCTCATAGAATTTTGAGATAAGTTGTTCCCATGTGAAGATGGATTCGGAAGGAAGTTGGTTACACCAGTCTCCGGCTCTTTCATGAAGGGTGAAGGGAAAGAATCGCAACCGGGAGGTATCTCTAGTGGCTCCGTCCGTATGGAGGGTATCCACTATTTTCAGGAAGTCCTTGATGTGTTGGATTGGATCTTCAGTTTTCAATCCGTGAAACTTGCATACACTTTGGACCAGCCAAATATCGGTTGCACGCAAGACCTCATCCGTGCGTTCATTCGGAAAAACGATAGCATTGGAAAAGCCACGTGGGGTGGGAGAAGAGTAGTCCTTGAGACATTTAGGGATTGGGATTTCGGGAACCTCCATATCGTGACTGGGTTGAGGGCTAGGAGGTGTAGAATGATGATTGGATTCTTCCTCGGAGAGGGCATCATCAAAATTGATCGTGGATGGTTCAGCCGCTTGGTGGAGTCGCCTTAATTTATGCATTTCCCTTTCGGGTTCAGCATAGGGTGTGGCAAGAGTCTTTATCGAGCTTCAGCTCCTAGTGATTCTAAGATTAGGGGGGTCATCATCCAAAATTAGGGAATATCCTCCTAAAGTGCGGGCTCTAGGAGGTGGTGGTGGGTTGTTGGGGTTAAGGATATTACCATCTTCCATGATGTCGGATGGTAATGGTTACGAACAAAGAAACGAAGAAAATAGATAGACTAAAGAAAATCTAGAAAAATAAAATAAAAATCTCACTAGAAAGGAATCTAGTGAGTAGACCTAATAGAAATAAAAATTCAACCTAAACAATAACTATTCCCCGGCAGCGGCGCCAAAAACTTGATGCGTGGTTTTGTAACCTTACAACAGGTTTTACCTCTCGAGGGATCTCAAGAGGCTTACAACCCCACCAGGCAGTGTACCTGACCGATGTAGTATAGTGTAGTGGTAAGTACGGGGGATTGATCGTTCTCCACAGGGAATAGTGTTCGTTAGGTATGAAAAACTACTCTAATAGGTCTAAAGGTTGAGGAAGATTCTTTTTATGTTTTTATATTTTTATGAAAGCAAGTAAAATCTCGGTTTTGAAGGAGTGGGCGGAATTAGTTGCTAGTCAACTAACCCAAATAACTACAAATGCAAATAAAATAAATAACTGAAAATAAAATGTTGGTGAGAAACTTATGTGTAGAGAAATGTGTTTACTTAGATTTCCTTACTCCCTAACTATCTTTTACCGGTTAATTAGTGTGTATTAGTCGCGTGGATGATGGGTGTATTCCTTAATACCATTCGTGGGGTGGCGTACGTACTTCCCCAACTCTACAAGCTCCTACTTCACTCCTATGTCGAGCCGGCTAGGAAGCTCCTAACATGGGATCACTAGAATTCGCTTGTGCATTAAATACAACCATAAAAACCTTTAGTACGCATTTGGTTCATGTTTCTTAAGACGTTCAAGCAAGTTACCGAATAGGAAGTTAGCCAGTTTTCTTAAGCCTAACATAGATAAACAATCATCCAATACAACTAATAACACACTAATAACCAATAATCAATAGCTAGGTTTCATTAGATCTAAGCAAACACAAGATAAATTTAGCCTAACATGTTAATCAAAAGACAAGAATAAGATAAAATCAAACAACACATAGACATATTGAATGATTAATTGATAACTTATCTTCAATGTAACATGGAAGATCTCAAGGCAAAAAGCCTTGAAAAAGAAGCTAAAATCGTCTTAGGGTTTTCTCCCAAAATTCCACACACTAAACTCTCCCTTATGACAAAAAATTAGAAAACTATATATAGATTTTTACATCTGACGGCGTCACGTTATGGAGTGTGACGCCGTCACCTCGCCGCTTCTAGGGTTCCCGGATGACCTTCTTGACGCCGTCCCTCTTTAGCTCTTCAAAAATCCATTCTGGCTTATCAAGGCTTGACGCCGTCGAACCTTGAACGTGACGCCGTCCCCTTTTGATTTAAGCCGTGACGCCCTTGATCAAGTTAAAGCGTGACGCCGTCAGAATTCACATGCTATTTTCACTGGCTTATCATGAGTAAATTTCACGTCCACCTTTTCTTGCCAAGCCATGACGCCGTCCAGAGTAAAATGTGACGCCGTCAAAGGTAACTTTCAGCACAATTTTGAGACTTTGTCGTTTTCTTCACTTTTATGCTCCAAAAACGTCCAAAATGCCTCCTTTTCCAGATTTCTCCTCAAAAGTACCTAAAATGACAAAAGGAACGATTTAGGGCAATATTTGATCAAATAAATACGATTTAAGGCTTAAATGACCCCTTAAAAGCGGTACACTTTTCGCTTCATCAACAAGCAATAAGCATAACAATCATATATTAAAGACAAGAAATAAAGCATTCATTAGTTGAAAATAATTATGTTAAAAACATAATTATTGATACAACACATATTTTGCTTATAGCATACAATAAGTAGAAAATTTTAAATTGCCTAAGAGATCCATTGGACTTGCTTGAGACATGAAAAACTTGAATTATTTTGGATGGATGATGGTAAAGAGGGGGTAAAAAAAATTGGATTAATGGGGTTGTAAGTATGGGTGTATGGATTTTGGAGAGAGTGTTGATGGAGGAATTGGAGGTGGAGAGCTTGGACTTGACCATGTTGAATGAGGGTTTTGATGTTGTTCAAGTGGTGGTGTTGGATTAGATCTAGTGAGAAGATACTCAATCCAAGTGAGACGCTCATTTAAGGCGATGCTTTGATTTTGGAGAAAGATGCAACAAGGACAATTGTTGACATGTTTCTCAATTTGACTCAAGTGATGTGGTGATGATGGTAATGATGGTGAGATGGATGGTGATGGGTTTAAGTTGCTTTGAGCAAGGTGCAAAGCAAGGAGAGCATTAAGCTCATGGGCTTCCTTGAGTTCTTCAATGAACTTCAAGTGTTGAGTGGAAGGTGATGATAATGGAGAATGGTTGTTATTTGGTGGAAGTGGTGGTGACACTTTTGGTGGTGGAGACATTTGTGAACTTGGGTAATTATGAGTGAATGAAGGTGGACATATGGATGATAGGTTATGTGTGTGAAAGGGTTCATTAGGATGAGGTTTAGGTGTTGGTTGAGTTTGAACAACATCATTTGTTGGGTTATGGCAAATGTCAAGCTTCCTCCTCCAAATGTGTATTTATGGTGTAGTGATGATGTGATTGTGGAAGGTAAATTTTGGAGGGTGGTTTGTGACAAAATTTGTTTGTGAATTTTGGGAAGTATAGGATAAAATGGGTTTAAAAATAGAAAAAGGGAGCAGCACCTTCGACCATCAGATGGCCGGTCCCCTTAAATATTAAGGGGGCCGCCTAATGAATTAAGGGGGCCGCCCATCTGCTGATTTCCAGGTTACTGGAAATGGGTTTTTGGCAGAAAATTGTTGAAAGGGTTGTGTTTTTGGGTTTAGTTTCAAGCAAGTCCAACTTCTTTTGAGGCAATTTAGGATTTAATAACTTATGTATGCTAAGCATATTCATTAGACATTATTATCTAGCATGCAAACAACTCATTTAGCATGTAACATATATATGTTAGACAAGAAAACACTACATAGCACCAAGTAATTCATAGTATCATATTTAGGAAGATTAATAAGCTAGTTAAATAATTCTAATGAATATCTATGTGCATGGGAATGTAGAGTTATGATAGCATGGACTTCTAGACTTGTACCAAGTGAGGTCTTAGTGAATAAATTATGGTTATTATCAAATTTAGTTCACTTATAAATGTCACATACATAAATATAGATGACAGATATGAGATCACCATGCATGATTTAAAGAAATGTTTTTGGCATTATTCAACAATGTTTGAAAGTAGGTTTTATGTGGATGTGAAAAATATATTAATGAAATAGTTTTGGCTTTATTTCAAAATGTTTTTATGAGGAAAGAAAACATATTTTTCCAATCTTTGGTTTTTGATAAACACGTAATTATGGACCCAAGTTTGGAAGAAAGGTAGGATGGTGAAACATGTTTAATAGAAATGTGTCATAATCTTTTGAAAAATTATTTTTCCAAAATGTGAAGTTTTTGCAAATTTAAAAATAAGTCCCATTAATTATAGGTTTAAAAATAGTGGTTTATAAAAGATCTCATGCTCAAGGGCATTGGTTAAGTCTATTGTCACATGCTACCTCTTTCTACATATCCTATGGCATTTAAGCATGTATTATGACTAAATACAAAAATACATCATGTCAGAGTAGTTAGAGAAAAACAAAAGCTATTATAATGACAATGCATTCAACAACTAAACAAATAATTACGAAGGCATGCAGTCAAATCACATAGGAGCAAGTAAACATCTAGAAATTTTATATATGCAGGATGACATACATCTAGGAATGAAAAGCTCTAGTGAAAAGCAAAGTTCATAACAGTAAACTATCGTTAGGTATATTTAGGAAGAATAATGTATTCAAGTTGGAGAATGAGTATGAGACTATTACTAGTGGTGCTCAATTCAGGCTAAACACGACCGTTTTTACGGGTTACACACACCCAACTTCTCACATAGAAGCAATTCAACCGTTAGGTCAAATTGAGTTTCTAGTCAATAGATTCTCCAGTAGTCATTCTCTTTTTAGAAGAAATTAAGTTCCTAAATTTACCTATCGAAGAGTACCAAATATGAAGATTGCTTGGTTTACTAATACTTAGGGGGGCTAACTAAAGGGTTTCTAGTTCATTAAGCCACAGAACGAATATAACTAAAGTGTAAAGGCAAAGCAACCTATCAGACTAAGCGTATCCTAAGGCATTAATAAGATTATATGCATGAAGTAATTACTTATGAAATTTAAATAGAGAACTTACCTCACGTCCTAGCTTTTCTTCGTAATGTCTCAGATGATGATCGACGTGTGAATGATAGGTGAGTCTTCAAGATACACAAGGTGTGAAAGTATATCATGGCAAGCTTCTAACACCTTATTTAAACCGAAGTGGCTTGACCCGAACATGTCTTGTACGGATGATGATCTTCTCCTTCGTCTGTGTCACTCCATGATTTTGGATTGAGTTCACTTTGGAGTTGATTCATGTAGTCTTCGTCGTTAATACCTACATTAACAACATTTGAACTAGTAGCACATGTATCTATTTTATCTAAATGTTTATCTATTAAATTTCCTAAGATAACCAATTCATGTACAAGATCAAAATCCTCATCTTTGGCTTGACATTTTTCTTGATGAAAGTTTAAGAAATTTTTCCAAATATCATTTGCCGTTTTACAGAAGAATATTCTTTCATATTCAACTTTCGGCAAGGTTTTATAAATAATTATTTTAGCTTTATTATTTATTTCATTCTTTGTTTTCAAATAATCAATTTGACTTTCAAAATCCGTTTTTGTTTGTCTTTCAAAATCTGTTTTTGTTTGATTTTCAAAATCAGTTTTTGTTTGACTTTCAAAATATGTTTTTGTTTAACTTTCAAAATATGTTTTTGTTTGACTTTCAAAATCACCAATCGAAATGACATGCCAAAGATCTAGATCAATTGATTTCACATAAGTTTCAAATTTATTTTTCCATTCAAGAAAAGTATAGTTTTCAAATAGTGGTGGTTTTAGCAAAGATTCCCCTTCTAGATATTTTTTGAATTCCATAGATCGATTCAAGTTTTAAAATACAGTATATTTTAAAGATCTTGATTGACGTGGCTCTTGATACCAATTGTGGAAAACTAGAAGGGGAGGGGGTTGAATAGTTTTACGTCTTTTTAATTTATTATAAAACCTTTGTTTTATACTTTTAAAAACTTTAGATTCTAGTTTGTTATGAAAAATAAAACTTAAATCTTATTATTAGTTATATATGTATTCTTTTAAATTGATTGTAAAAGTTTTGGTTTCTTGAATGGATTTTCAATTTAATCTTTATGTGAAGTCGACCTCTAATTAATATTAGCAATTATATAAGCCTATGTGTATGAAAGTAATGACGATGCAAGTAAAGAAATAAATAAGGTATGGAAAGTTCTAACCGAGACACGAGAGATTTATAGTGGTTCGGCTACAAGGACACCTTCCTTGCCCTACTCCACTCCCCGAGCACAACTTGCTCGAGAGTTTTCTTCACAACTTCAATAAGCTCCCTTATGGCAGAGAAAACCGTACACAACTTTGGCTTACACGGGTTTAACGACACAAAGCTAAATGTCGAGTTCTAATCGTAGCTAGAACCAATCTCACAACTTCACAACACAACTTCTTCACAACTTATTCACGACTACTTCACAACAGCTTCACGACTGCTTCACGACTTCTTCACGACTTCTTCACGACTTCAACACGACCGCTACACAACCTCTATGATGCGGCTTCACGACTTCAACACTATGTCTTCATGACTAAGACTTCACGACTTCAACATGACCGCTACACAACCTCTATGCTACGGCTTCACGACTTCAACACTAGGACTTCACGACTAGGACTTCACTGCTTCAACACGACCGCTACACAGCTTCTATGCTATGGCTTCACGACTTCAACACAAGGACTTCATGTCTTCTAAGCTACGGCTTCACAACTTCTACACCACGGGTTCACGACTTCTACACAACGGCTTCACGACTTCTACACTTTGACCTCACAACTTCTATACCAAAACTACTTATACAACATCTTCACTACTTACACACAACACTAATCTACAACACACACCTTACATACAAATGAATGAATGATTTACAAACTTTGTTAAACACACAACTTAAGTAACAAGATGATACTAAGTTGTAATACTTCTAATCTTGATTGATAGAAGTATTCTTCTTTTGCACTTGGATGGTGGAAGCTTGGATCACTTGGAAACCAATGCTTAAGATTACATGATCAAAGGTTTTTTTTAAGATATGAAATGAGATCTACAACAGAAAGTTTTAGTGCAAAAGGTTAAGTAAAAATCCAGGGGAAGGCTGGTATTTATAGGGAAAAATCTGGACAGCTGGAGCCTACTGGAGCGTGGCCGGCCCCCTTAATTTTAAGGGGGCCGCCTAGTAAAATTAAGGGGGCCGCCCCTGCTGAACGTTGGCCAGTTTTGTCCTTTTGTGGGGAAGGTTTTTCTGGAACATTTTAACTGATTTTGGTTAAAAATTTGAATTCATATTTTATAAAAGATTAAACATTTTTATTTAATACCAAAAATGTTTTTCAAAAATATATAAAATGTTTTTGATGTTTTATAAAAAATGTTTTTAGGCATTTATTTATGTCAACATGTAATAATTAGATAATTCTAAAATTGGGGAAGACTCCAATTATATATTAAAATCAATTAATGTGCAATTTGGTATATGTTTACTATGACTTACGCAATTGACTTTGTCAATGCATGTGGCTCACCTGTGCAAGGTGAAAGTCTTAGTTAAACCATATGCATACTTGACATCTAGATATTGATTTTATTTAGGATTGTTTAAAAGGTTGCATGTGGCTAGATGTTTCACTAGCAATTAATTGTTTTTCTTATTAGTTAATTGTTGTTTTCTTTTAAATTACTTGTTTATTGTTTTTTTTATATGTGATATGTTAAAGTAAGCAATAAAAGGGTAATTTTCAAAGAAAATTAAAGTGGACTAATAACGGTGAAACATAAAGTAATAAAGTAAGGATCTTGCAGTGTCTTATGTGCCGCTAGTGGTCCGATTCGCACGGTAATCAGCTCCCAGGCGAGACTAGCAAGATCTAAACTTTGTCACTTAATTTTTAAGATTAAGATCATAAACTTTTGCTTGATTGATGTTTTTGTACAATAGTGTGTGAAAGGCGGACCAAAGTTGACAAACTGTGTGGTGGGTTTATCTGGAGAGGGGTTTTTTAAGAGATTCGCTCCTACCGGCTCTCCGGGCCCGCTTGTGCGTCAACTACGACTTACCTATATCACTATTTACGTACACTATCATCTTAAGGGTGATTTACCTCAATTCCACGCTCCACTTTTGTGGCAAATATCCGAATAACATGTAAGAGTAGGATATGTGGACGATAATTGTTGGTACTTCTTTAATTGGTGAACCCAATACCTCAAGTACATAGTTTTGGTTTACTCTTAACTAATTGGTAAATAAAATTGTTTTGAAAATTTATGCTATAAAGATGAGTGCATGCATCTTTATACATGTTTTGATTACACATCAAACTAAATACCCTATAATTTAAGTTACATGCCATCTAACTATAAGGAACACTTGAAGTTAATTTTGGGTATGCGTGAGACCTGGACCAAAATTAATGACAAGGTAAATTTCCGAGTGTGCGTGAGACCACACATGGATGAATTTACAGTTTCTAAGTTAGACAACTTAATTAAGCTGATGCGTGAGACCTAGAGCTTAAGGCATGAGATGGGATGAAACATGCTTACATTGCAAATTGATGAATCAATTTGATGTAAATCCCATAATGATCTAGGAATTGGAAAATTGTTTGCCAATTATTGTTCAACAGATTACCTAGTTGAATACTATCATTACTAGCAGATCAACTGATGTAATGGTACTATGACAATTAGGATCCTAGCTTTAAGAAAATACTATGGTTAATATGAATATTTACCAATGGGTATTTTATTTTCTTAAAGAGTATGTGAGGACCTTAGATACAAAGTTAAGGTGGTTAAACCTTGTGTCTTTATGTATGTGATATATTGAGTTAATATGATTAAACACGCAGAATTTACTTAACCACACTTAGAAGGTTATGTATGTTATGGAAATGGAAGAATTATGTTTGTTACTTAACAAAGAACAAAGAAAGTTTTTTCACTAAACGATTCAATATTATTCAAAATAATACGAGTGATCTTGTGTCTATCACTAGGGTTACAAAGACCTTGAATCTTATATTTCTAGATTTGTAATATGTAATTTTGTTTGTTCTATGTCTTAACAGATATTCACACATACAATCACTAGTCTAAGATCTCTTTTATAGTCCAAGAGATCTTTACAAATTGCTTAAAGTCTTGGCCGACTTACTTGGTTAACTTATGCTTATTGTGTGTCAGTACATAAGATACAACATGTATCTATGTATACAACTTGATAACTAAGCACATGGAGTAAGATATTATCTACCGTATATGTTTGACCAAAATACAATAAATATCTTTTCGATCTTATCCTTGAAGTAGCTTTATGACTCACTGATCAGCAGTACCATTCTCTACTAGCAGTACCTTCTACTTGAACTAGCAGTACCTTCTTGTTCTGGCAGTACCTTGATGTACTAGCAGTACCTTGATCATGAACTAGCAGTACCTTCGACTTAGAGTAAATTCTAATACTCTAACTTCAGAATATTTAATTCCCAACAATCCTCCCCTAAACATGTGAATCTTTCAAACATGTTTTTTTTTTCTAAATTAAATGAGGACTTGAGAAGATCTTTCAATCACTTCATGAATCTGAACTATTCTTCTTATTCTGAACTCATCTGCTTTGTTCTTCTTTGACTTCAGCAATATCAAAACATTGTACCAAAAGATGGTGCAATTTACTTGGATGGAGGAATTGTAAAAGGCAATGATTTCAACAAGTGAAATCATCTATCAGCATGCCTTTGCAAGTGATAAACAAACATAATGAACTGAAATTGAAACTTTCCTTCGTTTGATCTAGATAGAACTTTCTCCTTAGAAATGCTTCATCCCTTCTAGATATTTGATCTATTCTTGTCATTTTCAACCTCTACATCATCATCTTGTATGCTCTTGTCTTTTCCTTCCATATATTGGTTTATTCTTCCTTTTTTGGGTAATTATTTCCTCCCCTGAGATTGTTACCTCCCCTGAAGCAAATAACTTTTGTTTCCTCCCCTTGTTTGGAAGATCTCACTATGTACCTTTGACTGATCTATCAATGTGAACTTGTTGTCAGACAATATTGTACATGAAGCCATCAATTCATTAAAAGTTTAAGTTGCTGTCCTCATCACTTCTAGGTGTGTTAACTCCTATGAGAGGTGAATCAGTGGACATTTTGATTCATAGTCCATCAATGGATGGTTTTTGTGAATCCTTGAAAATCCTTTTAAGAAATCATTTAACTTAGTAGTATGTTCATGATTTTAGAATTGAAAAATCATACTACTTGCAACCATTTTGAAAGAATCAAGTGTATAACAGACACCTAATCAAAATTTCGGTTTAAAGTAACCTCTGGTTGTGTGAGAACCAATGTTTTTCAGTTATCACTAACTGCCTATGAAAAGATAAATCTATTCAAAAGATTTTCTTGACAGGGTTTCCAGCTCATAGCAATTGTTACCTCCAACACAAGTGTTAGATTCACTTTTACTAGCTGTTCTTTTCTATCAGATGTCCTTAGACTAACTCATTATACTTGAAGGTATAAAATGATAGAAAGTGAGTTGTATCAGTTACTATCTGATCAACTAAGTCATCAATTCAATGTGAAATATCATAAGTAGATTTCAAGAAAGAAGTTTTAAGGTGGTTAAATTCCTAAACTCAGTCCATCATAAACCTATTATGGTCAGCAATTTGAAAAGCATTCTGCTGTTCCCATTTCACTTGAAATATCCTTTGTGTTCACATATTCATTCCTGAAATAGTTAGTCTAAAACCAAAAGAACAATGTACCAAGTACTTGTGTTGCATTAGTTTAATCATAAAACCAACTGTATGAATAACACAATTCAAATTTTGATATATTAGCAGTACCTTATAAATCCAGCAGTACCAACAAAAATTTATATACAAAAACACATCATATTGAAAATTTTAAAGATTAAGCATTCCAATACTTGCTACCAAGTACTGAAACCTTGAAACATCAAAAGCTTTTGTTAATAGATCTGCAAAATTATGCTCTGAAGCAATTTTAAGAACTTGAATTAATATTTTCTCATTGCAATCTCTTATAAAGTGATGTCTAATTTCAATGTGTTTTGTTTTAGAGTGTTGTACAGGATTTTTAATAATACAAATTGTACTACTATTATCAATATAAATAACAGTGTTTAAGAAATTGTACCCATAATCAAGAAGTTGGTTTTGAAGCCATAGAACTTGACTAGAGCAACTTGCAGCAGCTATATATTCAGCTTCAGTTGTTGAATTTACCACACTTGTTTGTTTCTTACGCTGTCATGAGACAAGTCTACACCCAAGGAATTGACATCCTCCAGTTGTTGACTTTCTGTCCAAGCTAGCACCAGCATAATCACTATCCGAATATGCTACCAAGTCAAAAGGAGATTCTCTAGAATACCATATACCCAACCTTGGTTGACCTTTGAGATATCTAAAAATTCTCTTGACTGCAGTTAAATGAGAAACCTTTGGAGTAACTTGAAATCTTGCACAGACACAAACAGGAAACATGATATCAGGTCTGGATGATGTAAGATACATCAAAGAGCCTATCATAGAGCTGTAACTGTGTATATCTACATTTTCTCCATCTTCATCTTTCAGAAGGTGCTTCTCAGAGTCCATTGGTGTGCTTGCTATTTTTGAATCAGCAAATTGAAATTTTCTAAGTATCTCTGCAACATATTTGTCTTGACTAATAAATATGCCTTCAGATGATTGCTTAACTTGCAAACCTAAAAAGAATGTAAGTTCTCCTATAGAACTCATCTAAAACTTATCTTTCATAAGCTTCTCGAACTCTAAACACATTTCCGTCCTTGTAGATCCAAAGATAATATCATCCACATACACCTGCACTAACAGAAGATCCTTCTTGTGCTGTTTGATGAAAAGTGTCTGATCAATCTTTCCTCTTTGAAATCCATTTTCTAATAAATAGGAAGCTAGTGTTGCATACCAAGCTCTTGGTGCCTGATGAAGGCCATAGAGAGCTTTCACTACTCTGTACACTTTGTTTGGATGTAATGGATCAATGAAACCAGGAGGTTGTGAAACATACACCTCTCTTCCAATTTCACCATATAAAAATGCACTTTTAACATCCATTTGGTAGACTGTGAAGCCTAAAAATGAAGCATAAGATAGAAACAGCCTAATTACCTCAATCCTTGCTACTGGAGCAGAAACTTCATCATAATCTATTCCTTCTTCTTGTGTGTACCCTTGTGCTACTAGTCTAGCCTTATTCTTGATCACAATTCCTCTGTCATCCCTTTTGTTCTTAAAAACCCATCTAGTGCCAATTACCTTTTCATTCCTAGGTAAATCAACTAGCACCCAAACCTTTTGAATCTTGAACTGAAGAAGCTATTCTTGCATAGCCTCTAACCAGCTTGAAACATCTAGGGCTGTAAGAATATTCTTTGGTTCCTTTTGAGAGAGAAAACATACAAACAAACAAGAGTTTGAAAGCTCATGTTGTTTTGAAGAATAAAGGGCATCAAGAATCCCTTTTTGGTCTGAAGAGACCAATTGTCTTCTTGTCTTCACACCAGATTGTATATCTCCTATCACATTATCCAGGGAGTGAACTTTGTGAATCCTTGTGTATGGGGTAGTAGGAACATGATAAGATGATGAAAGATTAGTCAAATCCACTTCATCTTCTTGGAACTCTGCATCTTTTGAGTGTGAAGGACCAGCAGGACCTTCAACTGAACTAACAGTTCCTTCAAATGAACTACCAGTACCTTTAGAAGTACTAGCAGTACCTTGCTCTGTCTCAGCAGTACCATCAATATTTAACATATTGTGTTGTTCCTCTGTTCCAACATCTTTTCTTTGAGCCTCAACATCTTCTTTTGCTTTACCAGAAGAAGATTCATCATTGTTTGAAGCTAAATCCACACCAGTACTTGACCACAATGGCATAATGACATCAGATTGATCTTTATCTAACTCCACCTCAGTTGTTTGTGAACCTGAAAAATTATTAGTTTCTACAACAACAGGTATATAATTCATAGAATTTGTTAGATAATCAAGATCAAATATCCATTTTGGTCCTTGACCTACTACATTGGATTTGTTTTCCAGAAACTCCACATGTAGTTCTTCTTGTACTTTCTCAGTTCTTAAGTTGTAAACTCTAAAAGCTTTGCTAACAAGAGAATATCCAACTAAGAAACCTTCATCTGCTTTACCATCAAATTTTCCTAAATGGTCTAAGGTATTGAGAATTGTCACATGACATCCAAAAGGTCTAAGAAATCCTATTGCAGGAGTTCTACCATTAAAGAGTTCATATGATGTCTTATTGTGAGGCTGCACAACTAAAACTCTATTTTGAACATAGCAAGCAGTGTTAATTGCCTCTGCCCAAAAGATTATAGGTAGCTTAGAATCAGCTAACATTGTTCTAGCAGCTTCAATTAGTGTTCTATTCTTTCTTTCAACCACACCATTCTGTTGTGGTGTTCTAGCAACACTATATTCTCTCCTAATACCTTTTTCTTTGCAGAAATCATCCATAACTCTATTTCTAAACTCTGTCCCATTATCACCCCTAATGACTTTTACTTTCTTGCTTACTTGGTTTTCTATCAGTGTAATGAAGTCCTTAAGAATGCTTGATGTCTCATCCTTAGTGGCTAAAAAGAAAACCCATGTAAATCTGCTATAGTCATCAGTTATAACAAGACAATATTTTTTATGTTGCATACTCCTTACTGAAACAGGTCCAAATAAGTCCATATGAAGCATAAACAATGACTGATTGATAGAGTTAAAAATTTTGGGCTTACAAGTGGCTTTGTGTTGTTTGCCTTTTAGACAAGCAATGCATGTTTGATCATTTTCAAATCTTTTGTGAGGTAAACCTCTTACCAAACCATTCTTAACAATTTTATTTATGGTTTTGAAGTTAATATGACCAAGCCTTCTATGCCATAACATTGATTCATCCAATGTGGCCTTTGATACAAGACAAGTTAAATCCTTTTTAGGAATAATGTTCTTCATATCAACACTATACATATTGGCCTTTCTAGGAATTCTAAGAAGCACTTGATTTTCATCAGGCATCTTAAAATCCTTAGATAGAACAAGACATTCAGTGTCAGTAAAAAGGACATTGTTCTTTTTGTCACACATTTGTGAAACACTAAAAAGATTATACTTTAGCTCTTGTACATAGTACACATTTTCAAAATCTAAATTTCCGGTTTTAATAGTACCTTTACCAGAAATTTTGCCACGAAAACCACCTCCAAAGGTAACATATCCTCCATTGAATTCTTGAAAATCTGAAAGATAAGACATGTTGCCTGTCATGTGATTGGAACATCCACTATCTGAGTATCCTTGATCTTGATGATCAATAGAATGTTCCTGCACACAAATAAGAGTGTTAGTTTTCTTTGGGGATCCAAGCCATTACTGACTTGGATCTGCCTCTTGCATCAATGTAATTTAATCTTTTAAGGACAGTTGATGCAACATTGGATTTTTGAATCCAACATGCTGAGGCCTTAACAGCATTTGCCCTATTACCCTTAGCAGCAGGGTGAATAACATTCTTAGCAGAAGAGACTGCTAACTTTGAAGTCACACCCTTTGGTCTCCAAATTTGTTTGTGGACCACTGCTTTTGTTTGAATGGGTCTTAGAACAGTTTTAGATGCATGTATGAAAGTTGTTTTTGCATCCTTAGCTGTTGATTTTGGGTTAACAGTCATCAAAGGTCTAACAGTACCATTTGTTCTATCAGTACCTTTAATTTGTACTGACAGTACCTTTTTGTATGAATTAGCAGGACCTTTTTGTCTATCAGGACCTTTTGGTCCAGACTTGTTTGAGACTGTTCTGGGTTTTGTTCTATGAGTATTAGAGTGAAAATGAGTTTGAGGAGATTGCCTTTTGTAGTTCACCCTATTGTTTTCATACCCAGTTACCCTTTGGTTGCAGAAAGCTGCAAGATGGTCAAAACTACCACATGTATAACAAGCTTTGTTGTAAAATGCAAAGTCATCACCTAATTGGTTAGACTTGAGGTTGTTCCAATTCCTTTGGTTACCTCTGGGCTTGTTTGTAGTTCTATATTGTTCACAATATCTAACTGGTTTCCTAACAGTCTTAACATTTGACTTAGGCCTGTTAGTGTTGTGATTGACTGTCTTAGGAATACTTGTTCCTACCTTCTTAACCAATACAGGTTTAGACATAACCTGTTCTTCTTCATCACTATCACTATCAGTTGTACAATCTTCAACAACTATAGCATCTCCTTTCTTAACAAAGGACACCTTGTCCTGATAAGATAAAGTTTTATCTAAACTTTTACTTACCTTTTCTATCTTAGGACTCTTAGTGGCCTTAGAACCATATTCCATGATTGGTTCTTGAAACTCAGTTAATCATGTGTGTGCTAAATCAATACCTGGAGGTGAATGAACACCTCTGTATGGTGGGGGTAAAGACTTAAATCCAACACCAGAATTAACCTTATCAATAACTTGGGCTTCCCAAAGCTTATTGAATCCTTCTGAGGAATGAGCTAAAACATCCACAGATACCTTTACATTTTCTCTTTCATTTTTATGTTTAGCTAATGAATCATTTAACTCAACAATACACTCATCTCTGATCTTAATGTCATTTTTTAGTATATTGATGTCATTAGCAAAATGAGTTTCATTATCTTTAAAATGTAAGACTTGTTTTTCTAAAACACCTAGACCTCTTTTGTGATTAGCCAAATTAAAAAGAGAGTTAAGTAGCTCTTCTCTATGAGCTTCAAATCTCTTATTAAGGTCTTCATAAGCTTTAAGATTAGGACATGATTCAGTAAAAGATGTAATATTGTTTACCTCTGAATCAGAATGGGCCATTAGAGCAAATTCATTGGCCATAAGAGCAGCATTTGGTGGTGCTTCCTCTTCAATAGCCATAGAGCTCCAATCATAACCAATACCATCAATAGCCAACATAGCCTTTGGCTCTTCAACAGTAACTTCCTTTCTCCTATCTTGCTTATACCATGTGTTTCTATTCTCCTGCTTTCTTGGGCTTCTACACTCCTTAGCAAAGTGTCCTAACCTATGACAGTTGAAACACTCCACTTTCTTTTTATCAAACCCAGCAGTGTCATTACCATTTATGGTAATTTGCTTCCCAGTTCTCTGCCAATACTTCTTAGCCCTCATGCTAAGCAAAGCAACCTGCCATTTAATATCCATAGCTTCCAAATCATCACCATCTACCTGCTCAAGGTCTTCATGGTTGAGAGGAGAGCCACTAGATTGACTGGTAATAAAAGCATAGAATGTTGAATCTCCAAGACCAGCAACATCCTTTTGAGAACTTGTAGAAGGAGCACTTTCACCTTCATCAACCTCTTCACTCTTACTAATACTAGGAACTGACAAGAGTGCCACGTTTCCAGAACTAGTACCATAATGACCAGATTTCTTTAGACTTTGGTCAACAATTTTAAAGTTGTTGTACAAATCATTGAGCTTCATTGTTTCAATGTCTGGTTTGTTCATCCAGACAATAACATGAGTATGGAACTCATCAGGTAGACTTCTCAAAAACTTCATGTTGAGATCTTCCTTCTCTGTCTCAACACCCAACACAGCCAACTGACTGACAAGCTTGTGTAACCTTGAGAATAGCTTATCAAGAGACTCATTACTAAAAGCAGTAAAGTTTTCAAATTGTTGCTTTACTAATGTCTTCTGTGTCTTTTTGGTAGTTTCATTACCACCAAAATATGCACAAATCTCTTCAAAAAGAGTTTTTGCATAAAGATACTTGTTAAATGATAGCATCTGCTCACTAGGAATGGTCATAAGCAACAAATTTCTTGCTTTCTGATCATTTCTCTTCAGTATCTTCTCTTCATTTGACACTGGTCCAGTATTTCTTTCCCTACTTGTTTTACCTTCTAGGACAACCTCTGAATAGCTTGGTGAAAAAGAATCACCATATATAATGATATCCCAAAGAGTATAATCTTGGACCATGAAATATTGCTCAATTCTCATCCTCCATAACTCAAACTCATTTGGTTTGATCATGGGCAACTTTGCAGCAACATTTGTTTGAACATCATGTGCATCCATTTCTGTTTCTTCTAATTCAATTATATCAACCTGGGCTCTGATACCAACTGTGAGGACCTTAGATACACAGTTAAGGTGGTTAAACCTTGTGTCTTTGTGTATGTGATATATTGAGTTAATATGATTAAGCACGCGGAATTTACTTAACCACACTTAGAAGGTTATGTCTGTTATGGAAATGGAAGAATTATGTTTGTTACTTAACAAAGAACAAAGAAAGTTTTTTCACTGAACGATTCAATATTATTCAAAATAATACGAGTGATCTTGTGTCTATCACTAGGGTTACAAAGACCTTGAATCTTATATTTCTAGATTTGTAATATGTAATTTTGTTTGTTCTATGTCTTAACAGATATTCACACATACAATCACTAGTCTAAGATCTCTTTTATAGTCCAAGAGATCTTTACAAATTGCTTAAAGTCTTGGCCGACTTACTTGGTTAACTTATGCTTATTGTGTGTCAGTACATAAGATACAACATGTATCTATGTATACAACTTGATAACTAAGCGCATGGAGTAAGATATTATCTACCGTATATGTTTGACCAAAATACAATAAATATCTTTTCGATCTTATCCTTGAAGTAGCTTTATGACTCACTGATCAGCAGTACCATTCTCTACTAGCAGTACCTTCTACTTGAACTAGCAGTACCTTCTTGTTCTGGCAGTACCTTGATGTACTAGCAGTACCTTGATCATGAACTAGCAGTACCTTCGACTTAGAGTAAATTCTAATACTCTAACTTCAGAATATTTAATTCCCAACAGAGTAATTATCGAAAATACTAAAATTGAATTTTGTAAATTCTTTAAAATGTATTGATGCAACGTTAAACCGTAAACTAGGGTTGTACTTTATTAGTAAATTGATCTACACCCGTAGGGGTCTTGGCTAGAGTCAATTTCATTAAAAGAATAAACCTAGTCTCCTTTCATGTGAGAAGCATGAGACTAAATCCTATTCTTTTTCATGAATGAGAAAGGTATGATAAAAAAAAATTAGATTGTCTAAATTCTAAATACATAACTCATAGCAAATTTTAATCGTTAAGATTATTGCAAATTTTACGAGTTATTAAGTTTGAAGCTAGACAAGTTACCGCATAATGGTAAAAGACAAGCTAGTATATCTAGTTGTTTTGTTTTGACCATTTGAAGGTACTACATACAATTTTTGGAATTGTAGAACTATTAAGGAAGAAATTGCATGCCAATTTTTCAAGTTAATAGTTTGGAATGTGATGAATCACATTTAGTCTATATGTGGATAGTCCGTCATATATGTAGTAGAATACATTTTTTAGTACCTGATTAATTGTTACGAATGGGTTTTCTCAAAGATGTAGGAAAGTGAATAGCAACACCATTATTCTTTCACTAGTTATTGAAACAATTACAATGTTGTCAAATCCAGTGGGAGTATTGTGTTCTTATTACTGAATAAGGGATTATTGTAATGTTCTCTAATTCAGTGGGAGTTACAAGACTTATTGTCTTGAAAGTGACTCGGGTTATCTTTTGAATGTCTCAAGATAATTGCTTTCCTAATATAGATATTAATATTTTCAAGGATAGTCATGTGCGTTTCCTTGATTAATTAAGTAACTCTATATCTACTAAGTTATGCTAATGACACAATCATATTGATCACATTAACAAACGCGTGTAGTGTTGTTTATGTGGTACATGATGTTGTTCCATGCACAAGTGGGAGAAATCTTTATTGTGTGCAAGGTATAACATATAGCAATATGATTTAGTAGATTCTCTTAACTGCAAGGTAAGAGATTCTAGTTCTTGTATGATTGAACATATCTATTCTAAGAAACACTTAGAGTTAATTTTGGGTATGCGTGAGACCTGGACCAAAGTTAATGACAAGGTAAATTTCCAAGTGTGCGTGAGACCACACATGGAAAATTTATAGTTTCTAAATTAGATACTTATTAGAACATGTGTCAATGTGATAACAAGACTACTTCAACTTTAACATTTGTGTATTATTGGAATAACATAAATGCATGAAGTAAAGAAAATTAACTTGAAATTAATATTGAAACCATATTGTGGTGTTCGAGAATACTTTAGTTATACATGTTTATATCTTCTTATAAACATGAAGTCTTACAAGACTTATTATAATAAAGTAAGACGTTAACTTGTTGTGTCTTATTTATTAAGACATTTACAAGAAGTCATTGAGATTGATCAATGACTTATAACGTATAGTGGAATTATAACAGTTTATGTTTTCTTGTTGAGGCATGGACATGAAGTGACTTTATTAATAAGTACTTGTGTTATAAAGCATGCAAGGGGTTTGGAAATTCTATTTCACCAATAAGTTGATTTAGTTGGTAAATAGATATGCCAAAAGAAATATGGTTATCTTTCAGATTGTTAGAATATCTAACAATATTAGTCCTAATGAATACTACAAGTTTGTGGTGTGGAGAATCAAACTCTATTGGTATTGTTTGATTAAAGATAACTATGACTTCTTTTCTTCCGGAAATTATCAAGGTTAAAGAATTGAGTATGGATTAAATATAATCAATTAAACTCCTAGAAGATTAATAAGACATTATGAAATGTGATGAATCACATTATGTCTTGAAATAAAGTTCTGAATTTGTTAAAGCTACTTATGTGTAGGTTATTAACAAAAGAATGTCAGGAACTGTCAATGTGTATTTGTAATGTCCTAAAAGAGAAAATTGGATTGCTGCTCTAATTGCTAAGTATTTATAGATGATCTATCTATTACTAAAAGCAAGTGGGAGTTTATTACAAAATACATAATCTTCTAAAAAGACGCTAGTCAAAATCATGATGAGGCTTAACATGTAAATGATAAACCTCAAGATGATGGAATTCTCATTCAAAGATCCACTTGGATATCTCAGATGTTTAGTATGCTGAGGATTATATGATGAAGTATTACCAAATAATGAATTGGGTAAAATCACTCATACTATGAATGTTATAGATGCTGTTCATAAAGATAATCAAATTTTGAAAATTTGGTTTATCTTAATTCTTAATAGTTAGAGAATGGAGATGAGTTTATTCAAAGATTATGCAACCTTAATGGTTTAAATCTTTGTATAAAAATCATATGGACAAAATTGTATACATATTTTAATGCATGACTTATGACAAGATTATTAATCATACTTAAGCAATTAACTATGATTGAATACTCTTTCATAAGTACATTAAAGTTACAAAGATGGTCATTGTCATACTTGTTTTCATAAGTATGAAATTGACAATATCAAACTCTTTCTTTAATGATTACTTGAGCGAGGACGATAAGTAATCAAAAGGAGTTTAGGAATTCAAATAAATCTTTGGAAGTATACAAAGTGCAATAATCCATGAATGGATAAATGCATGCATCTAGGAGATTACTCTTATGTTTAATTATTAAATCCATGTTTTGATTTATAATTGAAATAAGATAATTTCTAAGTATTTCTGAAAGCTAGTGGGAGTATTATGTTTGATTTACTAAATCATATATGTTGAAGTAACATTCCATATAAGTAAAATGTTAAGTCTTAGTTTGGAATAAAACTTTACTTATAAGATTTAGAAAATAAAACATACAACCTTGGAACAAAAGTTTATTATTTAATAAACATGTGCGGTAAATAAATCTAATAGAATATGATATATCATTTTGAAATACTAAATGAATATATATATTTGTAAAGATAGAACATGAATAAAAATCTAAGTCTGACTGAAGGATTTTCATGTACATCATATTATTGTTGTATCATGCTTAAATGCTAAATGATTTGACAATATTTGATATCCAATAAAAGGTTATTAGATAACTTGTGTAATGAATATTCTGATGGAATATGTTTGGACTTAGAATACACTATCCTCGACCTGGAATTGCTCCTAAATTCTTGCGTAATTGTTATAGCCAACAAATCTTGAAAGATTGGAAGGCATCGAATTACACAATGGATATTAAGTTTACGGAATAGTTAAAAAGCATATTGTAGTTTTATACAATGATGCTAGTTTAATAGAGTTGACACTCAATACTAGTCATGGTAGGATTTTATCCTTGATAATGGCCATGTGAACTAGTTATGCTTATCTAATAGCATAAGTTGCATTATACATTAAAGAATTAGAATACTTTAAACTTTAAAATTGTTTGAAAGTTTGATTGTTATAAATTGGTGATTGAGGATGTTACACCATTTATGAAAAATTATGTGGCAATATCAAAGATAATTGAATGCACACATACAAGAATTTCAATAATTGAATTCTTGAAATAAGTATTCTCAAAATTTCTATAGATCAACGTTAGCTGATGTATGCCTTGTCAGCAAGTATGATTGACATGACTTGAGGCATAATTCATTAACAAGTATTATCATGCATTGATCTATTTAGTATTTGGATAAAGGACATTAAGCAATTATTATTTATAATGAATTAAAGTACTTAGTACGTTTGTTTTCATTAATAATAAATTGTGTCCTATATTTGCATGTTTAAATCCATGAATAACTTGTGTTATTCTAAATTGTCCGTTGTCAATTAATGATATGGGAATATCATTAAACTAAGACAAATCTGAGTATTGGTTAGAATATACTTGAAAGTATATTGATGAGTAGACATACCAATTTCACATGATGTTCAATGAATTGAATATAGGACTTATCCCAACTACACGAGTTTACTTTATGGATCTTGTCATTAAGTAAATTATGAAAATAGTTATTCTCAGACTTGAGATACCAGATAAGTGTCATGGATGTAGTGCATTTCTGTGAAGCAATCTACCGCTAACCGTAAATGGTAGCTATAAAGGTTGTTTTCAGAAGTGTTGCAAAGTCCATGGGTTAGTCTTGTAGTCAAGAAAGAATTTGTTCCTTCAAATTCGTTTTGAAGTTTAATACTGCTGGGCCCCTCGTAGGGTTGACAAGGTGTTTGCGTGCGCACGCCGAAAGTCTATCTGGAATACGTTCAGATGTTTTGGTAATCTTGCTCAGTCATAAACAACGAGAAACAAAATTGTTAATTAAAGAATGACTGAGATCCATATCTTTATTAACGTGGTATTAGTAACAAAAGGATAATAATAATGATGAATCATTAAAGGTTTTTTCCAGGAAACCTAGCTCGAGTTGGTGTAGGGGCATTGGCGTGTTGCTAGACGCTAACCAATGTCATTACGCTATTAATAGATATCCAAGTGGGAGCTGTTGGAGTTTTGGATAAATATTAATATTCGTATGACTAGAATCGAACTCGAGACCTCGGGATTGCACACTTTACGAATGAGTATCAAGAAGTAAATAATTAATGTATATTAAATGTTATGTATATATATTTATTATTTGAACACAAGAAAAGGACTAATGATCGTTAGTTGTTAACGGTATGGACTAATTATCATTAAACGCAAAGAAAAGGACTAGATTGTAAATTGGATGACAAGAAGGTTCCGGAATACCCTCTTGGAGAGGTATGGCCGGCCAACCCAACCCAAGGAGCATCCCTTGCCCTAACTTGTCCACCAAGATTACAATTAGTATATAAACACATCAAGGGTTCAAGGTTTTGGCTAATCTCTTGCACACACTAAACCCTAAAGTGTTTTTCTTTTCTTCTTTGTTCCATAAACGATCGTACACCCTTTTAGGGTTGTGGGATCGAATTTTGTTCATCAAAATTCTTTACTTGTGTTTTTTACTAGCATAAACTTGATATGGTTTAGTTCGTGTGTACAAGAACGAGGTAATTACTCACTATAGTAATTATCAAGGGATCGATTAACAAAACGGTAAGGGGTTAATCATTGATCCATATAAACCCTTATTAGGGTTCTTCATATTGTTCATGATTTATTGAAGTGCAAAAGGTACGTTCCTATTTAATTTATGTTAATCTATTATGTGTTATAATCGTTCCTACGCTTCCGCATATGTGAATACATGTTTTGTTAATTTATATGGTTCTCATATTCTAACAACTAGTTCACCCGCT